>JAZKJV010007168.1:0-600000 GCA_037367405.1 Ottelia alismoides | reverse complement strand
TAGGTTAAATTTTAGCAAATTTTTGAGTGTTTGATTTTCCTTCCCCGGGTAGTCTGACCCCCGGTTTTCTTGTAATTATTTTTCTCTCTCCTTTATTTCTTGCATTATTTTTTGTGTCACTCTCTGACCTTAATTTGTTTCTGTGCGAGGAACGCGAGGAGTCGACGACGCTTCGAAGACCTAGCATTTTGACTTTATTGAGTGAAAGAGAGGCATTGTATTTTTTTATTTTATTCCTTTTCTTCGCATCATTTCCAGCGGTTCCCGTTTGGGTTCTCGCGTCTGTAAAGATAGTGGAACTGTGTCCCGTGTGCTGTGTGGGTGAATTGTAACTTAGCTTGCACTAGCGGCTCCCCGAGCCAATCTAGGAATTGCTTGTGCTCGTAATCAATAGGACCACACAATACACTTAAAAGACGCACCTAGACCGCAGTACTTAGTCAAATTAAACTGTTCTTCACGCTAATAGAACTGCCTGTCTAGGAGCGGCTTTCATCGCTTGCATTTGCATATAGAGTAAAAAGCTTTCAATTCTGTATTGCATCTTGCATAAAAAAGAGCGAAGGGATCACTGTAAGTATTCTCTACTCAGCATACACATCATCGATTTCAACTTGCATCGACTTTTCTCGATTTCCCCCTCTGATTTACACATTTAAATTAAACAGGAAATTGGGATTGTCCGATAGGCGTGCTTTGTGGTGGACTTAATAAGTGATAACCTAACTTTAAAATCGGGACTGCTAAACAGTATTGACCCAAAAAAAAGGGGAATAAAATCTGAAAATTGTTTGCGGGAGATTAATCCCCAACCTTGTATTCAGGCTGAGTGAGGGTACTTGAGTGTGTGTGAACACCTTAAGGCAGAGCCCAAATCCCCGCCTTCCATATCACGTTCTGACTGATCCTATCAAATATCATAAGTCGATTAATTTCAGATTCATTGACTAGTACCAAGTAGCCTCCGCCTGTCTCAGGTAGATAGGGGCGAAATTGCGGTACTTTGCGACAAGCTGCCAGTAACCCCCCGGGGTGAAGTTCCGGCCTTGTCAGCCTCCGCCTGCTTGCAGGTAGATAGGGGTGTGGTCATTGAATCCATCGACTTGGGATAGGAGCGAAGAAAGGAAGGAGTGTCAGTATCTTAGGCGACAGGTTAAACAGGGAAGACGCATCCGGCTCTGAGCCGACTTCCCTTTAGGCCGCGTAATCCTTGCTATCTTGCTTGAAAACCACACTTAAAATTTACAAGATTAATTGGACTCGGTTTCGGGTCCTTCACCGTGTTGAGTGTGAACTTGGGGTTTTGCTCTTGCGTTTGTCTTTGTGTCTGTCGTGTGTGTTATCCTGTGTAATTGCACATTTCTACCTCAATCTTCTTGCATTCATCATTTCCTCCTCAAGATGTCAGGATATTGGTCCCCATACCCCATGACCTATGGTCTCTCCTCCTCGACCATATACCGTTCATCTTCGCTTTCTCCTCCGCCATCCACGGGAGACCCTTACCCGTGGCCGGCTCCTCCTCAACCCGATCTTGAAGTCAAAACTCCGACTGACTTCTCCACTTCTTCGCATTTCTCACCTACTCCATATTATGACATTCCGGATCCACTTCCATCTTGGGCTGACTGTCCTTATTCTCGAGAGCTTGCAGGAATTAAAGAAACAAATGAAGAGCAAGCCACGGCTGAGACAGATGATTGGCAGAATTATATGCCCCCGTTTACTTCATTCTCACCTCAAGTAGGGACCATACAACAATTTACATATACATCTCTCGACTTGACCTTAGGGCATCATTTGATCGATCAAACAACCCGAATTGAGGGGCCTGAATATCATGATTTTCCAGACTTGATTGACTTTAGTGATCAAGCCTCCATTAACCAGCCTTCATTCGGAGAGCCTATACATTCACAAGATTGGACTCATGAGCTAGACTTATCTATCCCCATTTCATCATTTGAGGCTCCGACCAGTATTTGCCATTTGGATGGTCCATACTCAATCCAGCATTACATGCCGAAGTCTAGGTATGTTGAGTATGAGACCCCAATATCTCAGCAGTACCCTCCAATTGAGCAGAACTCTCCCATGATTTGTCATGAGAATATTGTGGAGGATGACATCTCTAGACTTATTAAGAAAAATGAATCATTTGGTAACGAGTTGAGAGATGTCATGGAAATATTGAACTCAATTTCTGCCAGCTTGGGAATGAAAGTGGAAAAGGATGTAAGTAGATCTGATGTTGAAAACCAAGCAAGCATTAGGGAACCCACATCGTCTGTACAGCTGGAGTCCATTCTATCTCCCTCTTCTACTAACCACTTGCCCTCCAATCCGGAGTCTGATCATTCATCCATCAAAAATACCAAAAAAATTGAAAAACAAAAAACCCACATAAAAATTGAAAATGAAAATGACCTAAAAAAATTGGATCCTGCCCTAAGGGAAGCACTCGATGAAGAACTGATTTTCAAACTTCCCTTAATAAAGGTCATAGATCACTTTCCCGATCTCAAACGATTTGTGAGAAGTAAATTGATGCCCAAGAGGTCGGGTAATAAGAGAACAAGGACTGAAAGACATATAGTGTCTATGGCCACCTCCTTGATTATGGGGAGAAAGACCAAGAGCCGCAGAGTGAAGCGGTTGCCCCGAGTTGAGTGTGAAATCAAAGACACCATCTTCACCCATGCGAGAATCGATGATGACTCACCGATAAATATCCTCCCGACCTCTGTGTTTGACAAGCTCAAACTCAGGCCAATCAGAAAATCGAGAGAGATCGTTCAGCTGGCTGATCGATCCATCAAACGGTCGAGAGGAAACATTTCAGTCATTGTTACTTTTCAAGGTGCTCTACTCCAGGTGGACTTCACGATCATTGATATCGAGCACTGAGGAGAGTTTTCCCAGTCTCCGATTATTCTCGGGAAGCCGTTCTTAGCCTTGGCTAAGGCGACTATAGATTGCGAGACTCGGGAAATCGATTTTACAGCATTGGGAGCACTTCGACCTCATTCATTCTTTGATAAACTTTACTCTAAGGTGACCCGCACATCCGCTGACAGTCGTGACCATCGAGAGGAAGATGAGTCCCACCTCTCTACTACACCTGAAAGACCGATTGTCCAGACGACCGTTGGATCAGAGACTCCCGACACCTCCACTTCATCAACTGCTTGCACCACCATCGTGACAGCTTCTAAGGAGGACTCGCGATCAGAAGCTATCATTGAGTCGGATACGACATTTGAGGATTGCCTTGATCATTTCAATGATCCGACACAAGAGCCCAATAATGCCAAGCCAACTGAGACCACTAGCTCCTTCCCGAGACGCGTGCTGACCCTTCAGGAATATTCCAATCTATATGGTGACTCATCTGATGAGGAACCCATAGTCAGCACCACACCACGACCCAGACCTTCTAAGGAAACAACCCAGACAAAATTGACTCCACATAAAAACACGGTTGCTCCCTCTTCTAGTCGGTTATCTAGTGAGAGGAAGTCGAGAATTGATTCCTCGAGATGTTCCCCCGAACCTCTCAAGACGCGTCGCTCTCATCTCCCTCTCAATGATTCAGGTTCTAGAAAACCGACTAAGAAAGTTTCCTTCAACACACCGAAGAAGTAATTTTCTGAGGAGTCCTCATCTGGTTCGGACAAGGTGATTTATATGAGTGAGCTCAGTTCGGCTGTTCTTAAGCCGTATCTAAGCAAGCAGCCGTGTGTCGACCCGCGTTGGACGATCCCTACACCTTACTATTATTCATCTGAGGACGATTCCGACAGCGACACATATGTATATTATCCACCTCCTCGCGTCCGCAAGAAGGTTCGTCACAAACCTTCTTAATTCTTGTATATTCTCACTCTTTTATGTATATACTTTCTCTCCCTCCCTCCCCAGTGATTCGAATCACTCGCCCCGGGTCACTCCCAAGAAGGGGGAAGAGTGACCCGCGTCTATTCATTGTACATCCTCCAGATCACATCGGTCCTCATACTCACTCCTATCTTATACTTAGACTGACCAGAGCCTAAGTATAGGGGGGACCGATGCCCGCCGTGTATATATTCATCCATTTCCCCTCTTTTCCTCATCCGCCCCATTTCTGATCTTCTTCTACACTTAGGCTGCCAGAGCCTAAGTATAGGGGGGCGGGACGACTTTTTGTTATTTTAGCTCTCCTACGCTTAGCCCGAGCTATTTCTTTTTAGTCGCTTTCGTGCTCTGAGGACATAGCACACGCTTAGTATAGGGGGGCGTGTATATATTACATATATACTTTACCTATAGCTCGTACTTTCGCGTATTTTCGCGTATTTTTTTATATATTTTGCAATAATTACGGGTGGGTAAAAATTGAAAAAAAAAATTTTGTCGTATAATACGTGTAAAACTTTTGTAAAAATTGGAAAAAATGTATACTTATATATTGTATAACACTTGTAAAACTTGTATAATGCTTATAAACTCTTGTAAATTGTTGTAACATAGGAGGTATACCAAAGTTTTGAAAAAAAAAACAAAAACAGAAACAAAAAAACACAAACAAAACAAAAAAAGGGCTTCTTATTTACTCTTGCATATCATCCTTGCATTCAAAAAGAGTCTTGCATTTTCCTTCATCTTCATAGCATGACATCTGCATCTCATCTGCATATCTTGCATATGCAAGGTGGAAAGCTATTGGGTTCTGAACCAAGTTATGAGTAGATATTGAGGATGGACTCGATTTGACCTTAATCCACCTAATTTTAGAGGAACCTTATAGGAACTGGAGTTAAGATTTCTCATGTCTAGTGACTTAAATCTTTGAGTCCGCAAGTCTATGTTCACATGTCATCTTGATTAGTCTAAGTAGAATATCTCGTGCATACGCATGATTCTTTTAGACAGTGACCTAACTTGGACAAGCACTATGCACGTAGCTCTTCATTGATGAGGTGGTGATGAGGTAGAATCCTTTAGCTTGGAGTAGCACACGGGTGGAAACATCTGTCCTCCTTTAGGGAGGGTAGTGCATCTCAACCTAGTCTGGTGGTGTTGACATCTAAGGACAGGATGTTGTGGGTTGCAATAATGCTTCAAAAGAGGGATAGTCTACTGGCTCAAGAGAAAAAACTCCTGATGTACATGCTGCACCTTGTATATAGTTCCAAAAAAAGAAAAGAAAAAAAAAGAAAAAAAGCAAGAACTCCAAAAAAATAGACAGGCCAAAACAAAAAATATATATTATTGTCTGTCGGAGTATGTATATTAGCAAGAAGTCTGCAGCTGGATGACTTGGCTACACTGGTCAGGCATCCCGGGATAGGTAGCTACACTGGCTACCGTCCATTCTTTTCTCTACCCCCCTCCTCTTGAGTTGGTCGCACTTGAATTTAGAAGGGAATACCCCGCTCCTCGAGGAAAGAGTTACTGGACCGGGTTATTGAGTTACCTTGTTAGAGGAGGCTGGTTCCGAGTCATTTCTGATGTGGAGAGTTACATCTCACTTACACAGTACAAGTAAGAATCATAGTCATCAGAAATTTGCGTTTGAGGATTTGTTCTGACCTGACTGTTGAGGCGTCTTGAATAGAAGACTTGTGGAACTTGAAGTCTGTTAGGTCTTAAGTTCAGGTCTAAATAAGGTTCCGCCACACAACTAATCCAAAGGTCGAGTCAGGCTCCATTTTTAACTTTTGTTCATGACCTTGGTATGGAACCCAAAATCATTTCACTCTTGCATTTCATTTTAGATGCTCGGGGACGAGCAAGGTTTAAGTATAGGGGGTTGATGAATCTGTGATTCATCACTTCAAAAGTCAAAAATAGAGCCTTGTTCCGGAGAAAATAGATGCATATTTCCCTTTATATTGCATAAATAGCATTCATGCATACATACATAATTCATACATTTTAGCAGTCCATTTGCATTTAAATAAGAAGCCAAAAATCCCTTGTAAAATATCCACTCACTAAAATAACCTCTACTTTATAGTATATACTCCTTAGTTAATAATATAGGGAAGAATGCCAAAAATCCCCTTGTAATTTAGCCAATAAAGCCTGAGAACCCCTGTACACTAAATTGCACATAAATCCCTCATACAAACTCCGAACTAGGTCTACTTACTCTTAGAATACTACACATGGAAAGACCTTTAAAATGAGACTAATTTCATCCAATTTGGAGCTTGTATGAGAAAGTTGGGTTTTTGGGCCACTTTGTATACTACATATATGTATATTTGTATCTTTATATTTATGTATCATATTTGACCTCATCTCCGTCTTTGGTCAACATGAAACTTGTAGATCTCATCGAGATCTACAACTTTCATGTTTTGAGTTTTTCCAAATTCGGCCCCCTCTTCTCTCTACACATGTATCTTTTTCCAGCCACTCACAGCAGGCCACGTGGCGCCCTCTGGTTGCGCCACGCGGCCCGCTCCCCCTTGCCTCATCCGCCTGCATCCTCAACCGTTGGATCCTCCTCTTTGATCCAACGGCTCAGTCTTCTCCACGTACGCCTCAAATCCCCACCATCAGATCATCTCCTGTCTTCAATCCGCGCCATCCGCCCGCGCCTCCTCCAGAGCTCGCCACGTGGCAGCATCTGAACCATCTGATCAAGCCCCTGATCCCTCCATCACAGCCGCTCTTCCATTGGCACCCCTCGTCCCTTCGATCATCTCCATCACTTCATCCAAGCCGCTCGCTCGCGCTTCGCCCAGCGCCCTCCACGTGGCGCGATCACGGCCCATCATCACCGAGCCCCGATCTAATCCTACCCGACCAGCTGCCGTTCGATCACCACCGTTGGATCACAAGATCCAACGGTGGAGACCTCGTCTCCTACCTCCGGGTACTACCTCACTCCCCACTACGACCACCAGAGTCGCTCCATGACGCCCATGAACATCGCCTCATCGCCAACACTGCTGCCACCTCCATCCTATAAATACACCACCACCGGCCAACTTTAGCCGCATCCGCCACTCCAGAGAGCTTCCCTGAGCTCAGACCCTTCAATTGGTGACAACAATTCAATGAGTCTTCGAGCGAAGAAGGGCTTCTTTTCCGGCGAGATCCTCGGCCCACCGCCGTGTCGCAGCCACTCCTCCGAGTAGCTGCACGAGCTCGGGACATCACCGGTCCCTCGAGCGACGACCTGGACCCTAAGAGAGAGGTCCAATCCCCAAGTGAATCCCTCTATCCATCTCAGATCTTCGATTCTTTTCTTCTTCGTTTTTCTCCGATTTTATTCGCCGCTTACGGTCACTTCCACGCCTTCCATCCATTCCGCCGAGCTTCACGTCGAAGCTCCCATCTTCGCGATACCTTTCACGACCTCCGACGACGCACCTCGCAACACCCCGATCACCAGCTCCGCCATTTGGCCGGAGCTCCATCTCCAGACACCCTCCGTCACCCCTAGGCCTCTCCGATCACCGTAACCTCTTCACGAGCGCACGCACGACTTCGGCTCCTTCTCTAACACCTGCAGGTACTCCTCTTCTCATTGAACGGAACTTCACCGGAGCCAACTCGGAGCTTCATCGCCATCGCCAACCATCCACCCTCCGCCGCTCCTGAGACCACCAGGATCTTCGTCACCGTACTACGAGTCTTCTGGGATATCTCCGACAAGTCGGAGAGCTTCAGCAACACGAGGGAGGAAGGGCGGAGCAAGGGCGACTTCGCCGGAGCCCCGCCATCTCCTCCGCACGCGGCGGAGGACCATCGAAGGAGACGTCCAGTAGTCATTCGATCACATCGATCGAACGGCCCTCAACAAGCCACGTCGCCTCATCACCGGGATCACAGGAGTCGTTGGATTCATTTCGATCAAACGGTGCCTCGAGCGCCACGCGTCTTCCATCCAAAGCAGATCTTAGCCGTCGATACTCCATCTGATCCAGCGGTGGATAGTCAGCCACGTCGCCTCGACCTGGAGCCTTTGTATCATCCTTGATCCTACGGTGGAGATCCGTCCAGGTCGCACGATCCGAGCCACTTCCCCAACCACCAGGCTCGGATCCCCGAAGCAAGTCCGAGCCAGATCTGAATCTCCTGAAGGCCCCGAGCCTCCGCAGCCATCCAAGCCTAGGTCGCCCACGTGAGGAGCACGTGCGGCCTGGGTAATTTACACAGAGGCCCCCGGGACTTTCCATATTTGCAAAAAGGTCCCTGTGAAGCAGGCCCCACGTGAGGAGCACGTGCCTGTGGAGAATTTGCACTCGAGTCCCCAGTATTATAGGTAATTGCATATTAGTCCCTGTCCGCATATTTGCTTATTATATTTTTATTTTTTCTGTATTGCATTTACACCCCTGTGTTTGCACGCATCCCTAGGTTGCATTTTACATCATTTTGCAAATATAAAAATTGCATTTTGTTGAGAAATTTGTCCTCTGTCTATTGGTCCACGTGTTACATTTTTGTAATTTCAGTAGAATTATTAATGAATTAATTGGTGCATTTTTGAAATATTTTGCCCAGTGACACCTTTTAATTTGTAGTTAATTCTCTATGCTTCCAAAAATTATCAAAAATTCACAGTAGCTTAAGGACAGTATTCTTAACATGCCATAAAAATTTCATGTCATTTACACATCTATCGAGGCCTTTATAAATTGTTGAGTGATTTTCTTATATTAATTTTAATTAATTCATTTCACAGTGAAATTAAGATCTTTCAATTTTCCTGGATTCCTTATCATTAGTGCTATCTAGGATAATTTTAGTTCTTGAAAAATTGTGGTTTGTTATTTATTAAAAATTAAATATTGAAAATCACCCTGTCTGCATATTTAATTTCCAGTAAATCCATTTAGTGTCTGAAAAATCCAAAAAAATTAATGTAGGTCATTTTCTTCATCATTAATCATCTGGCCAATTTTTAGAATTTTTGGACTTCATTTGATATCTTAATTAAATTAAACGTTAAATTGGCCTGCATTTTTGCATAAGTCTGCATAAAATTTCAAAAAGACAAAAAAATATAATTCTCCGAAAATCACACACTTGGATACTTGCTAAAATTCACCTAAGGAGACAGATGCCTCCCTGAGATCGACCTTGGACTTCACCAAGTAAAAAATCTGCCGCTTAAAATTAACTTAACATTAATTGATAAGTGGTTTTTGACTAGCCTCTTGCATCCGACTGCAACGAACTATTAACATTAATTTGGACATTAATTTGACCGAATTAACATAGGACGCGGGACGCTTATCACTTGTCTTGACTTCCTAGACCGTGTGCTTCAGCGCTGCATAGAGGCCAATCTTGTCTTGTCTTGGAAGAAGAGTCGCTTCATGGTGACTCAAGGGACGGTCCTTGGTCTTATCATATCCAACAGGGGCATGGAGGTTGATCCAGCCAAGGTGGATATCATTAGGAAACTCAATCCACCATCCAATCTGCGTCAATTGTGGTCTTTTCTGGGGGCATCTCGGTTTCTACCGACGGTTCATTTAGGACTTCAGTTGTATTGCCCGAACGCTTACTGATTTGCTGACGAAAGAGACCAAGTTCATTGTAGATGATAAGTGTCTTGTGTCCTTCGAGACTCTCAAGAATATGGTTGTCACAGCTCTTGTCCTTCAGCCACCCGATTGGTCTCTCCCATTTGAGATCATGACGGATGCTTGTGATTTTACCGTAGGGGCTGTGCTTGGACAGAGGAGGGATGGATTGCCGTATGTCATTCACTACGCTAGCCGGACTTTGGATGCCGCTCAGCGGAATTACACCGTGACTGAGAAGGAGGTGCTAGCTGTAGTCTTTTCTTTAGATAAGTACATATCATATATTCTCGAATCTAGAGTGACTATCTTTACATATCACACCGCCATCCGGTAACTCATGGCCAAGAAGGATGCCAAAGCTCACCTTACCAGATGGATCCTTCTGCTCCAGGAGTTTGACATTGAGATTAAGGATAAACCTGGAGTTAAGAATGTGGTGGCGGATCACCACTCCCGCTTAGAGAACCTTGAGGAATCTGAGCCCAGCGCACCTATTACAGAGACATTTCCAGATGAGGCGATCTTGGCTATCACCTCGCTCCCATGGTACGCCAACATTGTGAACTATCTTGTCGCCAAGACGGTTCCACAGGGTTGGCCCATACAGAAACTTGAGACCTTCCTTGCGAAGGCCATGTCTTACCATTGGGAGGATCCTGTCCTTTATCATGAAGGAGGGGATAGTATCTGGAGGAGGTGCATTCCTCAAGAAGAGAAGCATAGCATCCTCACCTATTGCCACAAGCTTGAGGCAGGAGGACATCATTCTAGGAGACGGATAGCAGAAGGTGCTCCAGTCCAGCCTTTGGTGGCCTACTCTCTTCAAGGATTCCGATGAATTCAAGAAGAGATGTATTGACTGTCAGAAGATGGGTACTTGCGGACAGAGAGACATGATGCCCATGCAGCCCTTTTACTTTTGTGAGATTTTTGACGTATGGGGGATTGATTTCATGGGCCCATTTCCTAAGAGTCAGGAGTTTGAGTACATTCTGCTTGCTGTAGATTATGTGAGTCGTTGGGTTGAGGCCATCTCCGCGCAGATGCTAAGACTGTGTATCGGTTTTTGAGGAAAAATATCATTTCACGGTTCGGTGTACCTAGAGTTCTGATTTTAGACAGGGGTCTCACTTTATTAATGACAAGGTAAAAGCCCTTGCAGACGAGTTCAGCATTGGCCATCGTGTTGGCACTCCATATCACCCTCAGACCAATGGTCTTGCTGAAGTATCGAACATGGAGATCAAGACTATTTTACAGAAGGTAGTCCACCCCAGACCGAAAGGATTGGTCACAGCTTTTGGACTTGGTCTTGTGGGCCTATCAGACTTACTTCAAGACTCCATTAGGAACATCTCCCTTTCGTCTCGTCTATGGCAAGCCATGCCATTAACTAGTGGAAATCAAGCACAAGTCACTATGGGCAGTTACAGAGTTATTGTTGGATCTCGAGAGTATAGGAGAACAGAGGAAAATAGAGTTGGCAGCCCTGGAGGAACTGAGAGACACAGCCTTTTCTAGCAGCCTACAGTATAAGGAGAAAGTGAAGACATGGCACGATTCTCATATCAGCCATAAACATCTTGAGCCAGATCAGCGCGTATGGTTGTTTGATTCTAGGCTGAAATTATTTCCAGGGAAATTACAGAGTAAGTGGAAATGTCCATATGTGGTCAGGAAGGTACATGACAATGGCAGTATTGATATATCCGAGTTATCATCTTCCTCTACCTTTCGAGTCAACGGTCAGCACCTGAAACTCTATCTAGATCATGATCCTCCGACCGTTGACGTTGCCCCCATTCTTCTGGTATGAGGTGTGCTCTTTGACTCATATCATCTGCATCTCATACATGCTTATCACTTCCATCTTTCTCTGTATAGATCCATTTGTCCATATCATTCATTCATTCTTCCGTTATGTCTGTCACCTTATCTTCATCTTATGATTTTGCTACACTTAGGACACACATTTTCCTAACTATAGGGGGTGCACACACACTAAGCTGTGATCTGTTTATTCTCTTTTCTTCTTTTCTTCTTTTCTTCTTTTCCTTTTCTATCTTCTTTATCTATCAAAAAGGTGCCGCCCTTGTAGACAGTATTCTATACTTTGGGCGTACTTTGTCCTAAGTATAGGGGGTGTGCACCATAAGTTTTCTTTCATTCTTTGATCCTCTCCTCTGTCTTCTCTTCTTGTCTATACTTAGGGATATTTTACCCTAAGTATAGGGGGAGACAATCGGAGTATGATCTGTTCATTCCCACCCTTGACCCTCCCTGCGTTGTGTACAGTCTGATATACTTAGGATTATTTGATCCTAAGTATTGGGGGGACGGTCGACTTCTCATTCGTTCATTCATTCATGTGTTTATTTATTTATTGTTTAGACTTGTCTATTCTCAGCACGAGTTATGTCTTCTCTTTTCTCTCTGATCTATGAGGACATAGCTCAAGCTAAGTATAGGGGGTCATATATACTACGTATATACTTTTGGCATAACTCATACTTTCATATTTTCTTAATAATAATGGCTAAAAATTCATTAAAAATCGTAATAAAAAGATGTTGATCATTCCTCAAATTCTTTTTGTATTCACTGATTAATAACTCAGGTGAAAATGTTTTTTTTTTGCAAAATGTTTGAAAAATAGTTTGAAAATCTTTGTGAAAAATCTTTTGAAAACTATTTTGAAAACTTTTTGTTACATGTTTTCAACCTTTATAAAAATTGTTTGTTTTGAGAATTTTATTTTCTTTGTGTGAAATAAAATGTTTGAAAAACGATTTGCAAATGATTTGAAAGATGGTTGTAAAAATATGTTTAAAATCTATTTATACTGTTTGAAAAACCTTTGCAAAATGATTTTTCAAATGTGTGTACATGTTTGTAAGAATGTTTGTAAAATTTATTTTGGACTATAATTTTTCAAATTGTTTGTAAAATGATTTTCGAATAAGTTTGAAGAATACATGCATCATACCAAAATTCATTATATATATACCTATAAAATTGACCACTTACCCTTGTAAATTCTTAAAATCTACTTCTTGTAAATATGAGATGCATCCCTGTATAAATATTTGTACCTAGTTTTTACCCAAAATCTCTTTATTTTAAAAAATCCCAAAAACATTTGCAAAACTAAAATCCAAAAACATTTGAAAAATCTTTTTGAAAATACAAAAAATGCATATGCATCATCTTTTCAAAAAAATCCATAAAAAGTTCAAAATCTTGAAAATCACATCACAAAAATATTTTATGCGTAGCATTTGCATAGCATTAGCATTTTTCGGATTGATTTTGATAGTTGAATGAGTCTAAGTAAAATCTGGAGATTGGAGCTTGTTTGGACCTTAAAATCTACCTAACAACAGGAACCTTATAGGAATTGGAATTGAGGTACTTCAAGTCTAGATGACTTAATTCTTTGGGGATCACGAGACTTGGTTCAATGGATTCTTGACTGCCTAAGTAGAGTATTTCGTAACACACGCACGAATCTTGTTGATAATGACCTAAATTGGACACCTGCACCTTTCACATGGCTCAACTCAGTTGGAGTGGTGAGGGGGTTGGATTTGCCGGTATGAGACGCACACAAGTGGAAACACTTGTCCTCCTCTAGGGAGGGAAGTGCACCCCAACCCGTCCAGTTATGAGGAATTCTAAAGATAGGAGAGTGTGGGTTGCAATAAATCTTCAAAAGAGGGATAGTCTACTTGCTCAAGAAGAAAAACTCCATATGTAAATGTTGTTGTATATAGTATTTCAAAAAAAAGGACAGGCTTGTACAAAGATAAAATGCTTGCAAAAGTATGTGAATATGTTGTATAAGCCAATAAGCAAGCTTGAGCTTCAAAGTCATATTATGTGAGCCCGCAGCTGGATGACTTGACTACACTGGTCTTGCATCCTAGGATAGGTAGCTACACTGGCTACCGTCCATTCTTCTCTTCACCCTCTCCTCTTAAGCCGGTTGCCACTTGAACTTAGAAGGGAATACCCCGCTCCTCGAGGAAGGAGTTATTGGATTGGGGAATCATTGGGTTGTCATACTTGTAGTTTCTTTGTCATTCTAGTTGAGGAGAGCCACTATCACTTACACTGTACGGGTCATATTCATAGTCGTAAGGGTTTGCGTATGAGTTGAGATATTTCTGACATGGCTATTGAGGAGACTTGAACAGGGTTTTGGGATTCTCGAAGGCTGTTGGATTTCAAATCCGGTTCTCATTAAGGTTCCGCCCGCACTAAAATTACAAAGGTCCGACTTAAGCTCCAAACTTTGATTTTGCGAAGACAAGTTTGATAATTAAACTTAATCTGTCTTTCTTCTTTTTCTTTTCTTTATTTTTCGTTCGACACTTATTGCATAAGTGTTTGCTAGGGACTAGCAAAGGCAAAGTATAGGGGGATAATGAATCCACATTTAATCATCTTTATTCTGTCATTTTGGCCTCAAAAACCCTAGCAAATGCATGTAAATTCCCTTAATTCATGCATTTTAGCATTCATGCATGTGTGTGTAAATAGTGCACAAAATACAGTTTTTAAAGTCAAAATAAAAGAATAAAGAAAAGAAAAAGAATAAAATATTGTAAATAATTTATGACCCAAAACCCCGAGACCTAGGCATCTAGATGAATAGGTCGACAAGGAATAAAGGAGGGGGAGATAAGGGTCAGAATACAATAAAAATCCCTTTTATTTCATTCATTCCTTATTCATTTTGGGACCTATTTTTGGTTCCACTTTTTATACCACAAATAAAGAAACTTTGTACATGAAAATTGTAGATAATTAAATGAAGAAAAATACAAAATTAACTTCATTCAAAAATAATGTACAGATAAAAAGATATGATCTGAATAAGATTCCAAAATCCTAACTTCCCAGACCTGTATCTCTCAAATAAAAACTCGAACGCATCAAAATCACCTTGAATTGTATATAATTTTCAATAAGCTATTTAATGAAGGTGGTCTCGCAGTTTGTGGAGCTACGTTTTGAAAGTTGAGTTTTGGAACCCTATTGTATACTTGTACATATTAAAATATTCATTTTATTTATTATTCATTATTTTTATACTTTTATATTTTTATAATTTTGTAAATATTATTTACAATATATATGTACATTAAAATCAGAATAAAAACCTAAATAAAATACAAAAATAAAAACACCTGTATATAATACATAGTTATAATACCTGTACACATACCTGTAAAATTAATACTCCTATTTTATTAAGTGTACAGAACACTTCAGAAAAATAAAATAAAAATATATTTAAATGTATAAAAATATTCTATAAATATATAAATTAATAAACAAAATTAATAAAATCAAATATACAAAAAAATATAAAATATTAAAATATATAGATATGTATACCTATATAGGCCTAAAAAGGCAATTTGTATTTTTATACCTCAAAAAATAAATAAAAATCGTAATAAAATAATTCATAAAATAATAAACATTTTTTATTTTATAACCCAAAAATAATAAATTCATTTGCTATTTTTAAATGATTTTTGAAATAATTTCTTCAGGGTTTTTCCTGGTTGGTCCACGTAGACCAACCAGGTGCTTCTGATAGTTGATCGCGGGTCAATTGTCTGACCCTTCGCCCTATAGCAGCGTCAGACCTCGTTTTTGCCCCGTGTTTGTGGATTTTTTGAGGTCAAACAATTCCTCTTTTCGTGTCGACTCCTTCATGACTATTGTTCCTCGATAATCCATCTTTCACGCACTAGGCTTTCCTAGGGTCGAGGAGCGTCGATTTAGTCGATCCCTCTCGATCTTTGGAGCCTGGTCGTAAACCATTCAAATAGACCCCCGACCTTTAACTCGAATTTTGAACCCTCTTGGACCGATTTCAGCCCCTCCTTTTGTGTGCCCGTGCGAGAGAGTGTGACAGTCTTCCTCCCAACCCCTTTTGGTCCACAATCCTCCTCCCTCTCGTGCTCCCCGGGTAGCTGGAGGTGACAGCTCCACAGCCCTCGCGTCAAGCAAGTCGAGGAGACGTTGAGGCGGCTCCACCACCTCCGACAAAGCATGCCATCGAGGTACCCTTTCCTCAGGTATTCATCACCTTCGAGGTCTATTTCTTTCATTTTCTTTCGCTTATTTTTTTCCCAGTAGTTCTAGGATTTGATCCATCCCGTTCGCGTCGCATTTCATCCATCCAATCGCCAAATCGTACCCTCGTCGGAGCTCGCTCCGGCCACCCATCTCGCACCGCCGTCCTACGCCCTTCTCCACCTCGCTGCGGGGTCGAGGCATTTTGCCCTCGACCCTCTCACACTTTTTGCAGGTCCAGGTGCCACTGAAGAACGCCTGGGGCTCGTTTTGAGCCTCGCCGGAGGTTCCTGAAGCCCGCCAGCTCCGCCGAGCCCTCCCGCGAGCTCCGGCCACCGCCGGAGTATTTTGAAGCGCCCAGGACTTAGAAGACCATCCCAGGAGCTCGCCGGCCACTTTTGAGCCTCGAAGACCGCCAGAGGACCGAGATCTGGAGCGGGGAAGCTCGCCTCGCTGGCGTTGCTTCCCTGTTCTTCCTCTGCCCTCCAGTGCTGTAGGATTAGCCTGCCGCTCAAAATCGATCGTCAACCGTCAGATCTCCACGCGTCTCCACCGTCCGATCACCCTCTGGAGATCTGATCTTGGCCATCCATGTCCAAACCGTCATCGCACATTGTGTGGTCGCCACGTGGATAAGTAAAAGGCTCCTAGCCGTCTGATCGCACACAAGTTTATTAGTCGTGGGTATTTTGCACTCAAGCCCCCGACTATTTTTGTGTTTATTAATTAGTATTAAAACTTTCATTTGCAGTTTAAAAGTTTTTTAATATTTGAATCGAGACCCCTAAGCTTTTCATAGTTGCATTAAGGTCCTTGTCAACGTCACCTCACGTGACTCGTGCACGTGGGGTGGTGGACATTTTGCAAGGACCCCCATGCGGGTTCTCTTATTTCATTTTTGTTCTGGAACTTAATTCTTAAGTGTAATATTTTTGGAAAAATTGCATTTAGGCCCCAAGGTTCTTGTTATATACTTTTAGGTCCTTCCCAAGCGCGTGATTAACACGTGCGTGGCTGGGAATTTTGCACTTGTGCCCCTGCGGGTTTCGTAATTTGCATTTGGTCCTGGATTTTTATTAACTAGTCATATATTTCTGGAAAATTGCGTTCGGGCCCTTAACTTTTTGGATATTTACATAAATGCCCCTGCCAGAATTGATTCTTCTCTTTGTTGTTTGCATTTATTTCATGCATCTATAAAATCCTAAAAATCACCAAAAAATTAACTTAAGCTCTTGTTTTGCTGCTCTTTCATGCCATATTTTTAGTTTTCATTTTTATTGCATTTTCATATTTATAAAAATTCAAAAACATGCATTTTGCTACTGTTTGCATTAGAAAATACCAAAAAAATATTAAAACCCCTTTAAAAATTCTAAAAAATTACATGTTGTTTGTTTCTGTGTGTTTTAACTTTAGTCCAAAAATCACTAAAATATTCAAAAGAAAACCCCTAAAATTAGAAAACCCTTTAAAACTTCATAAAAATCTTAAAAATTCCAGAAAAATCCTAAAAATATAATTTTGGACTCCAAATTTTCTCTGTTTTATTATCTTTCATTTAAAATTAGTTTGAGGAATTTTGGACTCTGTTTGTTATTTTTCATCCTCATTTTGGTTTCAGCTTTTTATTTTATTCACTGTTTTCAGTATTATTGCCTTTAAAAATACCATAAATATTAGGAAAAATATAGAAAAAATCACAAAAACACTAGAAAAAATAAAAAGCCTAAAAATATGTTATTTTATTTTTACCTATTTTTATAAATAATTATTCCTCTCCTCCCTTATATTGTATATATACTTCATTATTGAAAAAATATAAAATACAAAAAGAAAATACAAAATCAATAAATAAAAAATCAAAATATAAAATTATAAAATCAAAAATTAAATAAAATAAAAAATTAAAAACTAAAAAACCCACAAAAATAGCACACTTGTTGGCATTTGATCACATTTACTAGTGAGCACTTTTTAGATCTATCCTGCTTGTTCCCTGTGTTCGACACTCTACACATACTTACACCTATACGCACTTATTGTAGAGTTATAATAAATTTTAACTCCACATATTGCTTTTCATTGTTTGATTGTTGTTGTGGGTTAATTGTTGACTTAACCCGGATTTCGTGTGGTCGTTTCAGCGACTGAGTTCCCGCCTTGTGTGGAACTTAAGACCACTGATTTCTCGATTAATCACCTAGGTATGTTGACCGGGGTCAACTATCTGCACTACCGGCCTTGCCCAAATAATTATTTGCCAGAGCTTTTTCATTGTTTTCTTCCCAATTGATCTGGTCGTCTTTAGCATATGTTTCCTTCATCGAATTCATAGCCCGTTTATCACTCTAGCTCACTTGATTCTTTATTTTCAATAACTTGCATCGATTCACAAGCTTTCTTTTTTCGAAATTTCACCTGGAGTTGTGCCTATAAGTACACCCTTCGATCAACTTTGCCCCCTGATCCATTTTTTAACAAAATTCATGCCCGAGGTTGACTTCTGGAGCTGTTGTGATAGAGTAGCTACTCTTCAATCAGGAGAGCATGGGAGATGCTTGGAGACGCAATCCAACCATTTATCGGAGCTTTACCAACGAGTCTAGTTTCGTCAAGCTTTCACACACGAATTGAAGTGAATACCATCCTTTTTCTACCTATAGGTAGATTTAGATTATCTCTTTTCATTTTCCATTTTTAATTCTGCGTTTTAGTTTCAGTTATAGCTTAATCTAATCATCTTCCCCGAGCTCCAATATGCACGATCGGAGTTCTCCAATCACCTATTTTCACATCTGACCTGACCATCACCTTCACCACATCCCTTCTCCATCTTCTTCCAAATATATCCATCCCATATCGCAACAGATCTGGGATTTGGCTTTCCTTCCGATCACCATCATCGACAACCATCCATTCACCTTTCCCTTTGCTTCTTTCTTCCTAATAAGCTGACAGGAGCGATCGGTTTCGAGCACTAAACCTTTTGCATGTCACAGTTACACATTTGGGAGCATGGAGCAGGATTTGGATATCCTCTTTGAGTTGCAGACACCTTGAACTCCAGATCCTTCATCCGGTCATCATCAAGCTTTAGATCGCATTGGACAAAATAAGAGAGCAGCAGTAATGAGCTACAACCTTCCGGTGGTGAATCGAATGGATTTCAGCTGAGTTTTTGCAGATAGAAACTCATCGGAGCATAAACTCATACCGGTTCTTCCATCGTCTTCCAGTGCCATCCGAGCAAGAACAGCTTGCCAAGATCAGATCTGCACTATTGATTGAGCCCCAATTCTCAACCATCAGATCATGCTTCCAGATCAGATCCCATCTGTCCACGTGCGCTGAAGCTCGATTGTCAGATCAGAGTGCTAGATCCATCTCCACTGTTCATATTGCCACATGGATCGATGATATATTTGTACTCTAGCCCCTACATGTTTTTATTTTGTAAATAAATCCTCGTTTGAATATGTGTCATGTTGTTTGCGCTTGAATAATTGCACATTTGCCCTTTTATTTATTTTAAATTACATTTCAATCCAATTCGATTTAATATAAGTTTAAATTTCGTGAAAATTGCAAGTTCTATCCTCGTATTTGTTAATTTATTATCAGATTGGTCTTATAAATAAACTTAATTACATTTATAACCATGTGCACAGTATATTGTTTTGATTGTTAATTTAGCTTAATAAATTGCTAGTCATCATTAAAAATTCCCCAAACCATAATTAGCTCTTGCTAATGTTATCTATTAATTGTATTTTTTAGTATTTACTTAGTTTTCTGATTTTTATTAAATCAAAACTCTTTGTTTTGTTCCTGTTTGCATAAAATAATTAATTAAAAATACAAAAAATGTTTGAAAATTTCAGGAAAATAGTGTGTGTTTATTTTGCTTTATTTAAATTTCTATATTTTCACCTTTATATTCCTTATAAAAACCAAAAAATCACGGAATACTAAAAATGCCTAAAAATTTATATAAAATCACAAAAAATCCAAAAAAATCACAAACACCTTTTTGAAAAACTTGAAAATATTCTCTATTTCTGTATATATTTTGCTTGTTTTTTACTATATTTTTATTTTTAAAATTCAAAAACATCTGTTGTATTTTCTATTTATTGTTTTTATTGTTTTTGTTGTTTTAAAATTCTTTAAAAAATCTACAAATCCTCTCAAAATACAAAATAATATAAGTATCAAAAATCCAAAAGGTATTTATTGAATTTTTTCATGTTTGCTATATCTTAAAAACAAAAAAACATTGTTTTATTTTCCTTTCTTTTGTTTTATTCTTATATGTTTATATTCTTTTATTAAATTTAAAAACATTTTAAAAAATTAAAATCCTAAAAATACAAATCAAACAATCAAAAAATATATAAATTAAAAATCCATAAAACATTAAAAAGTTAAAAAATCCACTAAAAACCAAGAATTGCATAAAGAGATTCCTCTTTATTTTTTCTTGATTTAAATAACCCTCAGAATTTTTTAGTCTCCCTGAGTTCGATCATGTATTCTATATAGGTAAATAAATAACAAATCTATTTTCTTGCTTACGTTCTTTGTATGATTGCTTGAGACTGGTTAAATAAAAAAAAATTTGTTGAGACTTTCTTTGGGTTGCGATGACACTTGTGAATATTTATGTATTTTCATTTCTTTCTCTCAATAATTAAAAACCCAAAAAAGCCTTGTTAAATACATAGGTATTCCCAATTCCTAAAACACCACTTGCATTCATACTTGCACTGCATATCTTAAGAACGTAAGAGAAAAGTTATCTATGTGAATCCAATTGCGTGGTTGTTTATCTTGTGTTAATACCATATTTTTGCATCCTTGAGTTTGACCTTGATTTCATGAAAATTAAAATAAAAAATGCACACCACATCTAATGCATATACATTGTGGTTTTTGATCAATTGATTGATATCTGAATATACTACAACTCCACGTACTTAAATAGATACAAAGTGACTCTTCATTTAGTCCCTTCATGAGTGACCTCAAGACATATCCATTTTTCATGAGACAATTCCATTTGAGATACCCTATTAAATTCATCAGTAAATACAACACAATATAGAATGCTAATAGACCTATAATTCTTATGATTACTTTTTTCGACAACAGTAGAATATTCTCTAGTTTCTTCGACATCTTTAATATTTTTGAATTCCTTTTCTTTAATACTCCATATATAATGGATAATTCAATTAGATATCCACTTTCTTCTTTAAATGTGTATATGTAGTGCCATCGAAGAAGGATGTCGATTGGTTGACTATCTTTTAACGTAGTCATTAGCATCTGTTAAGCTCATTGTTGTAAATGAAGGATAGTCACTCATGAATGACCTAACCCGGATTTCTCTAATACCAAATGAAGAAACACTATGTGAATAATATTTACATGAATTAATGATTAATTTAGAAATAGATTAGCTTGAGGAATAAACAATAACAAACAAACTATTCCACATAAAGATTTAAACAGTTCAATGACCTTAGGACTATGTCATGTGCTTGATATTGACCTACCCATGCTTACAAATAATCCAGTAAATGAACTACTTCCGATGTAGTCCAAATAATCTATCAAATCACACAACTTGCATGTATTTATCTTCTACACAAGAAGAAAGGTTTTCACACAAAACATCTTTTGATGTACGTAATCTCAATAGAATTTTTCTTCTGCAAAAGAAGAAAAGCTTTCATAAAAAATCCTCAAGATCGGTAACCTCATCAAGGGTCCATATTCCTTTTGGAAGAAAAGTATTTTACACAAAACACATTCTTTAAGAACAAAGATAAAATACAATTATTCTAATATAGCCATGTAAACATGCAAAATTGAAAATGCAAATCGAGAATGACTTCGAAGCAGAAGGATTTTGATATAAAGATACGAGGGTCGTGAAGAACACGAAGAATAGAGATTACTTTCTTGGTTAAAGTCTCTTGAGAAAACAAGATTTCTTTCTCACAAGAATAGAGATAATGTAGTAGTCACTAAAGAACTTGTTCATGTGGATTGTGATTCTAGGATAGAGAGCATGGTCTTTTTATAGGCTTAAGGGATCTCTAAGAATATTAAGTCGTAAAATATCTCAAGTGAAATGGATGAGAAAAACATTCAACTTAGCAGTGAACTGGTGCACAAAAAAGATGTAGTAGTACATTAAAGCAGAAACACATTGTATAACAGTTTCAATAGCTAGCGTGTACATATTTACAAAAATGTGTACCATTGTAAAGAGTGTTACAAAAATAGACCAATAAAACTACTAAATTTAAAATTCCAACGATAAAATATGCACCGATGTATGGATATGTACTCGTGCAATAATAAGTAAAATACAGAGAATTGACCTTATCAAGTCATGTATTAGTGTGGCAAAGTTTAACGATGCACATAAATGTTATGTATTGGCGCACGAAGGGATTGTACTGGTGCAACAATAACTAAACTTCTATGATACTTGCGTATTCAAGCTTGTACCGACGTACATGGTTTATGTATCGGTATGGTAGTAACAACAGTGTCTACGTGAGTTGTTTATAACAACATTTTGCAACACATTACTATATCTAATATTGTTACAAACTGATTTGAAAAGAAGTACAATAAGAAATGCTTGATGATGCTTGTCTTGGGCAACAATGTCAACAACTTTGAACAAATCATATGCTTTGATCATGATCTTGAGACATGCGTCTTTCTTCTTTGAATATATTTTCTAAGTAATGATACTTTGTAGCCTCAATCATAGTTGTCAGTAACATAAACTAATTATGTATTTACATTTTCTATAACTTGATTCTTTATAATATTTCGTTTATAATTTAATCACTAATCAAAATACTTTAACAATGTCTAAAAACTCTATGAGAAATGTTTTAATGGGTGAGACTTTTAGGGACTACTTGCAAACGTGCAAATAAATAAGTGCTAAAAGAACATTTGGTGTGCTTACCATCACATAAAGAACAAAACCAGACATACTTCGATATCACTTTCGAACAATGATTTTTCCTACTTTATATTGATAAAATTTAAGCAATTTTATTTTCTTAAAGAAATACATAGTCCATTTTAATGTTAGGTTATCCCGAACCTTGGATTATCTCCCTCAATTTTAAAAATTGTGTAGTTTACCTAGCAATCATGTAGAATTTGATTGTAGTTGTCATACCTTGAACTCTATGTAAGTATAAGTCCATCACATGAGAACACTAGCTTGGAAGCAGGATTTCACGGAGCTCGCGTCTGAACAAGTGCAAAAAGTTTGTGTAGCAGTGCAGGACCTGACAATGGTTACACACATCAACATGTAGACAATCATAGTGGCATTATGTGTAGGGAAGCATCAACCCCCCCCCCCCCCCCCCACACACACACACGCACACGCACACACACATCGTATTGGTTTATGGATGTTCAAGAAAGCATGGAGGCGTTGCAATTGCAGATTATGAGCGTGTGCACAAATAAGCATGAGCACGCATACTGGATTATGCATGTATGAGTCATCTAGATGCCCACAATAGAAACATGATGAAGTTATGGAGGTCTTCTCCTTCCCAGAGTCTGCGAGTTCCAACATGTACAAGATCATGCATTAGATGGTGTTTGATAAAGTACTTGGTAAAGTAACATCAACAGACATTGGATAATAATAGGTGCGATGACCAGGTAGATTACAGAAGATGAAGTTAAGGATGAACTGAATGGACAAGAAAATTTTGATTGTTGCTTCAGAACACGAAGAATTCTTGTGGAATACAAAGAGTCCTTATGTCATGTATCATCATACTTAAATATAATATTAACAATGCCTCTTAGCTATATTGTACTTGCATTTAAGGATGGGTGTGTCTGATTTTCAAATAAAACCACCATCCTAATTACAATATTCCTAAATTAGCAGGATCACACTTGCGAGTTGACTAAACTCCAACTAAGTAGAATTAACCAAGAGATTGACTGAGTAGATCAAACTCCATATTGATGAGTCAAGTTAGTGCAGCTGGTTACCAATTAATTTGTTATTATACAATCAAACATATCTAATTTATTGAGAATGCAAATCAAATATTTATATGAATTTATCAGATGGATAACTATGAAGATAATTTGTTATCTCCAAATTGAGATAGACGGAATTTAAATTTTAATAGAGAATGAATCTTTAGATTAAGAAAGAAAATGATTAAAAATAGAAAAAAATGGTAGGATAATTCCGAATATCAATTGCCTTCTATCTACATGGTGATGTATAGATATAAAATATTTTCAAAATTTGTAACTCTTTCTCACAATCCTAAAACAATCATCTCCTGGCTCTAAACAAAGGCTCCAAGTGGTGGGAAGAGGCTCAAAGATTCAATGGTTCATTAGCATCTCAAGAAAAAAGGTTAAGGGCTCAGATGTAACGCCCCGAACTCCGAATATAATCCCACATCTAAAACTCACAAAGTGTGAAAGTGGGTTATAAGTGGTGGGGATTACCACTTGATAACTTGGCTTAAGCATTTTGGTGGCTGTGAATAGGTCCATTCGGGCCCGAATCAAATAAGTTGTTAGGGCCAATTTTCTACGATAACATACATGATAACTAAGTCTGAGACGTTACAAATGGTATCAGAGATGTTTCCTTTTGATAATGAAAAGGGCTCCCCGAGGGGTGGAACCAACCCTACAAAGAGATAGGAAGAAAATGTTACCCAGAGCATGCAACCACCACTGTCACTGGGAATAGGCGATCGCTCATGTCACAACGAGGAAGTTACGATTATGTGGGGGATGTTGTAACATCCCAACCTCCAAACATAGTCTCACAACTACAACTCACAAAATGTGAGCAGTGGAATGAGCTTAAGCATTTTGAGTGCTTGTTAAGGGACCCATTCGAGACCGAATGTTTTACTGTCATACAAGATTTTGAATTCAAAATATGAGACAGTTGCGAGGATTAGCAAACCATTAATCTCGGCTTCAAATTTCGTGTTATTCGGATATTTTTTAGAGGTCGATCTTTTTTCCAGTTGGATGCCCAAAATTTGATAGGAATTTGGTAATGTTTGTTTTCACATGACCATGCACCCGACAGCTGGTGACTTCAAGACACCTGGGGCCGCCCATCAAAAATCGCGACAAAAGGGAGTGAGTGAGAGCTAATTGGTTGGGCAATTTTCACTAGTGTCTTTATTTACACTTCGGTCCAACGCCTTCTACATATAAAAACAATAAGAAGAAGATAGAATGGCATAGTGTACCATTGATTGAAAAATATGAAATATTGATAAAATGCCCAATCAACTTTTATAAATTAGTGATTGCAGAATCTATTAGCTTCCTATATTTATAGAATTGAAAGAAAGGCCTCTCCACTTCTAAAAATTTAATGAGATGAGTTTTTTGCGGAGAAATAAAATTCGGAAAATTTAATGAAAATTTGAAACCTTTAAATTATTTCAGAAAAAAGAAAAAAAATAGACTATTTTCTTGTACTCTATTTCATGCATATATGATGCTTCTAATGGCCATATTAGATCTAAATGATGTGTGGATTTTATTTGATGATTCTAATGGATGTATTATTTCTAATCTATGAGATGCTTGATATATATTATGTATAAATATTATTAGACACATTTTGAGTTAGTATGGGCTGCTTGATGCATAATGGTATCTCTTCTAAACAAAAAATGCATGAGGAGAATGTCTAACACATTGATTAGTGATTGATATAGATTTACTTCATTCATGTAATTATGAAGTAAATGGTGTGCTTTATTCTAACGTAGTGAATATGATCCATGACTTTGGTTAATATATTCAGCATGTGACTCTTGGTGCAATATTAAATGTATTAATTTGATAATGTCTTAGGGTATAATTGGTGCATGGAGGACATCCATCCAAGACCCACGTTGTGTTTTAGAGCCAAAGCACTTAAACTTTGTTTGACTATGGGATGATCTTTTATTATTGGAAACTTCATAGATAAGAAATACTTAGAAGTGACTACTAAATTGGGTCTCATTATTATGTAAGAGGATTTGGACTAACGTGAAAATAATAACCGAAAGGAGACATGAACTTAAGCAGCTTTAGGTAGATTACACGATGGCCCAACTTGAATTTAGGGGAAGGAAAAAATATTAGGTCACAACACAGAAGCCTAGTATTACATATACACATCACACTTGTGTTGTCTCCATGTGACAAGGATTGCTTGCTTAGTCATCGTGTTTAGTCTCGTAGCGACAAGCAATACCTTATAATCATATTTGTCTAGCTTTAGTATGGAAATCAGTTCAAGAGTATCCACTCAACACGTGTAGTAAGGAGGTTTCAAAGTACCTTTAGATTATTGTTGTAACAAAAAATGGTTATACTTTCTCCTCTCATACTTAGTGTCAAAGTATGATTAATAATTTTGTGGATGAGAAAATTGACATAGAAATCAAAATTACTTATTTATGTTGTAATACTTTGACATGATGTGCTCAGTGGTATAATGCAAATGCTGAACCTATCAATGTAAATTAAATGTCATAATCCTTGCTAGTTGCATGTCCATAGATTATTTATACACCTCTTTACTAGCAAATGAAGTTAGATTAAATGCACGTCAACCTTTTATTATATGTATATGTTTCTTCACTACGTTATTTAGCACGCCTTTCAATTTGGTATCCAAGTAAAGGTATTGTTTAAGAAGAGACACTAGTGCTTATTTGTAGGAGTAGAAACTTCTGATAAAGAGGAGGTCCATTTCATGTAGTTGGTCATGTGAATGTTTGGTATTTGATGTTGGATGCCTTTATTTTTGGTTGATTGATTAATTAAGTCATCATAAGGGAACATTTGGAGAAGACCATGATCAATCGAAGGTAAGGCTATTACACTTGCACACATTTTAGGTTCCCTTTTATTTATTTAAAAACTTTTTATATGTCCTTGTGTTCATGTTTGTGCTTGGAATTGGGTACATGAGCAAGATAATTGTGAGAAGATTTGAGTATATATGTTCACATTATTCAAGAGAAGTTCGTTAGCTTACGAGGAGCTAACATTGCACAGGTGATTCTCAAAGTTTGCTACGTGTGGTTTCCATCCGATGTTCATAAATTGGTGTTAGAGTTGATGTGATACTAATTTGTTGGCAAAAGTGGTATTATAGAAAGGATATATCACTTTATTGGAGTGATATCAAAGATCGGTGTGACTTTTGGGAGAATCAATTGTGGAAGTATAACCTCGTTGGCATAAGCATAGCTTCAAGATGCATAAAGAAAGATGGTGTTTTATGAAGAATCACGTTGCTTCTTTGGAGCAAGTTATGACAGAGATTAAGTTCAGTCTTGGGTCACATTCTCACTACAACCGAAGCCTTGAATATCATTTTCTAGAGGGATAGATGTTGTGGAGAAAGGCTAATGTTCACTTAAGCAGATCAAGTCTTGGTAGATAAGATGAAAGCCTTCAACATGATGATGACTTATCTTCATGATGAGCTACATCGATCAGGAAGGAAGTGGAGATTGAAAAAGGCTCCATGGAGGTGTGGTAACCAATGCTATCACAAACCAAACCCTTCAAATGCATTTAGAGTGCAAATGATTTACATGACTTCCTATGGGACATGTAAATATACTTCAAAATGACCAACTAAGATGAGGAAAGCTAAGAGGTGGGCTCAATAGCAATGTATTTATCTATTGATGCCACCTTGTGATGGCAACACTGTGTGACATATGAGGCAAGACTAAGTATTAAAATCTTGAAGGATCTAGATAAAGAGCTAAAGGGGTAGTTCCTATCGAATAACACGACATGGATTGGACAGGCGGCTATTTTATGCTTGAAATAAACATGGACTATCTCTAACATAGACTACCTCTTTGTTATTGGATATCAAAGAAAAGTATGAAGAATCAAAGAATATTATGAAACATAAGCTCTTTAATTTCATGTCAGGTTGCGAAATTGGTCCAAGATGAGTAAAAAGGCAAGGAGTAAAAACCTGACTTATTGGCCAACAAAAGATCCGGCTAGTCCCTACTAAAGAGGGAAGTTCACTAATAAGGCAAAGAAAATATCAAATGACAACAAAAAAAGCAGTACTAGTTTCCTTTAATAGAGAAAAGGGAGCAATCCAAGAGAACAGAATGCTTCATAAGTGATGGTCAACTTTGGGTAAAAGATTGTCTAAAGAAGGAGAAGCTCAACTCTGAAGAGGAAGAAGAAGAGACGCAACTAGAAGTAATGAGTGTTGTCCACATGGCCGCTTCTAGACACTTCGTAGCAAAGCTACGAAGTGGGTGGAGGGAGAGACCTCTATTGTGAAACACGTGTCTTTAGAGAAATTTATGTGCTTTGGAGGTTCAATGCTCAACCAAGGATACATATGAGTGAAAGGGTTCATTTGAGCACCAATATGTACAATGGAGGTGCATATTGGAAGCCACAAGTAGGAGGACATCTATGTAGAAGGAGACAACGTAGAACATTAGGTGGCACTACAAAGGTTATGGTGCTAAAAATTCTTGAAGGTAGAGTGGAAACAAACCATCTCTCCAGTGATCTCATTTGAGATGAAATTTTAATAATGCTCAAGCACAAGAGGCACTCATGTCTAATTCTATAGGGACGCCCTGTTGTATTAAAATTGTATCTTGGTTTTAATTAGAAAACCTATTAATTACAATTGGCATTAATTTGGTTTCAATTGGGAAACCAAATGTTTGGAGGGAAAGTTGGGAATTCTCAAATTTGAAACATGTTGAGTTTGGATGGAAATTTAGTACCATACCTTAGAGATCTAAACTTTTGGTGGACTTATATATGAGTCCACACACCAAGCTCTTGTAGCAATAGTAGAGAGGAGGAATGGAGGACCACACACGCGCGCGCGCTCCGCTCCGTCTCCGGCTCGGGCTCTTGGGCTCAGGCTCGGGAGAGTGAATTCGGATCTCGATACTTTTGCTGCGGGTTTCATTTAGCTGATCGATTAAATTAATCAAATAAATTAATTTAATTGCGATCACATTAGGAATCGAACTTGATCCAAACAGCTCGACTTAGCCGCAGTTTTGGAATCCGAAAAGACACGACCGTTGAGGGGGCATTTTTTGGAAACAGAAGGGACTGCGCGCTAGGGCACGCGAGCCCTTCTTTTTATATCCCCCACACGACGCCGTTTTTTCTACACTCGCAAGAAAACTCCACCCGCCGTCACTCTTGTTCTCTCTCTCTCTCTCTCACGTCTGCAATCTGTTTCTTCTCGGCTGTAAGTTCTCGGAGATGATTTCGAGTACGGTCTCATCGGTGTGTGCGGACGACGACCGTGAACCGTCGTATCCTGGGAGCGGATCACCAGTACCCAACGCACCGGTATTGTGGAGGCGAAATCCTCTCTAAGGGCAGTCCATTACATGGACGCTTCGGTGAAATCTAACCTTATCTTTCTTCTATTTTGTTTCCCGTAATTTCTTTATTGCTTGCCCTTTTCTGGATCACGCCTATTTGCTTGTTTCCGTATGTTTAATCGGTTCTGGTTTGCTTATTGTAATCGGATAATGGATTGGATATGCACGTTATTATTCTTAATAATCAGTTACATTGATCTGTCAATCCATTGGAATCCGTTTGATTACTGTTTAATATATATGCTTGATTTATCCTGTTAACAACAATCTTAGAAAGGATTTCGGGAACTGATTATAAAACTATGTCGGAAACAATGTTTAAATCGAGGGTAGATATGACGGGTATGCTTGAAAAATTCGATGTACAGAATTTTAAGCGTTGGCAACAACGCATGAAGATCTGGTTAACCACCATAGGGTTAATCTCGATGCTTGAAACCAACTGTCCTACGGTGGAAATGGAAAACCTCTCACCCGATAGCCATAAGGCGCAATCTGCGTGGAAGGAACGCGACCGTATATGTCATGGTTGCATCTTGTTGGCTCTGTCCAACACGTTGTTTGACGTATATTGTTCGTCCACGCAGACTGCGAAGGGGCTATGGGAAGACTTGGATCGGAAGTATAACACCGAAGACCTCGGTATTGAGAAATACTCCGTAGCTAAATTTTTGAAGTTTTCCATGGCCGAGAGAAAATCAGTTTCTGAACAGGCGCACGAGTTTTTACTTCTGCTCCATGGTTTAGAGGATGCCAAAATGAAACTTCCAGAGAAGTTTCAGGTCATGTGCATCATAGAAAAATTCCCCAAGTCGTGGGAAGATTTCGGTATGACCCTGAAACACAGGAAGGGGAAAATTTCTATGGATGACTTGATGGTGGCAATTGCCATAGAGGAGAAACACATGAAACAAAAACATGTGCTTCCTATTGGTATTTAGGCTAAGGTCAATTTTATGACCTCGAAGGGCAAGGATAAGAAGGGAAAGGGTCCTAATAACAATAAAATGAAACCAAAGGGCAAGATCCAGAAAAAGGCAAGAAATAAACCCTGCTAGCACTGCAATCAGGTTGGCCATTGGAAGAAGGATTGTCCGTCCTTAAAGGCTCAACCTAAGGCTGCAGACGGGGGTCCACAAGTGAACATGATCACTATGGGACTCGGAACTAGCGAGGGGTATGTCTCTGTAAAACCTGAACTATACCATATCCATGATCCAAATGAGTGGCTCGTGGATACGGGAGCCAATGTAAATATATGTTCTGACAGAACGTTGTTTTCTTCTTATCAGACCTGCAGCGGTGGGACTGTGAAGATGGGGAATGATTCTGCGGCCAGGGTGCTAGGATCGGGATAAGTCAACTTGAGGTTCTCCTCTGGACGTGTCTGGACGTTGCACAGGGTGCTGCATGTTCCTGACATCAAGAAGAATGTGTTATCTGGCTCTATCTTAGTTAGAAATGGTTTTGAATTAAACTTTAAATGTAATAAAGTTGTTATTCTGAGACATGACATTTTTTATGTAAAAGGCTATTTGGCTGATTTTGATTTGTTATTTAGAATTAGATGTGATTCAGTAAACATAAATGAAATGAATGTTTTGAATGCTGAATATTCTAGTTTTGTGTCTCATGTTGTGAATAATCTAGAATCTTGTGATCTGTGGCATGGTAGATTGGGACATGTAAACTTAAATTCAATTAAAAGAATGATGAATTTAGAGTTGATCCCTAAACACACTATTGATAAAACTCAAAAATGTGAAATATGTGTGCAAGCTAAGACACCTAGGAAGTCTTTTCAGTCTGTCTCTAGAGATAGTGAGATCGTGGATCTAATGCACACGGAAATCTGTGAGTTTAATGGTGTGTTGACCCGAGACAATAAGAAATACTTTATCACCTTTATAGATGACGGTAGTAGATACTGCTATGTATATCTAATGAAAATCAAGGATGAAGCCTTAGAGAAATTTCTTATCTTTAAGAATGAGGCTGAGACACAAACAGGAAAAGTGCTTAAACGCCTTAGGTCAGATAGAGGAGGTGAATATACCTCTAACTTATTTGATGAACAATGCAAATCTTTTGGCATAGCTCATAAAGTTACGGCCCCATATTCAACACAATCAAATGGGATAGCAGAACGAAAAAATAGAACCTTAACTGACATGATCAATGCTCTCCTACAGAGTTTTGGACTTCCAACCTATATGTGGGGACAAGCCTTGAATACGGCTTGCCATATTCTGAATAGGGTGCCTCCAAGACATATGGAAAAGTGTCCCTTTGAACTTTGGAGAAATAGGAAATCGAGTTTAAGATATCTCAAAGTGTGGGGCTGTCTCGCTAAGGTTTTAGTCCCAGAACACAAGAGAAAGAAACTTGGTCCTAAAACTATTGATGCGGTCTTCTTAGGTTACCTGGAAAATAGCTATGCATATAGGTTCTTGGTAATTCGGTCCGAGATACCGGGCATAGATGTCAACACTATTGTTGAACTCCGTGATGCTACCTTCTTTGAGGATGTCTTCCCGTTGAAGACTGGGATTCCTCAAAATCTGACCATTGAGGGCGCCTCTACATCAGGATCTATTCCAGATCAAGTGGAAAGGATAACAAATGTGGGGGTTGAAACTCAACCTGAACCCAATGATCTTTCTGAAGAGAATGAGCCAAGGAGGAGTAAGAGACCTCGGATAGCCAAGGATCTGGGTAGCGACTTCGTTGTCTACCAGATCGAGGGTGATCCACCAAGTTACAAGGAAGCCATGGCTTCATCTGAAGCAAAACAATGGAAGGAAGCCATCAAATCTGAGATGGATTCCATTATGGCTAATGGGACTTGGGAGTTGGTTGACTTACCCAAAGGATGCTCTACCATTGGGTGCAAGTGGGTATTTAAGAGAAAGCTTACACCTGACGGATCAATTGAAAAGTACAAAGCCAGATTAGTTGCCAATGGCTTTAGGCAAAAGGAAGGTATCGATTCCTTTGATACCGATTCCCCTGTGACTAGGATGACCACAATCCGGATGCTCATAGCATTGGCATCTGTATATGATCTCTCTATCCACCAGATGGATGTGAAGACCGCATTCTTGCATGACGATCTTGAGGAAGAGATCTATATGGATCAACCTGATGGGCTTGAGACTCCTGGAAATGAGGGAAAGGTTTGCAAGCTTGTCAAATCCCTTTATGGATTGAAACAAGCACCAAAGCAGTGGCATGAAAAATTTGACAAGACTATTTTGTCATGTGGCTTTAAGGTTCATAAATCCGATAAGTGTGTCTATTCCAAAGTGAAAGGTGATGAGTGTATTGTCTTGTGCCTATATGTTGATGACATTTTGTTGTTTGGATCACATATGAGGATTATTAATGAGACTAAAGCATTCTTAGTAGCAAGTTTGAGATGAAGGACATGGGTGTTGCTGATGTAATCTTAGGTCTCAAACTGACAAGGTCAGTTGATGGGATTGTAATTTCTCAATCTCACTATGTTGAGAAGGTACTTGAGAAATTTGGATATCAAGATTGCAAAGCTGTAAGCACTCCTTTTGATTCATCCAAAACGTTGTTTAAGAATAAAAGTGGAGTACCTGTAGCCCAACTAAGGTATTCACAAGTGATAGGAAGTTTAATGTATCTTGCAAATTGCACGAGACCTGATATTTCATTCTCGGTTGCAAAGCTGAGTAGATACACAAGCTGTCCTGACCGTACTCACTGGGAGGCTCTAGATCGAGTACTGAAGTACTTGAAGGGAACTATTTTACTTAGTTTGCATTATGGTAGACATCCTTCTGTACTAGAAGGTTACAGTGATGCAAGCTGGATAGGGAAAATATGAAGGATATGGTTAGATCCTCAAGCGCATCACGGAAGCGTGAGCGTCGTATCGAATACGACGAAGAGCGACTAGTCGCACTAGTTGCTCGATGCAGCGGAATTTAAAAAAATTTTCTTACGACGAAACCACATGATCCAAGAACACTTCTCGGATCGTTTCGTCTAAACCACAAACAAGTAATTAGGATTACCTCTTGAAGCGTGGTTGCGATCAAGTCTCTAAACGAAGAGACCTCCTGTCTCAAGTCCGATCCGACGGAGGAGACACTTGCGAGCGCGGGGATGAACCGCGTGCTTCTCGCAATCCAAGTTGATGATCCAAGCGGCGGATCTCCTGATCTCGACACACGAGATCCAACATCTTCTTCACGAGCGAGGCGCACCGAAGGAGACGGAGATCCACGAGCAGAAGAACGAGCAGCATAACGATGATGCCGTGGCGATGGAGAACCTCTCCATGGCATCCATGGTGGACGGCCATGAGAGGGAGAGAGAGGGCTGACCTCTAGAGAGAAAGAGAGAGATAGAGATGCTTCTCAAGCATTGTGTGTAAAGAGAGAGCATGGGTATGCCTCTCTATTTATAGGGTTTTGGGATCCATGGATCTCAATCCATGTGTCATATAAAATCAATGGTTGAGATTGATTTATGACAATCCAATGGTCAAGATTGTTGTTGGTAAAAGTCAACAACTTGTGATTTAATTTTGATTAAATATATTTGATAAATCAAATATATATTAATACCAAATTAAACCAACTAAATAAGGAGTGGAAAAACAAATGAGAGCCTCCTTCCCTATTGGGAGGAGTGGACGGCCACCAATTCCATAAAGGAATTGGTGCCGCCCCCCTCTTCCCATATGGGGAGGGCAATCCCATGGATTCCCATGGGATTGCATATCTCCTTGTTTTTCTCTCAACTTATTTTCCAACAATTATTCACCAAAAAATAATTCTCAATTAATTTTGGGAATATTGCAATCTTGACATTGGAATATTGTGAATCACATTCACAACCCAAAACAAAATGTAATTTACATTTTCAATTAATTAAACAATGTGTATCCAATACACATTAATAATTAATCTACCAATATAAATTATATTTAACTCTCTCTAATACATTATAAATCACATTTATAATATATTATGAATAATTGGATATTACTATCCACATTATTCATATCCTTGATAATTAAATCATATTTAATCATCTCGGATCTCTTTATCTCATGTGTTCAAATAATATGAATCACATTCACATTATTCACATCTTTGATAATCAAATCACATTTAATTATCTAAGATAACTCTCCTTATAATATGAATCAAATTCATATTATTCATGATAATTAAATCACATTTAATTATCCTTTTTCTCAATGCTCGGATACATATATCAACAATAGAATTATCCATGAACTCTTTCAAGGATAATGCGCTTTCTCCGTGAATACTTGGAGATAAGGACAGGGCGATTGTATTGTTCCACGTATAGTGACATGGATATTGAGATCACATCTCAAATCCAGATCTCGGGCCTCCCATAGATGCTTGATTAAATCAAGACCGCAAATCTAATCTTCTCATTGAATCTGAATCACATTCAGATCAATGTCCAACATTTGGACTAAGATCAGATTACTTCTCTACTGAGAGGAGTCACTAAAATCCAGACCCGTTTCATCACTCCCTAGGAATGGAAGCGTCATGGTTATACAACCGTTTATGATCACATCACCCTCAGGCATTCCCAATACCTGTACATCCTGCATACTGGAAGACTCAGAATAAACCCGAAGTATTAGATCAACTTTATACTGTCTACTTCAGGGTTTTATCAGTAAGTTTCTCATTCGATCATTGGGAGTCAGTATTGATCATATACTTTCCAAAAGCATATATCATACCTAGGTCTTGATCATATACTTTCCAAAAGTATATATCAAACCAACAAATTCGGTCAAGCTTCCAAAGCGAGACGACCGTGCGCACGGAATTTGATTCTTCCCAATATCTCATGAGTGAGCTCATGTCTTCCGGTTCAGTAGTGAACCTGTATGATCCCTTTGAGAGATCGTATTACTCATATGCCCTTATATGCACACCAGCGCGCCGGTGTATAGACCTTGATTAGGCCATCAACCTATTGGTCTGCCAAATGTACATACTCAGACATATAGTAACACATCTGTCTCCGGTCAGAGGATGTGTGCCTATATCATGACAGCATATGATATAGGACTTTGGTTATCTCGATCTCGTTAAGTCAACTCTTTGACCTAACTCATCCGACACCTCCGAATCTCTAATCCTATGCAGAGGACCTGCATCAAGAGGTCGGTCAGATATCAACCTAACTGAGAAAGGATTGCCATCTCCTACTCAGGCTGGAGATCATCTCTTAATAATCATTTGACGGTGCTTGATGAGTCCTCAATCTAACTCATTAGATATTCATCTAAGCACCAGCCTCTATGATTCAATAATTGAATCAACAGCTGTATGATCATTAAGACGGCCATGGTACATAACCCTAATTGTACTAAGGGACCTATTATGCAAATTATGTACTCTTTATTTCAGATTAAGGAGTGAATTGCAATAACATTATTGCATAATGGCTCGCCGTGGGCTCGCATTTCCAACAATCTCCCACTAGCCCAAAGAGCCATTAATGGGCTAATCATTTAAACCCACACTCATGTGAAAATCATAGGCTATTTAGAAAATAGCTAGGTAAGCTGATCAGTCACTCTGTTCCCAAGAGACTACGCCAAGTCCTTTTACGACACTTGCATATCTCCTAGTAACAGTGCTTGCATCCAATGTGAATGTTGCATCCTATGCAACCAATACTCAATTTTGTCGGTTATAGTGTCATTGACACTTCATCTTATTAATTATCATAACCAGTATTCCCATAATCCTCAATAGAATACCTTCATTGCTGGAGATCTCTATCTCCTAAGGTATCTACAGTTAAGACCATCCTAGATCACTATCTACAAGGTCTTAAACTTTTTGAAGATAAGACTTTGAGATCACTATCTCCAAGTTTTATCATCTTTGAAGATATTATTATTACTGCAATCAAGTGTTTTATCTCCATAGCAGGATTAGTAACAGTTTACTACTCCCACTGCATGGTAGACATCTGGTTTTTGTACATATCTAGAATACATTCAGCTTCTCATAACTGATGCACAAGTGCAAGCAGTTCTAGCATTCACTTCCTCAACTCATTGAGGTGCTATCCCTCTAGACAGGTCACTACCACATCTTAAGGGAAGGAAGTTTTTCTTGGAATTGTCCAGAAAATGGAATAAGTCCAAGGTGTACTACTAATGCGACAGTCCCAATACCCTCTTCTCTTTGCTTCTGAACGACTTCAGAATTAAGATCTAAGAGGTATCCTTGAAATCGTATCTCAAGGTATGGAACAACCAAATTATAAAACACTTATCATTTATTCTTATATGATTAGAATAATATCTACATTAAGCACGATGAACACAATGGCACTCCCACTAAGCTTCATATGGTTCATCAAGATTTTATCTGAAATCATAACATTTATAATTTCATTAAATCTTATGTTCCAACTACAAGAAACTTATTTGAGTCCAAAGATGGAGTTCTTTAGCTAGCACACCTTGCTTTCCTCAACCATGAAGCCCTGGGGGAATGCAATCTTGACTTACATCATGAAGATGTCATAGTCAAGTTGTGTAGCTATAGTTAGCAATATTCTGATGGGTTAAAGCAAGGTCACTGGAGAGCAAGTCTTATCGCAAGCGATGCCTTCTCTTCGATGTGTAGCTCATGGCTACGAACCGTGCTTTTGAAGGTCTCTACCTTCTCATCAGGTTCCCTCTTTCTCTTGAAGATCCATTTACACCTTAATGGGTCTGACCCATATAGGTGGATCCTCGAGGGTCCATATACGACACTTGTATATGAAGTCTACATTAGACTTTTATTGCTAACATCCATCTTTCCATGTCATGATCCTTAGGAGCTTCATCACATGAAGTCCGATCATTTTTAGATTTAACTAACACATGGAATCCATCCTCAAACTTATTTGAAGAGGTATTAGTGTTTCATCTTTAATTGTCCTTTCAGTTTCCAATATCAGGAGCCTCATTATCTTTTCAAGAATAAATGAGTTCCTTCACTTCATTTTCATCTTGATTCTCAAGAGAGTCATCCTATAAGAATCATATTCTCAAAGATTAGATCTTTTAAGAATCTCAAGGTCATAAAGTAGGTATCCAATACCATCCTTTATTTTCCTAATGAAGTAGCACTCTCTAGTGCCAGATTCCAGCTTAATCACATGGAACCTTATTAAGGATATATAATGCAGTCTCTACCACATATATATACCTGGAAACTAAGAGATAATTATGCTATGATTAATCATTGATCAAATCATGTCACACATGATCAATTGTATCTCCCTACAACTCTATTGAGTTAAGGTTCATTAGGAGGATTGAGATAGGAATGATATTCATATCTCCATAAGGTATTTCTTGAATTCATCTAATAGGTACAGGCTACCTTGGTTAGATCAAATTCATTTCATCTTCCCTCAAACTTTGGTTCTAAACCAAAATTACGAAATCTTTGAACATTTCAAAGGTTTCTTAGGTGAAGAGAAGAAATCTCATATCATACATAATCATTAACAGATATCACATATCCATAATGTTTACTATGATATAGATGATCTGCATACATCAATATGTATGAGATCCTTAATACCTTGACACCTTACACCTTTCCCAAGGAAGGGTGAATTGGACATTTTTACTTTGAATACAATATTCACAAGTATGTGAGATTTGAATCTTTAGACAATCTAAAGTTTCATGTCTTACCAGTCCATTGATTTCATCAACAGACATATGTCCAAAATTTGATGCCAGATCATTGTCAAATGATCTTTATCTTCCTTTCGAGAGGCAGATGAGCGGGGAGAGGCAACAAAGTTGATCTTTTAAAGGTTTAATTTTCAGTATTAGAAATCTTAATGAACCATTCAATAATTTTCTGATTTAATAGAGTCCTCTAGATTTTAGATTACTATCTGAAATATTTCCATCATAACTCTTTATGATAGATTTATTACAGAATTCATGTTCATATCCAACAATTAGAAATAAACAATGAGTGTATTCTAATATCTAGGTCATAGAGACATTCTCTAAGACTAAGGGCTCCCACTGAAAATATGAAGTCTATTGATCTCATGGAAATTGTTGCAACACTTGCATCACTTTCAACATGGATGACCAATAAACCTTAAGATCAAATTTCTAATACATATGCAACCAATTGCAAGTGTCATTAGAAAATTTGAGATACAATTATTAGACTTTATCTTATCAAATAAGTAAGTCAATATCAATGATTATATGTAGATTATACTTATGCTCCATCCGAGTCCTTTTCTGAGGATTCTAGATAGACTTGATAGTCATACTATCAACACATCAACTTATTGCAATATTGGCATTCATCCAACTCTTTGGATGTCATATGGAAGTCACAGAAGTACAGTCAACTCTTTGACTATACCTCTTACTTGGGTCCAACCCATGCTTCCACTGCGCTCCCTTTGTCTACAAGCAACCTTTGCTCAAGACCAAGGATCTCTTATGTTAAAATCAAAAATTTCAATATAAGAGTATTTCAACATTTATACAAGCTTCATTTAAGTTCATATAATATGAATATTATGAAGCTTCATGAATGACTAGAGTATAGACAGTAGAATGATGACACTCATCATCTACATCCATCTAAACTCTTAAAACATAGGTTCAGGTAGGTACTCAAACAATTTGAATACATTATCTCTATAGAGCTACCATTCTACATGATGTAGAGAACCATGTCATTCATGATTAAATGTCAAGAACACATATGTATGCCAGAATATCTTTATTAATTTTATAAGGATTATTTGATAATTACGATCATCATCGACATGTCACTTCAAAAAGTACATTCGATAAGATCAAGACTTATAGAGACATACAAACCCTAGGGTTTTAGTCCTATTGTCTTATTTAATTATCACTTCTCATTATTATGAGGAATCTTGCACATTGCAACCACATACATTATGTGTCCAATCGCAAGTACAATATCTGGATCAAGGGTCCAATCCATGATATTCTGCTGGTTATTAATGAGTATAACATTGAGTGGGTTTAATGAAGGATGATCTGAAATAAGTAATTTGCATAAGGATATATATTTATATATATACACATATTATACTTTGATTTAGGAGTTTTTTATATCAAAGTTGTCTTGCCATGTCAACAATGAAAGTTCATTCCCTTAATCACTTTCAATGTAAGAGATATACTTACCATCATATCTCAAGCAAGATCTGGGATCTCCTTCCTTATCTTTGTTGCATCCCAATAATATGAGAACCTACAACTCGGATAAAAAGAAGCGGGAACACATTCCGCCTTGCAAGTCCAACTTACATCTCCCAATTCGGTCTTTAATACCCGGGCCCACCACCCCTAAGGTGATGTTGACCCGTCATTAATTGAACCAACCGTCAACAGGAATACAACTCGCTATGCGCAATCCAATATCGCCCCAATAATATGAGGACCCGATATTGGGGTCACTACGCATACGTCCTTACTCTTTCGAGAAGCGACGAGCCCGATCCAAATGGATCATATGCAGGAGCTGTCACTTCGGACAGGCGTCTCCTACATATAATATCTGGCGACGAAACTCTTCGCCTTGACGGGAGACCATGGATGTCACTTATGTGATCCTCCATCTCTTATTCAAATTTAATTAATTACTATGAATCTCATTCATATAATTAATTCTTCCAAGGGAATTATTAACTCTAATCATATTAGAGTATTCTCAATTGGATATAATTAACTTAATCATATTAAATTAATTATCAATCCAATTTAATCAATCAAACTTAATTTTATGCTTGAATATACATATGGTATTATTCTCAAAGTACGTATTAATTCGAATTTTAATAATTAGAAAAATACATCATAATCCCTCGGACATTATCCCGGCCCTACCCGCTGTCATGGCCAGTACCGACGGGAGTGGGGCGGACCACATACGTTGCAACCCGTTGACCCAGCGATCCCCGACTAGACACCATATCCACCTCGGGAAAGGATAATGCCAAATTGATTATTTTGTACTTGAGATGATCATCGGTTCTTCGACCGAAATTATACCATATAGTAATCAAAACAATTTTGATTTTAAGGAAATTTGCTAGGCAAATTCCCAAGTCCTATTCAAGCAAGAAGTTTGATGATTGTAATTCCAATTAAGGTTTAGATCAAATCTAATCAACTAATTGGTTGGGGCCAAGTCAATTAGGCAAATAATCATGTTTCAATATTTCACAAATATTTTTCAAGATTATTTCACGAAATTAACAATTAATTTCACTAATTGACAATCACTTGGTTCTAGATTAGGAAAGCAATTTCAGCAGTGACCCCTACTTACTAAAATTGACATATCTCAATCATATTAAATCCAAATTAAGCAAAGTCAATTTCTAAAGTTTGCTAATTTGATTTAGGACAGAACCTAAGTGATGTTTCACGCATTTCGAGGCAAGTCTAAACAGTAATTAACATTTTAATCACGTTCAGATTCACAGTTCCCGCAACAGTGCATACATGTTCATTAAAACGACCATATCTCGAGCATACGAAATCCGATTTACGCAAACTCAGATCCTATGGTTTCCTTATTTAATGGGGAACATAATCCAAGTATAAAATTCGTGTTTAAATAATTTAAACAGTGCCGAATTTCTTTACTAAACAGATCTGCGAAATCAAATGCGATGAAAACTTTCGCGACCTTAGCGAACCCAAGTCGTCCTTGGTTAACGAATCACTATTCGAAACCGTCGACCTAAGGCTCTGATACCACTTGAAGGATATGGTTAGATCCTCAAGCGCATCACGGAAGCGTGAGCGTCGTATCGAATACGACGAAGAGCGACTAGTCGCACTAGTTGCTCGATGCAGCGGAATTTAAAAAAATTTTCTTACGACGAAACCACATGATCCAAGAACACTTCTCGGATCGTTTCGTCTAAACCACAAACAAGTAATTAGGATTACCTCTTGAAGCGTGGTTGCGATCAAGTCTCTAAATGAAGAGACCTCCTGTCTCAAGTCCGATCCGACGGAGGAGATGCTTGCGAGCGCGGGGATGAACCGCGTGCTTCTCGCAATCCAAGTTGATGATCCAAGCGGCGGATCTCCTGATCTCGACACACGAGATCCAACATCTTCTTCACGAGCGAGGCGCACCGAAGGAGACGGAGATCCACGAGCAGAAGAACGGGCAGCATAACGACGATGCCGCGGCGATGGAGAACCTCTCCAAGGCATCCATGGTGGACGGCCATGAGAGGGAGAGAGAGGGCTGACCTCTAGAGAGAAAGAGAGAGATAGAGATGCTTCTCAAGCATTGTGTGTAAAGAGAGAGCATGGGTATGCCTCTCTATTTATAGGGTTTTGGGATCCATGGATCTCAATCCATGTGTCATATAAAATCAATGGTTGAGATTGATTTATGACAATCCAATGGTCAAGATTGTTGTTGGTAAAAGTCAACAACTTGTGATTTAATTTTGATTAAATATATTTGATAAATCAAATATATATTAATACCAAATTAAACCAACTAAATAATGAGTGGAAAAACAAATGAGAGCCTCCTTCCCTATTGGGAGGAGTGGACGGCCACCAATTCCATAAAGGAATTGGTGCCGCCCCCTCTTCCCATATGGGGAGGGCAATCCCATGGATTCCCATGGGATTTCATATCTCCTTGTTTTTCTCTCAACTTATTTTCCAACAATTATTCACCAAAAAATAATTCTCAATTAATTTTGGGAATATTGCAATCTTGACATTGGAATATTGTGAATCACATTCACAACCCAAAATAAAATATAATTTACATTTTCAATTAATTAAACAATGTGTATCCAATACACATTAATAATTAATCTACCAATATAAATTATATTTAACTCTCTCTAATACATTATAAATCACATTTATAATATATTATGAATAATTGGATATTACTATCCACATTATTCATATCCTTGATAATTAAATCATATTTAATCATCTCGGATCTCTTTATCTCATGTGTTCAAATAATATGAATCACATTCACATTATTCACATCTTTGATAATCAAATCACATTTAATTATCTAAGATAACTCTCCTTATAATATGAATCAAATTCATATTATTCATGATAATTAAATCACATTTAATTATCCTTTTTCTCAATGTTCGGATACATATATCAACAATAGAATTATCCATGAACTCTTTCAAAGATAATGCGCTTTCTCCGTGAATACTTGGAGATAAGGACAGGGCGATTGTATTGTTCCACGTATAGTGACATGGATATTGAGATCACATCTCAAATCCAGATCTCGGGCCTCCCATAGATGCTTGATTAAATCAAGACCGCAAATCTAATCTTCTCATTGAATCTGAATCACATTCAGATCAATGTCCAACATTTGGACTAAGATCAGATTACTTCTCTACTGAGAGGAGTCACTAAAATCCAGACCCGTTTCATCACTCCCTAGGAATGGAAGCGTCATGGTTATACAACCGTTTATGATCACATCACCCTCAGGCATTCCCAATACCTGTACATCCTGCATACTGGAAGACTCAGAATAAACCCGAAGTATTAGATCAACTTTATACTGTCTACTTCAGGGTTTTATCAGTAAGTTTCTCATTCGATCATTGGGAGTCAGTATTGATCATATACTTTCCAAAAGCATATATCATACATAGGTCTTAATCATATACTTTCCAAAAGTATATATCAAACCAACAAATTCAGTCAAGCTTCCAAAGCGAGACGATCGTGCGCACGGAATTTGATTCTTCCCAATATCTCATGAGTGAGCTCATGTCTTCCGGTTCAGTAGTGAACCTGTATGATCCCTTTGAGAGATCGTATTACTCATATGCCCTTATATGCACACTAGCGCGCCGGTGTATAGACCTTGATTAGGCCATCAACCTATTGGTCTGCCAAATGTACATACTCAGACATATAGTAACACATCTGTCTCCGGTCAGAGGATGTGTGCCTATATCATGACAGCATATGATATAGGACTTTGGTTATCTCGATCTCGTTAAGTCAACTCTTTGACCTAACTCATCCGACACCTCCGAATCTCTATTCCTATGCAGAGGACCTGCATCAAGAGGTCGGTCAGATATCAACCTAACTGAGAAAGGATTGCCATCTCCTACTCAGGCTGGAGATCATCTCTTAATAATCATTTGACGGTGCTTGATGAGTCCTCAATCTAACTCATTAGATATTCATCTAAGCACCAGCCTCTATGATTCAATAATTGAATCAACAGCTGTATGATCATTAAGACGGCCATGGTACATAACCCTAATTGTACTAAGGGACCTATTATGCAAATTATGTACTCTTTATTTTAGATTAAGGAGTGAATTGCAATAACATTTATTGCATAATGGCTCGCCGTGGGCTCGCATTTCCAACAAAATAGAGGAGTCTGGGAGTAATTGTGTTACAGGTATGTATTTACTCTTGGAGGCGGTGCAGTCTCCTGGAGGTCTGTGAAGCAGACCATTCTAGCTCGATCCACCTTTGAGGCCGAGCTGTGTGCTTTGGACACTACTGGAATTGAGGCTGAATGGCTAAGGGAACTTCTGTCTGAGATTCCCATGGTAGGTCAGCCTGTTCCTGCGATCTCGGTACATTGTGATAATATGACCACAATTGCCAAGATCAAGAGTTCAAAGTTCAATCAGAAAACAAGGAGACACATACAAATCAGACTTAATACGTTAAGGGATTTGGTGTCTCGAGGAGTGTTGGTTGTGGATTTTGTTGGATCCAAAGACAACACGGCAGATCCGTTGACTAAGGGACTTGATAGATCTTTAGTCCTAAAGTCTAGGCTTGGGATGGGACTGAGACCCATTGGGAGTTCCTCTACAGTAGTAACCCAACCTATCTGAGTGGAGATCCCACAAAGTAGGTTCAATGTGGTAATAACAAGCTGTTTGGATAACTAGTTGGCACTCTAATCTTAATGCGTAAGCATGAGTGTCTTATCCCTAGAAGCCTGAGTGCCATTTAAGCTGCAAGTTTAGGAAGAGCATAGGCTCTGAATGGGTTCAAGCCTTTGGGCAGGATGTTAGCAGTGCATTCTTGGAGAACGCCACCTATGTGAGTGTTACTGTGGGCCGCAGTTAAAGGAAGAGGGTCTTTCCTGAACACACTCATGAAACAGGATAAGGGTGCATGGCCTTTACGAGCACCAACCCTGAAGATTGCACCAAGAACAACGCTTTGTTGTTTCTACCGTATACTTTAACACCAAGGTCTGAAGTTCAAGACGTAGTTCACTTCGTTCCTGTTAAAGTGAAAGTAGTAAACTCAGGTAGAGATTCAAACTGGAAGGTACCTTTACTGAAAGCAAAGTGTGGGCAGCCGAAAGAAGTCTTTTAAATCCTTTTGAATCTCTTTTTCAAATTGGTGAATTCATGGGGGATTGTTGTATTAAAATTGTATCTTGGTTTTAATTGGAAAACTTATTAATTACAATTGGCATTAATTTGGTTTCAATTGGGAAATCAAATGTTTGGAGGGAAAGTTGGGAATTCCAAAATTTGAAACATGTTGAGTTTGGATGGAAGTTTAGTACCATACCTTAGAGATCTAAACTTTTGGTGGACTTATATATGAGTCCACACACCAAGCTCTTGTAGCAATAGTAGAGAGGAGGAATGGAGGACCACACACACGCGCGCGCGCTCCGCTCTGTCTCCGGCTCGGGCTCGGGCTCGGGCTCGGGCTCGGGAGAGTCAATTCGGATCTCGGATCTCGATACTTTTGCTGTGGATTTTATTTAGCTGATCGATTAAATTAATCAAACAAATTAATTTAATTACGATCACATTGAGAATCGAACTTGATCCAAACGGCTCGACTTAGCCGCAGTTTTGGAATTCGAAAAGACACGACCGTTGAGGGGCGTTTTCGGAAACCGAAGGGACTGCGCGCTAGGGCACGCGAGCCCTTCTTTTTATATCCCCCACACGACGCCGTTTTTTCTACACTCGCAAGAAAACTCCACCCGCTGTCACTCTTGTTCTCTCTCTCTCTCTCTCTCGCGTCTGCGATCTGTTTCTTCTCGGCTGCAAGTTCTCAGAGGTGCTTTCGAGTACGGTCTCGTCGGTGTGCGCGGACGACCACCGTGAACCGTCGTATCCTGGGAGCGGATCGCCAGTACCCAACGCACCGGTATTGTGGGGGCGAAATCCTCTCTAAGGGCAGTCCATTACATGGACGTTTCGGTGAAATCTAACTTTATCTTTATTCTATTTTGTTTGCCGCAATTTCTTTATTGCTTGGCCTTTTCTGGATCACGTCTATTTGCTTGTTTCCGTCTGTTTAATCGGTTCTGGTTTGCTTATTATAATCGGATAATGGATTGGATATGCACGTTATTATTCTTAATAATCAGTTACATTGATCTGTCAATCCATTGGAATCCGTTTGATTACTGTTTAATATATGCTTGGTTTATCCTGTTAACAACACGCCCACAGAGAGCAATGGATACCAGCATTAAGCAAATGTGGAGATGTCTTATGCACAAGTGAGATATAGTTTCCACAAACTCGATACGGAGATATTGGATCCTCTTATGGATTCGAGATGGACTCTAAGGATGGGAGCTAACGAGGAAACTCCTCTTCTCACAGTAAGGGCCGAGTTGAGGCATTGAAGTTTGTCGAAGAAACATAAGTGGGAAGGTAGGTGGAACAAACAATCACCACCCTTCTCTTTGCGAAGTAATCAAGGAGATAAATTGCGGATGGGAGCATACTGGGACCTCATCTGTAGAATGAAAGCTCTGAGGAGAACAATAAAATCTTCAGGTGGCTTGTCACACCGCCAAAGTTCATAATCAAGAATGTATGCATATGCATGATGGAGGATGCACGATCATGAGCAATATGACACTTCATGGGGAGTTACATATATGATAGCTTGACAATATCCACAATATCTTGGGGGACTTGATTTGTCATCAAACTACATGGCATCGGAACAACATCAGATGAGGACACTTGCTTCGAGACACTTCATGTGGAGATTATGACAAAGCAAGTACCACAATTACATGCAGCAATATATGACATGACAATAGCTACACACATCAACATATATGCAAGTGTAGTGGAGGCATGTAGAGTGAAGCATTAGACACGTTGAGGTGCAACGGGATGCAATTATGCATGCGTATACACGAAGACACAAAATTTTTATTAGTGCATAATTGTCCACGAAATCGCGAAGGTCTTGCAGTTGCAAAGTACGAGTATGGGTCTGCATGCTCGATGATGCACGCATGTGAGTGGTCAAGATGCCCCAACAATACGATAATGAACTTCTATAAAACTTCTCCTTAGTATGGAAATGACCAACGCCAGATACTGTATGGAAATCTCAGAGACCAAAGGTTCCATTTGGCACAAGACAAAGGATTTGGTGGAACAATTTGGTGGCCAAGCCAAGTTGTATCTAAACATTTTGGTGTGAGAGGGGTTGATGACTGGACATATGATATGATATCACAACATTTGTGGAAGATGAAAGAGTTGCGTGGCCAATGGATTGTCTTATTTGAAAAATTACAGCTCTTTAAGCACATGACTCTTCATGTTTTATGACACAAAATCACGCGAGAAGGGATTTACATAAATAATTTAATCATGTACAAAATTTTATGAATGTATGAACACATATATGCATCATTAATACATGGTATATACTTGTTCGCCTTTTTTATGATATCGAAACAAGATATTAAGTTCATATTTAGTTTGTTTTGGTAAAGGATGGACTTTTTCCAAACTAGGGGATTGAATACCAAGATAATTTGGTTCATTTAGCAATGATAAACGAAATAGTCATGTGATTCTTCATGATTGTTTGGAGAAAAAAAAGGGGAACTTCACCTGCAAAAGAGAGGAAAAAGTAGGGGAGGAAGAAAGTGCAAAAAAGGTATGTGAAATCAGAAGTTTGGGGGAAATGAACCAAAGGAGGGCCACTCACCTTTAGTATGGGAATCTTGACTTTATGGTTACAAAACAACACAATATTTTTTTGGCTCCCTTTTCCCTTGTCCTGACATGACATGGATGTACATCTAGTTTGATATCCATTATGTCACTTTCTTGTGTGATACGAGTTAGATACGGGGAAATGATATGACACTGCATCTCCTATTTTGTTTCATTCGAAAATTTGGTGTTTAAAGAGTATCCTCCAATGGCAATAATAGAACAAGTCACCTTTCTTGTTTGAAGAATTTGTTCCATCCACTTGTCCTTTTTGGCTCTTAGGAATCTTCTAGAAAATTTTCATGTGAGATGTAATGCATTGTGCATTAAAGCTCGTGCATATTCCACGCCCCCAAAAAGTATGATAAGGAAGACAATACATTTATCACCATAATAAGTACATTACTCATAATATCAGTGCTCTTAAAATCAAGAAAAATCTAGGAAATTGTGTTTCAATATTGACGCTTTTGTTAAATAATAATATAGTTATAAATATATTGTATTAAGTTATTTTTTAAATTATATATAGATATATAACCGATTCTGTCTTTTTAGATATAATATAAGTATTTTTATATGTTTGATATTGAGTGGTACGGTGAAACTTTACAAATATAATCATATCATGAAAGTTTAATAGTAGATAATACTACAATGAAATTGACATATAACAAAAAATAATTTATTATTATGATATATGAAAAAAAATAGTCCCAACTATGAATCGAAATCTTATCTACTAGTCTTATTTTTCAAATGTAACAAAGAGGTATCTGATCTCATATTTTTGTTTTTGGTACATGCTTCCATAAGCTCTCTTGGCCCATTTGTGTCGATGTTAAACCCTAAAGTTGAAGGTTAGTAACATCTTTTCTACATTACAAAATGAGTCCCATAGTTGGGGATCGGGGAATAGTTGGATCCCTTCACTGTAGTTTACCATATTATTTACTATCATAACTTTTGTGGTTAATTATCCAACAATGAACTAATTTTATTACAAAATTATATTTGAATCTTTAGATACGAAATGGAAATCATATTCATTTGTATGTTGCTCGGAACGAATATGTAACAAAGATTATACATTGATTTTTTTTTCTAATTGTTCCTAAATTAACAACATTAGGTACAAATTTTAATGGAAAAATCAACGGATATCTCATCATTTTACTAACCCTAAGAAAAAAATATGGCATTCATTGCAAATTATAAGAATATAAGATAATTTTGTAATAAATAATATTCATTCTTATAAATTTAATATGGAATGATACAAAAGCAGATACCCAAATCATTCAATGTCAAATGCCAATTTTATTCTAGTGTATACGTGACTGCATGTAGACCCTACCAAATTGATTACTAAGTTTAATTGTCATATCAATTGAGCTTGAGTGTATGAAATCTTTTAGAAGACTTGAAATCTATTTGTTTTTATTTGCACTTCTGAAATTAAATAGAAAATCGTCATTCAAATTCTATATGTTTACCTAAGAAGGAAAGTCTAACGATTTAATCCATCCATTTTCCAAATGAAAGAGACGCGTGTATTCTACATTCCAAATTGCTTGTCCAAAGCACACTATTTCCTCTACCCAGACTTTCTCTCACTTCCTATATTAAATATTGAGGTGCTCAACCCCTTCGATTATTCTCTAGAGATTCAAACCTTCTTGCTTCCTAAGGTACTGAGAACTGAATACATACCCCAGGACCCCGTCGTACACATATGAAGGTTATTGGAAAAAAATCTTAAGCGCATCACGGAAGCGTGAACATAGAATCATATGCGATCGGGAGCGACTAGTTACATTAATTGCTCCGGACAACAGAATTTTAAAAAATTAAACAGTTGAAAACGCATGTTTTGAGAGCACTTCTCAAAACGTTTCATCAATATCACAAACTGGCTCAAGGAATACCTTGTGAAGCATGGTTGCGATCGCTAATCTCTAAAGTAATAGATTCTCATCTCTCAAGTCTGATCCGAGGCGCGAGGATGAATCGTGTGCTTCCCACAATCCAAGTTGATGATCTGAGCAACGAATCTCCCAATTTCATCTCACGAAATCCAGCGTCTTCTTCACTAGCGAGTTGCACCGAAGAAGACAGAGATCCACGAGTAGACGATCCAACAACATAAAAGTGACGCAGCGGATATGAGGATCTCTAGGTCAACAGTATGTCCAGCCATATTATTGAAAGAGAGAGAGAGATAGTGGACGACCATAAGAGAGAGAGAGAGAGAGTTGTTGTATATGGTTTAAAATAAAAGGATAGAGCTACCTCACCTTTTATACTAAATTGGATGTCCATAGATCTCAATCCATGTGCTCACAAATTCAATGGCTTAGATTGATTTGTGCTTTCAATCAATGGTAATGATTTTGTTGCATAAATTTAAAATAACAATTTGTTATCTTTAGAATAAATTAAATATATTGAAAATCAATCAATGTAATTCAATTTAAATCAAATCAACAAAAATGAAATTACTTGGAACAATGGCAAGCCTCCTTCCTAACATAGAGGGGATGACCACCAAGTTGAGAACTCAATGGTGGTCACCCACCCTCTTAGTTTGGAAGGTGACTTCCTCATTCCATAATTGTGGCATCTCATATATCACCAAAAATTCCACATGTGCAACAACTTTGTTGCAAAATGGTTCACCAATATAATTCCAAATTATGTTGTGATGATTCAATCATGCCATTGATAATTGCGAATCACATTCAAACATCTAATATAAAATGTATATTGCATTTACAATTAATTGTTCAATGTGAATCTATTTCACATTGATATTTAATTCATAAATACCAAATATAATTAGCTCTCGTTAATATATTATAAATCACATTTATAATCTATATGATTATATGGATAGTGATATCCATATTATTCATATCCTTGATAATTAAATTATATTTAATTATCTTGGTTCTCCATTCTCATGTGTCCAAATAATATGAATTACATTCATATTCATAATAATTAAATCATATTTAATTATCAATTTCCTCCAATTCTTAAATATATTATCAAACTCAGCCATGGTCGATCCTAAGCCCGGGTAAATGAGGAGTGTTGCATTAGGTAGTCGACAACCAACGTAAAACAGTCGGAGACAACTTCCTAAATACTACTTAAAAAATACTATTTAGGAAGTTGCCCCATGAAAGTCAGATCTTTTCAACATGGATTTAAGCAAACATACAGATTCTGTTGGGGTGTTCCCTACTTGCGATGTGTTGCATTGCCCGAATGCAATGAAAAATTGGCAAGGACCGCTACATCCCATCCTGGATGTAGTTCAAAATTTGCAAGGGTTCTCGCATGAGGAACACATGCGAGTAAATAAGCTAGTTTTGTTGCATCACTGCACTGATGCAGTCTAAAATTTGCAAGGGTTCTCGCATAATTGACCCATACGAGTAAAGAAGTTAGTCTAAAAGAGATTGCAAAGGAAGTTGCGGATTGGTAGTTGGAATATTGGCACTTTAACTGGAAAATTGATGAAGATAGTGGATACGATGGAAAGAATGAAGAATCATATATTATGTCTTCAAGAGACCAAATGGGTTGGAGAGAAAGCAAAGGAGATCAAGAAGACATGCTTTAAATTTTGGTAATCAGGTAAAGATAAGGGCGGAAATGGTGTAGGATTGGTTGTTCATAAGGATTTGAAGGATTGTGTGGTTGAGGTGTAAAGATTTGGAGATTGGATTATTTTGCTAAAATTGGTGCTTGAAGAAGAAATTCTGAATATCATCTCAGTTTATGCATCGCAAATTGGTTTAGATGAAGGGACTAAACAAGCTTTTTGGGAGGATCTGGATAAGATTTTACAAGGAATCTGACAAAGAGAGATGATTTGCATAGGTGGAGATCTTAATGGACATGTGGAAAAAGTTGCTTCATGATTTGTTGGTGTTCATGGAGGATATGGTTTTGGGGATAGAAATGAAAAGGGAAAAGTCATTCTGGATTTTTTAACGGCATATAATCTTTTCATAGAAAACACTCTCTTCAAGAAGAGGGAGGAGTATTTAGTTACTTATAAGAGTGGGCCAACTAGAACATAGATAGATTACTTTACGTTGGGGAGAAGAGATTGGTTGTGTTGTAAAGACTGCAAAGTAATCCCAGGAGAGAGTTTGACAATCCAACATTGCTTGTTAGTCTTGGATGTGCAAATAAAAGGGTTGGTAAAGAAAATGAGAGTTCCTAATATCACTAGAACTAGATGGTGGAATCTTCCACTAAAGCAATTGAGCTTCAGGGAGAAGGTTTTAGAAGACTTATCTTGGTATTGTAGCGGAAGTGCAAACGACAAGGCAGTAGCATCTTGTACCTGAAAGGTAGCCAAAGAGATGCTAGGAAAGTCAAAGGGAGGAGCTCCGGGTCAAAAGGAAGCTTGATGGTGGAGTGAAGAGGTGCAAGAGAAGCTAAAAATTGAAAGAGCATGCTTTAAATCTATGTCGAAGGATAGAACATAGGAAACTATCACAAACTATAAAATAACGAAAAAGGAAGCAAAGAAGGTTATAAGCGAAGCTAAGTCAAAAGCTTATGAAGTTTTTTATAATCTCGACTCTAAGGAGGGCCAGAAGGATATATTCAGGTTGGCCAAAGTAAGAGAAAGAAAGATCAAAGACCTTTCTCAAGTGAGATGCATTAAGGACGAGGAAGGTCACGTGCTTGTTACTCAGAAGGATATAGAGATTAGATGGGAGCAGTACTTCCATAAACTTTTCATTGGGGGAAGGAAATAGAGAGATCACTTTGGATGATCTAGCTAGTGGTGAAAGTTACTTGAATCGTGCAAGATATAGACGAATACAAAGAAATGAAGTAGAGGAGGCTTTGAAGGTTATGACACCTGGGAAGGGTGTAGGACCGGATGACATCATTGTAGAAGTATGGAGAGTTTTAGGTGAGCGCAGTTTGACTTGTCTTATGAATCTATTCAATGTTATTTGGCGAAGCAAGAAAATGCCTGAAGATTGGAGGAGGGGTATCGTGGTGCCTCTTTATAAGAATAAAGGAGACATTCAAAATTGTTCAAATTTCATAGGTATAAAGTTCATGAGTCACAGTATGAAAATTTGAGAACGTGTGATTGAAAGAAGGTTGAGGCAAGTTTCCAATGTAAAAGAAAACCAATTCAGATTCATGTCAGGTCGCTCAACTATTGAAGCCATCCATTTGCTGAGGAGAAAAATGGAGATTTATAGAGTTAAAAGGAAGGACCTCCATATGATCTTTATTGATTTGGAGAAGGCTTACTATTATGTCCCACAAGAGATATTGTGGAGAGTTTTGAAGAAGAGACAAGTACCAGTCATATACATTAACCTCATAAAGGACATGTATGATAGGGCTTATCTTGTGTATAGACCCCATCTGGGAAGACTGACTATTTTGACATCCACATTTGTTTACATCAACATTCAGCTTGCGTCCATTTCTTTTTACTTTGATTATGGATGAGTTGACAAGTCACATTCAGGATGAGTTACCTTGATGTATGTTATTTTCTGACGATATTGTATTGAATGACGAGACTAGAGATGGAGTAAATGAAAAACTTGAGGTCTGGAGACATGCATTGGAGACTAAAGGATTTCGTATAAGTAGGGCTAAGACAGAATATATGGTGTGCACCTTTGATGGAAGCAATGGTGAAGGAATCGAGGTGAAGATTGGTGATGAATACTCATTCATCACTCTTTATTCTTATATTTTAGCTACAAAAACCTTTGCAAATGCATGTAGATCTGTGTAAATATAAATAATTACCAAAAGCATGCATGGTGTAAAAACTAATAATTAGCATGTTTTTGTGCAAAAATAAAAGAATAAAGATGAAAAAGAAAAAGAGAAAATATTTAGAATAAATATTGAGCAACCTAACCCAAGGGAGGGCTCAGCATGGGCCTGACCGCATAAAAGCCAAAGTAGAGAAAGATAGGGGCTCATGTGTGTAAATAGACCTGTAAATTAATAAAAATATTTTCCTCTAAAAATAGAATAAAAGTGGTTTGTATATATTGTATATATTTGTAAATATAAAAATCAAAACAAAAACAGAAAAATTAAAAAGAAAAAAACAAAAACACTCCACTTGTGCATATCCACCATGTACATACAACCACTCCTATATTTATTTCACCCTATAAATAAATAAATTAAAATTCCAAAAATTTTGTAAATATTATATCATGTATGGTGTAAATAAATAAAATAAAAACAACAAAAACAAAAACAAAATAAAAAGAACAAAATTAAAAACCAAAAATAATATTGTAAATATACCATGTACATAGATGTATATACCTATTTATTTCACCCTTGTTTATAAATAATAAAAATAAAATAAAAATATCTTTTTCTTCGTAATTTTATGCTATAAATAAATAAAATATGAAATGGGAATAAAAATCTATAAAAATAACAAATTAAAAATCAAAAATCAAAACCCTATATTGTATATATACCTATATATAGCTATATAGTGTAAATACCTTTTTTTTTAAAAATTAATTAAAAATCACCAAAAATAGAAAAAATCAAAACAAAAATATTTTATGTTTTGAGTTTTTATTAAATCGGCCATTTGCTATTTTTAAATTAATTTCTAAATCTTTTCCAAGTGGCCCCCTGTCATTGGTCCACGGGGTTGTTGACCGCCCGGTCAACTCCCCCCTGTGGACCACTTCACATGGGTTATGGATGCCCGACCCGAGTTCCCAGAATTTTAGCATCCAAACCCGATCACCTCGTGCCTAAACCCCGGGTCCGTTTCACTCACGACACATCCGACACCCTCGCCGGCATGCCCGCCTCGGGGTCCGCGCTCCACGCTGCCCTACCCGATCGATTTTAGCTGGACCCCTGGGCATTTAAAATCCGAGCTCCGCCACCTCTTTCCGAATCTTTTGGACCTCCCACTCGCAGCCAAGGACCTCCTCCGTTGAGCCTGAGTGACAGTTGTGCGCCTCGGAGTGGAAGTGAGGCTCGAGGACCTCAGGAACCTTCAGATCCAGTGGCTCCGCCGCCGTGCGCCGCCGCGAGCGCGCTCAGCCTCGGGGAGCCGACGACCCCTTGCAGGCAATGACCCAGAAGCTCCCCGAGCTTCAGCCCAGTCGATAGCCTCCACCAGGTAGTCTTTCTAGCCCTTAGTCTAGCGTAGATTAGAATTTTTTAGGTTACTGTTCGTGTAGCTCCGCCGCCTCCGCCCTTTGTCTCCGTCTACCCATCAGCCCATCCGACACCGCCACCACCTTCGCGAGTCTCCTCCGCACCTTCTCCACCTAACCATTCCCCCTGGCTCGCCCCAGGGCAGGAACTTCGGCCCTCCACCTCCGCCGCTCGCCGGAGAGCCTCCATAGCGACGCACCCTTCGCTGTTCTCGTGCTCTGACGGGTCGAGGCAGTTTGCCCTCGACCCATCTTTCTTCCTGTGCAGGTCTCATCTTCAGTAGAGCCTCATCTGGAGGCCAGCAACTCAGGCACAGGAGCTCCGGGTCTTCATCGCCGCCGGAGCTCTCCAGGGCTCCCCGCCATCATCGGAGCTGTCCATCAGATGCGGAAGGCTCCCACGCAGCTCCTCAGCCTTTTAGTAGCCGTCGAGGAGTCCCTACGCTCCAGATTATCCTCACGCTCCAGATCGTCAGTTCTTCCAGGACCCTCGTGAGCCGTCAGATCATCCTCACGCTCCAGATTAGATCCCAACCATCCCTTTGAGGAGCTTCGTCACCGTCCGATCCTTCTGAGGACCGATCTGAGCCGCACGATCAGATGAAGAGGCGCCCGTGATTCAGAGCCGTCCGATCTCCATGCGTCGTCTTCTCTGTCGTCGATTCACCAAGGGTTTCGCCACAGCGTACGAGGACCGTCAGATCTACCACGTGGTGGACCCTAGACCGTTCGATCCGGCTTGCGACTCAGGGTTAAGGCGCCGATACTCTCACCCGTTGGATCAGCTACGTGGCGCTACATCAGCCGTCGATAGTTAATAAAGGGGTAAATAGCCCTTAGGCCCCTCTAGTTCTTGTTTTTACTAGTTAGTACTGTAAATACGTAGTTTAGTTCTTTTATTTTTGCAAATATTGCACTGAGGACCCTCCTGTTTATTTGATTTGCATTTATACCTCTGCCAGTTGTGGACACGTGCGTCGACACGTGAATATTTGGTGTATTTGCAATATTGGCCCTGCGTTTCTGGCTTGTTATGATTTGCATTTTTGTAAATAGGAATGACAAGTAAGTCGCCCCAGGCCTGAGTCACGTGTATCGTGCGTGGCCCGGGGGATATTTTGCACTTTTGGCCCCGGATTTTCTTGCCTTATTCTCCAGGGGCCCAAGATTTTATTATAATTGCAGTTAGGTCCCTGTGCACTGTACTTAGGTTTTAATTTTAAATAAAATATCAAACTCACTCTAAATTCAATGAAAATTGGACACATGGCTCCTGCCATGTTGTAAAATTTTCTAGAATTTTTGGAGACATTTTTGCTTTTATTTGATATTTTTAAAAATTCAAAAACAGCCTTTTTCTTTACTGTCTGAATTGAAAAATCACAAAAAAATATTAAAACTCATCTAAAAATTACAAAAAATTAGCTACTGTGTGTTTTGGCTTGTTTGATTTTCTGACCAAATTTGGTAATTTTTCATTATATAAAACTCATAAAAATTAAAAAAACACTAAAAACTTTATAAAAATTCTAATAAATAATCTAAAAATCCGAAAATAATAATTCTGGTGCCATAATTTTCCTTAGATTTTCTAGTTTATAAGAAAATTACCTTCATGAGTTAATAAGGCCCTTTTGTATTTTAAATTGGCATTTTACTCCTGACTGGACAATACCTTCATTTCCCTTCCCTGTTTTATTTTTAGAAAATTAAATAAAAATCAGAAAATACCAAAAATTAACCAAAAACAGTAAAAATCATAAAAAGCATAAAAACATTTTTTTGAATTTTTGAGTGATTTTTGATGCATTAAATAATTACTTGAAGTTGGTTGTTTCCCTTGCTTTCTTATTTTCTTCATTAATTAAAAATCCAAAAAAAAATATAAAAACAATTAAAAATCCACCAAAAATATATTTCTTTTATTTTTATTTCTTTTTGAGACTACTTCGTAGGCCGCGAGGCCATCACGTGCTCCCTGAGTCCGACCCTAGTCGCTATACCAGGCTAATCTAATAGCCAGGACCGCTATCGCTTTTATTTGATTTTGACTTGATTTTGGTGGTATGTTTTACATTTTCTTGATTGAGCTGAGATTCTCATCGATCCGGGTCACAACGACCCGAGTGATATTTTGACCTGATCCGGATTGATTGAATTTTTGGGTCATCAGAATGGCGTCGTTGCCGGGGAGCACGGCTTAGTAGTTTTTCTTTATTTTTCATTTCCTTTTTCGCAGCTTTTCGCGGCTCTTTCTGAGTCCGCGGCTTTTTGCGGCTTTTCGTTTTTATTTTATTTTTGTTTTCTTTTCTTTTCTTTTCTTTTTGTTTTTGATTGATTTTGCTTGTTTATTTCCTTTGCCATTTCTGCACATATACCCCTATTTTTATTTCTTGTTTATATTTGATTATTTTATCAGTTTGACACTTTGTCTCTTTCTTGCGAGGGCCTGAGGACCGAAGCGGCAGCTTTCGAGAAGCCGACGCAACCGTGGGACTTGGAGGCGGCTCCCTTCTGTATGGAGCCGCAGGAGAGCGTGAGAGAGAGGCTGAGTGGGCGAGGATTAACGTAGTCTTTTATTTCTGTCATTAGATTATTTGTAATAATACAAGGACAGACTGTGGACTTGGATTTTGTAGTGGGTCTGTTTCGCCGAGCACCGGTGTGCTCAGGGGACCCTTAGGATTTTTCGCGGCTTTTCGCGGCTTTATTTTCTTAGCGGCCTTTTACGGTTTTACGCGGTTTTTCTCGAGCCCCTAGATTTAGGATTTTCTGCTTGACTGTGCCGTAATTAGTAGGATCCACACACTTAATTATCTGCATGTTCCTATAGAGTGTTAATTGGATCTACTAATAAATCATTAATAAAAATAACTGACTCACTTCCTTCGAGCCTACGTGCCGTAGCCTGCCCTACCAAGCGCTGCTCCTGAACCCGATGTGTCGGGAGGAGGATGGGTAGACCGAGACCGGACCCTTTGGCTTGAAGGACCTGTGACCAATTAGACGGTTCTGTCGAGTAGAAATTGCTTGCTTAGGACTCGGTTTTCACCGCTGCACCATATAGGTAGTTTCTTTCTTGTCTTTACATTATACGCGGATCACTTTGCATGTAGAGTGCTGGAGACAGGTACGCATTTCTATCGTTGCATGCATCATTGATTTTATCGCGCATCAGCTTTTTCGTCTTCTCCCCCGGTTTTTGACTTAATAACCAGGAGAACCAAAAAATTCGTTAGGCGTTTCTTTTTGTTTGAAAAATATCTAAAAACAAAAACAATAAAATTGGGACTGCTAATCACACTTGACCTAAAAGACACTTCTCTAAAAATCTGTCTTGGGGAGAGTAACCCCCTCCTTATTTGGTTTGGATGAGCGAGACAGTGATCCGCACCTTAGGATAGAGCCATCCGATTTTTCTCGACTGATTACCGGCTCTTTGGTACGTGACAGTCAGTTGAGAGATATCGGATTCCTATTACCTCACGTAATCGCTCTGATAGACTGGATGATCACCTAAAATAAAATAGACAAGATAATTAACCGATCCCTTTCGGTCTTCAGCTCGCGTGTGTAGGTGAATCGGGGGTTTGCTTGTTCATCTTGTGTAGTTTCCAGATCCCTTCCGTCTTTCCCCATCTTCTTCTCTTCTTCTGTTTCCCACCACCCTCCCTTCATTCATCTTCTTCTCCTTGACCCCTGGATGATGGATTCTCCTCACTTTGAGCTGACTCTTACGACTCCTTCTCCATTCGCTGACCATCAGTCCAGTCCACCTTCTAGGGAGGTCGGATCTCCGACCAACCTCCCGCTCCCTCCCTCCCATCCCATTCACTACTCTGGGCATGCTGCGCGAGATGTCCGAGGATGCTAGATAGAGCAGATGCGAGACCCGGACTATGCCGTTGCTGAGTTGAGAGCGCACTCCGTTGGTAACCAGAGAGAGCAGTGGAGATCAGCAGATAGATCCTATTCCAGATTGATGGAAGAGCAGATAGCACAGGGAGCTCAGTCAGCTTCTACATTACGTCCATTCATCTTGGATTTGGATTACATTCAGCGACTGCCAATATTTTCAGGAGAGGCGCACGAGGAGCCGTATCTTCACCTGTCCGCATTCGAGGAGTTTTGTAGAGCACATAGATATTCAGATGTCACTGCAGAGGAGCTGATGACTAGGACCTTCCCATTCACACTTCATGATAGAGCCATGAGATGGCACCGCCAATTAGGGAGGACATTCGATACGTGGGGAGATCTACGCTGAGAATTCTTACAGAGATACTTCCCCCCGCTTAGAGCAGAGTTTATGCGGTCTTTGATCACGGACTTTTCAGTTGACCCCCATGAGCCATTGCACGAGGCATGGTCGAGGTTTCTTGACCTCTTGAGGAGATTTCCAGACCATGGACTTCCACTGACACACTTGATAGAGATCTCCATGAGGGGGATGACCGCAGAGCAGTTAGCACTGGTGATTATCACATGTGGCGGTTCACACCGCAGTACCGACATTCACTTACTGGATACCATCTCGCGGCTACTTTCACAGAGTTCTTTTTCACGAGATGCCGTGGTCGGGACAGCACATGCGGACGATGCAGTACCAGTGCGGTGTGTCGCATTACATGAGGATTCAGTTTATACACACCAGCCCGAGGACTTGGATGTGGCAGCACCACTGACAGAGGAGATGACTGTGGTAGCAGAGATTCGGACCCAGAGTCTTCTCGAAATTCCCGTTAGCTTTCCAGCTAGAGTTCGAGGCAACCCCAGAGTTTCCAGTTGACGAGTCTTGGATATCAGATCTTCTGATACTCCAGGAACCGGAGGAGCCCCCGCTACTACATCCATTTGTTCAGTCACTTTCCATTCCAGTCCCGGAGGACTCAGCTTCCTTTCTGCAGAGTTACTTCTTGGATACAGATAGCTACCAGGACTCAGCCCAACAGCCACAGCTCGATGAGGAACACCACTTTGAGAGTCCAGACACAGAGAGTCCCATATTCGAGTCTATTGTCCTCCACTTTGTTGAGACAGATACACCTTTTGAGGACCAGTTGGCAGCCAGCATAGCCGCAGAGCGAGAATCAGCCACAGACACTTTGCCAGCCTCCGCGGTGCTGACCAGTACCTTCTCCTACTTCCAGATTGCCGAGAGCGACACTTCCGATGATGATACAGCCTGGTGCACCGAGTGTATACTTGATAGCAGTGCAGATGCCCATCTAGATCCTGATCCTCTCCTTGTCACTTCTGATCTTGCATCTCTCCCCGAGGGTTATCTGCGGGAGGATGCCACACTCGATGAGTACTCGATTTCACCTGCTGAGAGTGTTTCCGATCTGGCGGAGCACGAAACCGAGTCTTTAGATCCTTCTGATTCTGAGTCTTCTCACCTCGACGACCCTCACGAGGATGAGCCCATTCTGGAGATATTCGATGATTGGCCTGATCTGATTCTATTTCATGCATCGGATATCAGTCTGCTTAGAGAGTCTCCTGATCTTGATTGTCCACATCTGTTTGAGACACTGATTGACGTAGAGGATTCTATTACTGATCCATCCTTCTCCACATTTGATTTCTTCAGCTCTATACTCTCACTCCAGTCTGACCCAGAGCCGCTGATTTCTTTTGTGTTACCGGATCCCGATCACTTCTTTCCATATCACTGGCCGGTAGCAGACACCCGCTTGATTGCATACCTGGGTGTCTTTGTTTACACTATTGACTTCGTCGCTGTTCTCATACCGAGACTGCGGCGACAGTACGACATTCGCCTTACCGATGCCGTACTGAATCTCGATATAGCATTGTCCTAGCCTTTGCGCCCAGCTAGGGGCGTAAAATCTAGCGCTTGTTGAGAGGCACCTCAACATTGTACTCTTTTGTATATACGTGTTTCGTCTTAGTTTGATCTTTCTTTCTTCCGTTCTTGTTTTCACCCTAGGTCTCGTGTAGGATTATCTTTGCTATACTTAGGATATTGCTCATCCTAAGTATAGGGGGGTGAAAACACCGGGTTGTTCTTCGTTCTGTTTCATCACTTCTGTTGTGTTGCCTATACATAAGGTTCTTCACCTTAAGTATAGGGGGAGTGATGCCCCTCCACCTTGTAAATATTTGTCAGTTTTTCTTCGTGTCTTGCTACCCCTGTTTTGCTGCCTATACTTAGGGATATTTTACCCTAAGTATGGGGGGGTAGAACCTGTACATTCTCCACTCGGTTTTCCCTTTGTGTACAGCCTGCTATACTTAGGATTACTTGATCCTAAGTATAGGGGGAAAAGCCGAGAGTCTCTGGATCTTCCATTCATTCATTCTTCTTTGTATATGGCCTTTCTTTTCACTTCCCTATATATAGCACGAGTTATGTCTTCTTCATCGCTCTTTACTCTGAGGACATCGTTCGAGCTAAGTATAGGGGGGTGTGTATATATTTCATATATACTTTAGCCATAACTCGTACTTTGTGTGAGTGTGTTAATAAATAAAAATGGCTAAAAACCCTAAAAATCACAAAAATTAATTTTTTTTTCATGTACATAATCATTCTTTTATTTGCACATACATTGCTAGTGTACAAATTATTTTTGTAAAAATGATTTCAAAAATCTTTTGTGTAAAGCTTGTGTAAATATTTTTGTATCAAAATTATGTATATAGTACAAAATTTTTCCAAAATGTTTTGAAAATCAAAAGTTTGCAAAAATCTTGTGTAAATGTGTGTAAATACTTTTGCAAAACTTGCACTTCATGCATTCATCCATTCATGATTTAAAAACATTTTTCAAAAATTTTGCATGTTTGTAAAAATCTGTGTAAATAGCATCTTTTGTACATATGTATATAGTTTTTCTGGATTATAGTTGACATTTAAACTAGCCTAGAATTAAATTGGGAAATGGAGCTTGATTAAGATCTTAATCCACCTAATTGATAAGAGGAACCTTAGAAGGCTTAGGCTTAAGGCTTTTCAGGTCCATGGTGACTTAATTCTTTAAGTCCACTAGGCTATGATCACATGTCATCTCAATGAGCCTAAGTAGAGCACTTAACAACAACACATGACTCATAGGGACAATGGCTTTACTTGGACACCAGCACTTTGCACCGAGCTCTCTACGGATGAGGTGGTGAGGAGGCAGTCTTCCTTGACTTGGGGTAGCATATGAGGGTAGTACTTCTAGGCGGAACCTCTCTTCTTCTTTTAATGAAGGAAGTGCATCTCAACTTGGTCTGGTTGCCATGAGGTCTAACGACAAGAGTTGTGGGTTGCAATAAAGCTTCAAAAGAGGGATAGTCTACTGGCTCAAGAGGAAAAACTCCTTGTATATATGCTGCACATGTATATGTTGTATAGATGCACTTAGAAAAAAAAGCAAAAAAGAAAATAACTCCAAAAAAGTGGTGGGTCTGAGAGAAAATGATAATCCCACCGGAGTATGTATATAGAGTGCAATAAGCAAAGCTTGAGATTCATGTCCCACCTTATGTAGCTTGCAGTAGAGAGACTTGGCTACACTGGTCAAGCTCCCAAGGATACATGGCTACACTGGCCATGATCCATTCTCTTCTTCCTCCTCTTCTTGAGCCGGTTGAACTTGAACTTAGAAGGGAATACCCCGCTCCTCGAGGAAAGAGTGGCCAGATTGGGGTCATAGAGTTACCTTGTTGGGGAGGGTTGTCAAGTTGCCATTTCTGAGGTGGAGAGCTTATACCTCACATTTACAGGATAAGGAAAGATTCACGGTCTTCAGGGTTTGTGTTTGATGACTTGTTCTGACCTGGAGCATTGAGGAGTCTTGATTAGAGATTAGTGGAACTTAGAGGCTGTTGAGTTTTAAGCTTAAGTCCAAATAAGGTTCCGACACATTAATAATCCAAAGATCTGATTGAGCTCCATAATTCAATTTAATGAAGGCAAGTTTAATAATCAACCTTGATCCATGTACATTCTTCTCTTTTTCTTTTTCTTTCTTCTTTTTCACTTCTTTTTCAATAAGTGTTTGCTAAGGGACTAGCAAAGTTAGGTATTGGGGGGTGATGAATACTCATTCATCACTCTTTATTCTTATATTTTAGCTACAAAAACCTTTGCAAATGCATGTAGATATGTGTAAATATAAATAATTACCAAAAGCATGCATGGTGTAAAAACTAATAATTAGCATGTTTTTGTGCAAAAATAAAAGAACAAAGATGAAAAAGAAAAAATGGAAATATTTAGAATAAATATTGAGCAACCTAACCCAGGGGAGGATTCAGCATGGGCCTGACCGCATAAAAGCCAAAGTAGATGGAGATAAGGGCTCATGTGTGTAAATAGACCTGTAAATTAATAAAAATAGTTTCCTCTAAAAGTAGAATAAAAGTGGTTTGTATATATTGTATATATTTGTAAATATAAAAATCAAAACAAAAATAGAAAAATTAAAAAGAAAAAAAACAAAAACACTCCACTTGTGCATATCCACCATGTACATACAACCACTCCTATATTTATTTCACCCTATAAATAAATAAATTAAAATTCCAAAAATTTTGTAAATATTCTATCTATTATGGTGTAAATAAATAAAATAAAAACAACAAAAACAAAAACAAAATAAAAAGAACAAAATTAAAAACCAAAAATAATATTGTAAATATACCATGTACATAGATGTATATACCTATTTATTTCACCCTTGTTTATAAATAATAAAAATAAGATAAAAATATCTTTTTTATCCCTAATTTTATGCTATAAATAAATAAAATATGAAATGGGAATAAAAATGTATAAAAATAACAAATTAAAAATTAAAAATCAAAACCCTATATTGTATATATACATATATATAGCTATATAGTGTAAATACCTTATTTTTATAAAATCACCAAAAAATAGAAAAAATTAAAACAAAAATATTTCATGTTTTGAGTTTTTATTAAATCGGTCATTTGCTATTTTTAAATTAATTTCTAAATCTTTTCCAGGTGGCCCCCTCTCATTGGTCCACGGGGTTGTTGACCGCCCGGTCAACTCCCCCCTGTGGACCACTTCACACGGGTTATGGATGCCCGACCTGAGTTCTCAGAATTTTAGTATCTAAACCCGATCACCTCGCGCCTAAATCCCGGGTCCGTTTCACTCACGACACATCCGACACCCTCGCCGGCATGCCCGCCTCGGGGTCCGCGCTCCACGCTGCCCTACCCGATCGATTTTAGCCGGACCCCTGGGCATTTAAAATCCGAGCTCCGCCACCTCTTTCCGAATCTTTTGGACCTCCCACTCGCAGCCAAGGACCTCCTCCGTTGAGGCTGAGTGACAGCTGTGCGCCTCGGAGTGGAAGTGAGGCTCGAGGACCTCGGGAACCTTCAGATCCGGTGGCTCCGCTGCCGTGCGCCGTCGCGAGCGCGCTCAGCCTCGGGGAGCCGACGACCCCTTGCAGGCAATTACCCAGAAGCTCCCCGAGCTTCAGCCCAGTCGATAGCCTCCACCAGGTAGTCTTTCTAGCCCTTAGTCTAGCGTAGATTAGATTTTTTTAGGTTACTGTTCGTGTAGCTCTGCCGCCTCCGCCCTTCGTCTCCGTCTACCCATCAGCCCATCCGACACCGCCACCACCTTCGCGAGTCTCCTCCACACCTTCTCCACCTAACCATTCCCCCTGGCTCGCCCCAGGGCAGGAACCTCGGCCCTCCACCTCCGTCGCTCGTCGGAGAGCCTCCATAGCGACGCACCCTTCGCCGTTCTCATGCTCTGACGGGTCGAGGCAGTTTTCCCTCGACCCATATTTCTTCCTGTGCAGGTCTCATCCTCAGTAGAGCCTCATTTGGAGGCCAACAGCTCAGGCACAGGAGCTCCAGGTCTTCATCGCCGCCGGAGCTCTCCAGGGCTCCCCGCCATCATCGGAGCTGTCCATCAGACGCGGAAGGCTCCCACGCAGCTCCTCAGCCTTTTAGCAGTTGTCGAGGAGTCCCTACGCTCGAGCATCGGACCGGCGAAGCTCGTCGGTCGTCAGTTCTTCCAGGACCCTCGTGAGCCATCAGATCATCCTCACGCTCCAGATTAGATCCCAACCATCCCTTTGAGGAGCTTCGTCACCGTCCGATTCTTCTGAGGACCGATCTGAGCCGCACGATCAGATGAAGAGGCGCCCGTGATTCAGAGCCGTCCGATCTCCACGCATCGTCTTCTCTGCTGTCGATTCACCAAGGGTTTCGCCACAGCGTACGAGGACCGTCAGATCTGCCACGTGGTGGACCCTAGACCGTTCGATCCGGCTTACGACTCAGGGTTAAGGCGCCGATACTCTCACCCGTTGGATCAACTACGTGGCGCTACATAAGCCGTCGACAGTTAATAAAGGGGTAAATAGCTCTTAGGCCCCTCTAGTTCTTGTTTTTACTAGTTAGTACTGTAAATACATAGTTTCGTTCTTTTATTTTTGCAAATATTGCACTGAGGACCCTCCTGTTTATTTGATTTGCATTTATACCCCTGCCAATTGTGGACACGTGCGTCGACACGTGAATATTTGGTATATTTGCAATATTGGCCCTGCGTTTCTAGCTTGTTATGATTTGCATTTTTATAAATAGGAATGACAAGTAAGTCCCCCCAGGCCTGAGTCACGTGTATCGTGCGTGGCCCGGGGGACATTTTGCACTTTTGGCCCCAGATTTTCTTGCCTTGTTCTCTTGGGGGCCCAGGGTTTTATTATAATTGCAATTAGGTCCCTGTGCACTGTACCTAGGTTTTAATTTTGAATAAAATATCAAACTCACTCCAAATTCAATGAAAATTGGACATATGGCTCCTGCCATGTTGTAAAATCTTCTAGTATTTTTGGAGACATTTTTGCTTTTATTTGATATTTTTAAAAATTCAAAAACAGCCTTTTTCTTTACTGTCTGAATTGAAAAATCACAAAAAATATAAAAACTCATCTAAAAATTACAAAAAATTATCTACTGTGTGCTTTGGCTTGTTTGATTTTCTGACCAAATTTGGTCATTTTTCATTATATAAAACTCATAAAAATTAAAAAACACTAAAAACTTTATAAAATTCTAATAAATAATCTAAAAATCCAAAAATAATAATTCTGGTGCCTTAATTTTCCTTAGATTTTCTAGTTTATAGGAAATATACCTTCAGGAGTTAATAAGGCCCTTTTGCATTTTAAATTAGCCTTTTACTTCTGATTGGACAGTACCTTCATTTCCCTTCCCTATTTTATTTTTAGAAAATTAAATAAAAATCAGAAAAATACCAAAAATTAACCAAAAACCGTAAAAATCATAAAAAGCATAAAAACATTTTTATTTGAATTTTGAGTGATTTTTGATGCATTAAATAATTACTTGAAGTTGGTTGTTTCCCTTGCTTTCTTATTTTCTTCATTTATTAAAAATCCAAAAAAAAATTATAAAAACAATTAAAAATCCACCAAAAATATATTTCTTTTATTTTTATTTCTTTTTGAGACTACTTCGTAGGTGATGAATACTCATTCATCACTCTTTATTCTTATATTTTAGCTACAAAAACCTTTGCAAATGCATGTACATAGTTGTAAATAGAAATAATTACCAAAATCATGCATTGTGTAAAAATCAATAATTAGCATGTTTTTGTGCAAAAATAAAAGAATAAAGATTAAAAAGAAAAAGAGGGAAATATTTAGAATAAATATTGAGCAACCTAACCCAAGGGAGGGCTCAGCATGAGCCTGACCGCATAAAAGCCAAAGTACAGGGAGATAGGGGCTCATGTGTGTAAATATATATGTAAATAAAATAAAAATATTTTCCTCCCAAAAATAGACTAAAATAGGCTTGTAAATATTTGCATATATTTATAAATATAAAAACAAGATAAAAATAGAAAAATTAAAAAGAAAACAAAAACATCACTCATGTACATAGTCACCTTGTATATAGTCCACTCATCCCTATTTATTTAGCCTTATAAATAAAGAAATTTAATTTCCAAAAATCTTGTAAATATTCTATGACTTATGTTGTAAATAAATAAAATAAATTAAAACAAAAACAAAATAAAAAGAACAAAATTAAAAATCAGAAATACTTTGTAAATATACCATGTATATACATGTACATATCTATTTATCTCACCTATGTACATAAATAATAAAAATAAAATAAACATATCTTTTTATTCCTTATTTTATGATATAAATAAATAAAATATAAAATGGGAATAAAATTGTATAAAAATAACAAATTAAAAATTAAAATTAAAATCCTATATATTGTATATATACCTATATATAACCCTATTATGTAAATACCATATTTTTACTTTGAAAAATTAATTAAAAATCACTATAAAATAGAAAAAATTAAAATAAAAATATTTCATGTTTTAACTTTTTTATAATTCGGCCATTAGATATCTTTAATTTAACTTTCAAATATCTGCTACGTGGCCTTCACCCATTGGTCCAGGGGATTGTTGATCGCCCGGTCAACTACCCCCCTAGGACCACTTCCCACGGGTTTTGACACCTGACCCGATTTCTCGCATTTTTCGTGTCTAAACCCGATCATCCTCCCCCCAAACCCCGGGTCCATTTTGATCACGTCAGATCCGGCACCCTCGCCGGCACATCCGTCTCGGGATCCGCGCACTCCATTGCCCTACCCGCGCTCATCTTCCCGGACCCTCCAACGTATATAGCTCGAGCTCCGCCACCTTCATTCGCATCTTTGGCCATTCGCTCTACCCCCCAGTGAGCTCCAGTGCGTGAGTGAGAGTTACACCTCGCTCCCCGTGCTGTCGAAGCGAGGAGAGGGACCAGATACCACTGATCTGGCGAGATACACCGCCGTGCTCCGCCCAGAGCCGGAGCTCGAGCCTCGGAGATCGACGCTCCTTGAGGCAAGGACCAGGAGCTGCGCAAGCTTCTTCCTAGTCGATTCATCTATCCAGGTAGACCCAGTTCCTTCTCCTTTTCGTTAATTTTTGATTACCCCCAATCCGCCCCACCGTCGCGTTTCGCCGATTCCGACCACCCCACTGTCCCGTTCGATCATCGGAATCCATCTCCACGTTCGCCCTTCCCTCGCGCACGTTTTGCACCCCTCCATTCAACCCAGCTCGCACATGAGCTGGGGTTCGAGCTCCTCCGTCCATCCCCTCGCCGGAGCTCGCCCACACCGACCCCCCGATCACTTCCACTCCGCCTAACGGGGTCGAGGTAGTTTGCCCTCGACCCGCGAGTTGTTTGGCATACTTTGCAGGTTCATCCAAGACCACCTGAGGGCTTGGACCATCAGGTCCAGCAGCTCCTTCTCCGCCGACCTTGTCGGAGCTCTCCAGAGCTCGGCTGGGTCATCGGAGACCTCCAACAGACGCAGACGCCTTCCACGCACCTTTTCCAACCATCAGAGGGCTTCCAGGAGGAGGCCAGCGCCGCCACGAGCCCGGCGAAGTTTGCCGGAGGCCAGTTCGTCCTCCATCCCTGTCTGCCGTTCGATCAGCCTCCAGCTCCAGATTCGATCGGAGCCCTTCATTCACGGAGCAGCAGCCACCGCACGATCCTCAGGAGGTCTGATCCTAGCCGTCCGACGGCCGAGGCTTAGCAGCGACGCCTCTCCACCGCCAGATCTAGCACGTGGCGAAGCCCCAACCGTCCGATCATCGCGAGGAGCCCAGCTTTGGAGTGCCATTCATCCTCACCGTATGATGCACCATGTGGCGTCCATCCAGCGACTTCATTAATAAAGGGTAATTTACCCTTAGGCCCTCCTTTTTATCTTATTTAGCGTTTAGTCTTGTAAATATTTAGTGTAGTTATTTAGTTTTGGTACAATTGCATTGTGGACCCCTGCACTTTACTTTCTTTGCTTATATGCCCCTGTGTATGGTGTAGCACGTGCTTCGACACGTGGTTTTCTGGGCTATTTGCATTTTATACCTTGTAGTTCTGAGATGTTATGAATTGAATGAAAACTTTTGGAATATTACTTTTATACCCCTGTGCGTAGTGTAATTGTGCATGTGCGTCTTTTAGTGGGTTTAATGCAGACTAGCCCTCGGACTTTTGGTACCTGTTACCAAATAGTCCTAGGACTTAGTTTTTATCACATTTAGGTCCCTGAGTGCCTCAGGCACGCGCCATGCGCGTGTTTACCTGGGTATTTTGCACCGGACCCCCCAGGACTCTTGGTATTTGCACTCAGGTCCCTGTGCACAGTACCTTCTTTCTATTTTTGAATAAAATAGCAAACATACTCCAAATCCAATGAAAATTGGATACATGGCTCCTGCCATTGTGTAAAATTTCTGGGATTTTTGGAGACATTTTTATTTTCATTTGATATTTTTAAAAATTCAAAAACATCCATTTTCGTCATTGTTTAACTTTGAAAATCACTAAAAAATATTAAAATCTATCTAAAAATCACAAAAAAATTATCTACTGTTTGTTTTGTTGTGCTTGATTTTCTATCCAATTTTGGCAATTTGCATTACTTAAAACACCTAAAAATTGAAAAACACTTAAAATCTTATAAAAATTCTAGTAAATAAAATAAAAACTCAAAAATAATAATTTAGGTGCTCAAATTTTCCTTGTTTTCTTCTCTATACAGGAAAAATACCTCCAGGCTTATTGGGAACTCTTAGATATTTTATCTAAGTCCCTTAAGCTCGGCTGGACAGTACCTACAGTTTCAGACCTTGTTTTATTTTTAGAAAACTAAATAAACATCAGAAAAATCCCAAAAATTCATTAAAAACAGTAAAATTATAAAACACACAAAAATAAATTTTTTTGAATTTTTGGTTGATTTTTAGTGCATTTAATCAATAGTTGAATTGTCTTGTTTGGTTTTTTTTCTTATTTTCTTAATATCTTAAAAATCCAAAAAATATAAAAAGACTTAAAAACTACCAAAAATACCTTTTTATTTTCTTTTCCTTTCCTTTTGACTACTTCGTAGGCCACAAGGCCATTTCGTGCTCCTTGTGTTCGACCCTGGTCCCTATACCAGGTTAAACTAATAGCAAGACCGCTAGCTTGTTTTGAGTGATTTTATCTTATATTGGTGGTCTATTTTTCTTGATTGACACGATCGAGTGATTGAGGTCGCGACGACCATTTAGTACCTTTACCTTAGTCGCTCGATTTTCGTGCTATCAGAATGGCGCCGTTGCCGGGGAGCACGGCTTAGTAGTTTTTATTTTTGGTTTTATTTTCCTTTTCGCGGCTTTTCGCAGCTCTTTCTGAGCTCGCGGTTTTTCGCGGCTTTTGTTTTTCCTTTATTTTTGCTTTATTCTGTTTTGTTTTTGTTTTCTTTTATTTTTGTTTTTGTTTGATTTTTGAGTGTTTATTTTATTTGACATTTTGCACATATACCCTCATTTTATTTGCATTTATTTTCTTATTATTATTTGATTATTTTTATTGGTCTGACCACTCTGTTCTTTCTTGTGAGGGCCCGAGGACCGAGGCGGCTGATTTTAAGAAGCCGACGCAACCGCGAGACTCAGAGGTAGCTCCCTTCTGCACGGAGCCACAAGAGAGCGTGAGAGAGAGGTTGAGTGGGAGAGGATTAGCTTAAGTTTTATTTCATTTGATTATTATTGTAATAATACAGGGACACTCAGACTCTTGGACTTGGTTGACTAGTGGGTCTGTTTCACCGAGCACCGGTGTGCTCGGGGGACCCTTAGGTTTTTTGCGGTTTTTCTTGCGGCTTTTGATTTTCTTGCTGCCTTTTCCGGTTTTCAGCAGTTTTTATCGAGCCCCTAGACTTAGGATTTTCTGCTTGATTGTGCCGTAATTAGTAGGGTCCCCACACCTAATTGCTTGCCTGTTCCTATAGTGTGATTAATTGGACCTACTAATAATTGATTAATAAAAATAACTGACTCATCCCCTTCATAGCCTACGTGTCGTAGCCTGCCCCGCAAAGCGCTTTCTCCTAAACTCAAGTGTGTTGAGCAGAGGAGGGGTAGACCGAGTCCGGACCTTTGGCTTGAAGGATCGATGACCAGTTAGACGGTTCTTTGAGTAGACTTGCTTATTTAGGATTCGGTTTTTCACCGCTGCATCATATATGTAGTTTATTTCCTGTCTTTACATTTCTGCGTGGATCACTTGCATGTAGAGTGCTGGAGGAAAGGTACGCATTTCTATCTCTGCAAGCATCATTGAGTTCATCGCGCATCGGCTTTTTCGACTTCTCCCCCTTGTTTTTGATTAAATAACCAGGAGAACCGAAAAATTCGTTAGGCCTTTATTTTTATTGAAAAATATTAAAAAGAAAAACCATAAAATTGGGACTGGCTAAAACTATTGACCCTAAAAGACACTCGACTTAAAAATTTGTCTTGGGGAGAGCAACCCCCTCATTGTTTGGTTTGATTGCGCGAGAGAGTGACCCGTTCACTAGGTAGAGCCCTCCGGTGTTATTCCTGATTGACTACCGACTCTTCCGTGCGGGCCAGTCGGTTGGGGTAGCATCGGGTATCCCAACAGGTCAAGTAAGCGCTCTGATAGATTGTTTGTTCACCTAAGAAAATTGGACAAGATAATTTGACCGAGCCTTTACGGTCTTCAGCTCGTGTTGCATTGGTGAACTGAGGGTTTGGTTGCTGACGAACCGCAAAATCGGCCCTTTAAGAGAGTGTTTTTAGCACTCGGGATCATCATCGTATTCGGGCCGATTTTGGTCATCAAAGAGACCATCTCATTGATACATGTCAAATAAGAATGCGATGGTCATTAATTTTTATTTTACTTGGCAAGAAACCAAGGTCGAACTCAGGGACACGAGCCTCTCTCGTATTAATCGGATTTAAGTTTATTTAACTAAGTGTTGAGTTAGAGCACCTATAGGTCAAAGCATGCAAAGACACTACAACAATGCAAAGCATTAAAATAGACATGCATTTTTTTATCAATTTTTATCATGCAAATAAATACAGAGAGATGTAATGCAAGTATGCCCAAAGTTAAAAAGGATGAGCCAACTAAACCAAAATTGATTTCAGATTTAAAGGAAGCAACCACTCATTTGACATAACGTGCAAAGTTAATCAGAAAGGCATAAAAAAACACTAGAGTTAATTAAAAAATACATTGATATCACAGTGTCAATATCAAGAGAACAAATATGCCATTAAAAAGTACGTCAAACAAGCGTTAAAATGAAACTGAAATCAACCTAATCGGAGCTACGAGGCTCAAGATATGCAACAAAGAAGCTAAAGGCATAACTGAAATAAAACATGAAAGGAAAACTACAAAAAGGTCCCTGAGAGGGACTAAAACGTAATAAAAATAAGGCGCGAGTCCTTCCCTGTAATTTTACCAAACGTGCGGGGACCTTTTTGCAAATTTGAAGAAATCCATAGGCATCTCTGCAAATGTCCCAGAGTAGCACGTGCGATGCACGTGCTATCTAGGCTCGGAAGGAGGCTCGGCAGAGGCGCGGCTGCTTCGGCTTGGTTCGGAGCTGCTTTGGCTTGGTTCGGTGCTGACCGAAGCTCCAGGAGGTTCGGTGTAGGCTCGGGAAGTCCTGACCTGGAGGCTCGATCGCTGAGGGTCGGGGAAGCTCTGGATCTGACGCGTGGCCGGCTGGAGTCCATCTGATCGTGACGATCGGGCGGCTGTTGTGCGAACATGAAATGTCGACGTGGCGGCATAAGAACCGTTGGATCGTGTGGATCCAACGGTTGATGAAATCGATGGCGGGGCCTCTTCTGGGTCGTTGGATGGTCGTTGAGAGAGGACCATCCAACGGCAGCTGCTTCTCCTCCCGCGTCTGCGGCTGGCGGCGGAGTTCGAGCTCCGGCGAGAGGCTCCAAGCTCCGCCGCTTGATTCTGACATATACGGCGCTTGTTGGCTTAACTGAAAGGGTCGGCGAGAGAGACCAAGACTCGGTCGAGCTGCGGCCATGGCTGTCGACTATCTTTGCCGCACCAGTGACAGAGATGGCTCTCGCCAAACTACTCCGGTGATCTCTCCGATCATTCAAAGATGGAATGTACCTGCAGTGTTAGTGCATAGCCGAAGCAAGAGTGGACTGTGTATGTGAGTGGGATGAGAGCTCGTAGGGGCGTAGAAGGTGTGAGCTCGGAGCTCCTCCGCCGCGAGGGCGGAAGAGATGGTCGGAGGGTGACGGGGTTCTGGAAGAGAAAGAGGATGTCGGAGATGAGCGCGCGGAAGGGGGAAGTGCTGCGAAGCTTGTGAAGGTATTAATGGAAGGCGAAAAACGACTGACAAAGCCTAATTAACTATGTAAAAGATGAAGAAAAATGCAAAGAGAGAAAGAGGGGTTTACCTAGTCGAAGGTGGAGCGAAGAGCTTGGGCTGGGGCTCGGATTGAGCCCCGGGTCTTCGCTGGACACGGCCAGCCGCTCCGTGCAGCTCAAGCGGTCGCCGGAGCGCCGCAACTCCACCGTGAATGGCGGAGGGTCTCACCGGGGGATTTGAGGTCGTCTTCGCTCAATCCGACGCCTCCCCCTGTCACAGGGAGGCGGAGGAGGGCCGGGCCCCTCCCCGCGTAAAGGTGGACGACGAGGAAAGTGGGAGGTGGCAGCGCATTTGAAGACGACAGTGGTGGAACTGGGTGGTGGAGAACGTGGTTTCGAGGGCGGTATGGAGTGAGTGGAGATGGCTTCGTGGGTGGAGGTTGGGCTCGCGAGGATCGTGGGTGATGGAGGAAGAGCGTGGGGTAGTTAGCGAAGGAAGAGGTAGTCGGGGGAGATGAGGGAAATAGGAAGGGCGAGGGAGGTTCACGCGGAGTGGAATCGTGTGAAAGAGAAGGGAGCCAGAGGTTGACGATGGTCAACTGACCGTTGGATCTGGAGATCCAACGGTGGGGATAGATGTGCGAAGGAGTGGCTCAGATTAAATCGGGGGCGATGCGATCAACGGACTGGAGAGACGCCACGTGTTGAGATGGGGGCGAAGCGCCATCGGGCGGTTTGGATGAGACCGAGGGCCTGATCGAGCGGCTGAGAAGAAAAGGCGGAAAACGCGGCTGAGATGGAAAGGCAGAGGTCGATCATAGGGTTGAGGATTTGCCACGTGTTGCGCTCGTAAGTAGGCGGGAGCGGACGGACCTGATGTAACAGATGGACTGATCGAAGGGATGGAAAATGGTCCAGGGAATAACGGTGGGGATGGGAGATTGGGGTTGCGATCAGAGGGCATCCGTAGCGCCACGTGGCGAGCTCTGCTTAAGGCGCAAACGAACGGTGATGATGATGGGCGGGAGATGATCAAACGGTTGAGGAGAGAGAGCGTGAGTGGAAATAGCTGGGCCATTGGATCCAATGCAAGATCCAACGGCTGAGGGTTGCGGGCGGATGCTGCAAGAAGGAGCGGGCCACGTGGCGCCCCCAGAATGGGCCACGAGGCCCAATCAGATTATTGCGAAAGTATTTTTGAATTTTGGAGGTTAATTTGGCCGAATTTGAGTAAACACAAAACATGAAAGTTGTAGATCTTGATGAGATCTACAAGTTTCATGTTGACCAAAACTGGAAATGAGATCAAACAAAGACCCGAAATATTTTTGAGGGTATTTTTAAGTCTAAAAATACCACGAATTTTTGTTTTGTTATTTTTTTGTGATTTTTAATTTATTAAGGACTCTGTTAATTACAAGACTTTAACTGGGTTTTATTGACAAAACCTTAAGCAAGGGGGTTAATTATAGAAAATAAAGATGATGAAACTGAGGTTCATCACCCCCCTATACTTAAACTATGCTCGTCCTCGAGCATCAAAAAGAATGACTAAGTTGGATTAAACCCCTTGTGCATGTGAATACATGATCCAATCTGATCAATTCGACTCGACTTTAGAGATCCAATATTCTAAAGTTCAACCCAGCCTTAATCAAGAGGCTTCCAATTCCTCTACTTCTATAGACTCTCTCTGATGTACATATAAACTAAAGGATATGAGGTTTAGTGTTGACTGCAATTCTGAGAGTAGAGTCAATTCGTCACCCAAAATCTTGGTCCGAGAAAATCTCCTAAGGACCCAATCCTCAACACTAGGGAATAAATCCAATCTTGCATTCAGTCTACCGTCTCCTTAGTTATCAGACTTAGAAAATGTAGATGGCAGGCCAGAAATGGAGGGCATGGGATTGTGTCAATTCTTCTCTCCCTCTCATTGGAACAAGGATTCTCTCTAGTGCCTTTGTATGCAACACTTTTTTTGGTGTTGATCAGTGCGTCCGTCAAGAGAAGTTGGAGCCGTCTGCACTTGTTTTCCTGGGAGTACACCGGGGTGTGTCTCTTTTGAGTACTTATCGTACCTTCGACACCCAGACTTGTAGCATTTACGATGCAGAGCCCTTTTTTGGTGCAAGCCCGACTCCTGGTCCTAATAGCGGTGGTCCAAGTGGACACTTTGAAAAGTTTGGGAGCGCTCGCCTTTGGTGGAAGCTCTTTGATATTTGACTTTGTGGAATGAGAGCTTTTCTTTGAATTTCATTGATTTGTATAATTTGTGGCTAGCTCCACTGCTTTTACCAAGAGTTGGCGCACACTGATCAACATTTTTTTATTTATTTCACACCCTGGCACTTAGGTTAATAACAAGAGATTAGTATAAGAACCAAGTTCTCATACTGGCTAATCTTGCTGACACTCAGGTTTCCTGAAGCCTCCAAAGATTTTATCCCATCTTCGAGCATCATTAGATCAAATCCAAACTCGACTTCCTCATCCCAATCCCTCAGGTGAAAAAACAACTCATCTCATCAAAAACCGCAGTCGTGCATGTGATGTGCTGATCATATTCTTTCTGTCTGAGACTAAGCATGGAATATAACATGCAAATCTAGAAACTTAGGGAAATGTGGATGATTAAGTCTAAGACCCTGATGGCTAAGGCTGGTTAACCTAAAATTTCAAAGACCTCAAAAAGCTAAGTCTCCTTGACCAATTCAGATCCCGGGTGGAAGTGTAAGTGTCGAGGATTAATCCAACTTCTTCATTCAAAACAAGACACATTTTATCTCATTTTTTTTGAACTTCAAGAGATATTAGAACTCCCTAAACTCAATTGAGCATCTGCGATTCAGCCAGTATGGATGTAAGTACAGGCCGAAGCCCGTTGCTTGAGGACGGGGCCTTGCGTGATGTCCTCTAAACCATCCAATCTGCTAAGGGCGAACCCTCACTGAAGGCGGCTGTCTTAATTGGATTTAGTAGTCACCAATGACTCTTAAAGGATTTTAGGATTTTTCTGATTTTTATGGATTTTAATTAGAGAGTTAAAACACAAGTTAGACTCAACTTTCCTTGAAAAGAGAAGGCGATTTTTTTTCAAAACCATGTCACACAAAATAAAAAAGTTTTCAAAACATTTTCAAAAATCATTTTCGAAAATATAAAAATGTGTAACATAATATCGAAAAGCCGCGAAATAATTTGAGTTCTCTTAGTCCAACGATTTTTACCTTAGCCAAAAAGTTTTAAATTTTTCAAATTTTTCAGATTATAGCTAAAGTAAATATACGGTATATACGGTATACCCCCCTATACTTAAACTTTGCTATGTCCTCATAGCACTAAATGTTACAAGTACATAGGTCCATTTAAGTATATAGGAATATACGGGAGCTAAGAGGGGCTCCCCCTATACTTAGGTTAGAAATAACCTAAGTATAAAGGCAAGAAAAGAAGAGTAGAGAAAATCACGGGGACTTGGGTCCCCCCCTATACTTAGGCTGAGATTAGCCTAAGTATAAAGATGGGAATTGATGTTGGAAGGAACCCAAGGTGAACGAAGAAGAGGAATGGATTTACAAGTGAGCAGTTGAATCTTTGGAGATGAAATGGAGTGACTAAGTTTTTAGGGTTATGTAGCAAACATGGCTCAATTCAAGCAAGCAAAAACCCTTAGTTTCACCAACTCACACATGAAACCAACCGAAGTTGGTTTATTATCTTGTCAGTTTTATTGGTGATAAAGCATTAGATATTTACGCGAATAAAATGTGAAATGAAAATCAAGGCGTATGCGCGGGTGTTGCTCTCCCAAAACCGAATTTTACTCCATTTTTGGTTGACTTGCAATTAACAGTCCCAATTTTATTGTGAATTATCACTGAGTTAAGGTTAGCACATCAATCAGAAAATCATCGTCTACCGTTCATTTCATTTTCCATTAATCCTAGGTGATCAATCTAGGAAATGAAAGCCGAGAAAAACATGTATTCGATCACGATTTAGGCTAAGCGATAAATCATGCAGTGATTCGACAAAAACACATGAAAAACTGGGGCCATTTTGAAAACCAAATCCAACATGTATGCAAGTCGAAAAAGCCGCACCTAATCATGCATCTATTAGAGGTGATGGATTTTCATTAATTTTAGCTAAGTGATGCGAGATTATGTGCGTGTATCATTTAGTGTGTCCTACCTACGCTCAAGCACATAAAAATATGAAAAATAAAATGAGCTCGGAGAGCCGCGTGCCTATCCTAGGTCGACACTCAAGTGGGGACGATCCCCACACAACCATGATCGTTCGATTACAATCGCCAGTCTTCGATCGAAGACCGTTGTAAAAGACGAATTATTATAAAAATGCAACATATTTTTTTTTCTTTCTTCCCTATTTGCTCCATGCATGTTTTGCGGCTCCTCGCAGCGGGAAGCGTCCTGCTCCTCGCCTCCTTGATCCATTAAGGGCCCTTCCACAAAAACAATGGTTAGAGATCAAAATAAGAAAGAAAATTTTTTTGAATGCAAAAAAAAGGATGAACAAATTGACCTATAAAAGAAACACGAAATTAAATAAACAAAATTCCAAAAAAATAAAAGAAATGAGCCGTGTCCCCGGCAACGGTGCCATTTGACGAACCGCAAAATCGGCCCTTTAAGAGAGTGTTTTTAGCACTCGGGATCATCATCGTAGTCGGGCCGATTTTGGTCATCAAAGAGACCATCTCATTGATACATGTCAAATAAGAATGCGATGGTCATTAATTTTTATTTTACTTGGCAAGAAACCAAGGTCGAACTTAGGGACACGAGCCTCTCTCGTATTAATCGGATTTAAGTTTATTTAACTAAGTGTTGAGTTAGAGCAACTATAGGTCAAAGCATGCAAAGACACTACAACAATGCAAAGCATTAAAATAGACATGCATTTTTTTATCAATTTTTATCATGCAAATAAATGCAGAGAGATGCAATGCAAGTATGCCCAAAGTTAAAAATGATGAGCCAACTAAACCAAAGTTGATTTCAGATTTAAAGGAAGCAACCACTCATTTGACATAACGTGCAAAGTTAATCAGAAAGGCATAAAAAAAACACTAGAGTTAATTAAAAAATACATTGATATCACATTGTCAATATCAAGAGAACAAATATGCCATTAAAAAGTACGTCAAACAAGCGTTAAAATGAAACTGAAATCAACCTAATCGGAGCTACGAGGCTCAAGATATGCAACAAAGAAGCTAAGGGCATAACTGAAATAAAACATGAAAGGAAAACTATAAAAAGGTCCCTGAGAGGGACTAAAATGTAATAAAAATAAGGCGCGAGTCCTTCCCTGTAATTTTACCAAATGCGCGGGGACCTTTTTGCAAATTTGAAGAAATCCGTGGGCATCTCTGCAAATGTCCCAGAGTAGCATGTGCGATGCACGCGCTATCTAGGCTCGGAAGGAGGCTCGGCAGAGGCGCGGCTGCTTCGGCTTGGTTCGGAGCTGCTTCGGCTTGGTTCGGTGCTGATCAAAGCTCCAGGAGGTTCGGTGTAGGCTCGGGAAGTCCCGACCTGGAGGCTCGATCGTTGAGGGTCGGGGAAGCTCTGGATCTGACGCGTGGCCGGCTGGAGTCCATCCGATCGTGACGATCGAGCGGCTGTTGTGCGAACATGAAATGTCGACGTGGCGGCATAAGAACCGTTGGATCGTGTGGATCCAACGGTTGATGAAATCGATGGCGGGGCCTCTTCTGGGCCGTTGGATGGTCGTTGAGAGAGGACCATCCAACGGCAGCTGCTTCTCCTCCCGCGTCTGCGGTTGGCGGCGGAGTTTGAGCTCCGGCGAGGGGCTCCAAGCTCCGCCGCTTGATTCTGACATATACGGCGCTTGTTGGCTTAACTGAAAGGGTCGGCGAGAGAGACCAAGACTCGGTCGAGCTGCGGCATGGCTGTCGACTGTCTTTGCCGCACCAGTGACGGAGATGGCTCTCGCCAAACTACTCCGGTGATCTCTCCGATCGTTCAAAGATGGAATGTACCTGCAGTGTCAGTGCATAGCCGAAGCAAGAGTGGACTGTGTATGTGAGTGGGATGAGAGCTCGTAGGGGCGTAGAAGGTGTGAGCTCGGAGCTCCTCCACCGCGAGGGCGGAGGAGATGGTCGGAGGGTGACGGGGTTCTGGAAGAGAAAAAGGACGTCAGAGATGAGCGCGCGGAAGGGGGAAGTGCTGCGAAGCTTGTGAAGGTATTAATGGAAGGCGAAAAACGACTGACGAAGCCAAATTAACTATGTAAAAGATGAAGAAAAATGCAAAGAGAGAAAGAGGGGTTTACCTGGTCGAAGGTGGAGCGAAGAGCTTGGGCTGGGGCTCGGATTGAGCCCCGGGTCTTCGCTGGACACGGCCAGCCGCTCCGTGCAGCTCAAGCGGTCGCCGGAGCACCGCAACTCCACCGTGAATGGCGGAGGCTCTCACCGGGGGATTTGAGGTCGTCTTCGCTCTATCTGACGCCTCCCCCTGTCACAGGGAGGCGGAGGAGGGCTGGGCCCCTCCCCGCGTAAAGGTGGACGACGGCGAAAGTGGGAGGTGGCGGCGCATTTGAAGACGACGGTGGTGGAACTGGGTGGTGGAGAACGTGGTTTCGATGGCGGTATGGAGTGAGTGGAGATGGCTTCGTGGGTGGAGGTTGGGCTCGCGAGGATCGTGGGTGATGGAGGAAGAGCGTGGGGTAGTTAGCGAAGGAAGAGGTAGTCGGGGGAGACGAGGGAAATAGGAAGGGCGAGGGAGGTTCACGCGGAGTGGAATCGTGTGAAAGAGAAGGGAGCCAGAGGTTGACGATGGTCAACTGATCGTTGGATCTGGAGATCCAACGGTGGGGATAGATGTGCGAAGGAGTGGCTCAGATTAAATCAAGGGTGATGCGACCAATGGACTGGAGAGACGCCACGTGTTGAGCTGGGGGCGAAGCGCCGTCGGGCGGTTTGGATGAGACCGAGGGCCTGATCAAGCGGCTGAGAAGAAAAGGCAGAAAACACGGCTGAGATGGAAAGGCAGAGGTCGATCAGAGGGTTGAGGATTTGCCACGTGTTGCGCTCGTAAGTAGGCGGGAGCGGACGGACCTGATGTAACAGATGGACTGATCGAAGGGATGGAAAATGGTCCAGGGAATAACGGTGGGGATGGGAGATCGGGGTTGCGATCAGAGGGCATCCGTAGCGCCACGTGGCGAGCTCTGCTTAAGGCGCAAATGAACGGTGATGATGATGGGCGGGAGATGATCAAACGGTTGAGGAGAGAGAGCGTGCGTGGAAATAGTTGGGCTGCTGGATCCAATGCAAGTTCCAACGGCTGAGGGTTACGGGCGGATGCTGCAAGAAGGAGCGGGCCACGTGGCGTCCCCAGAATGGGCCACGTGGCCCAATCAGATTATTGCGAAAGTATTTTTGAATTTCGGAGGTTAATTTGGCCGAATTTGAGAAAACTCAAAACATGAAAGTTGTAGATCTTGACGAGATCTACAAGTTTCATTTGCAAAACTGGAAATGAGATCAAACAAAGACCCGAAATATTTTTGAGGGTATTTTTAAGTCTAAAAATACCACGAATTTTTGTTTTGTTATTTTTTTGTGATATTTAATTTATTAAGGACTCTGTTAATTACAAGACTTTAACTGGGTTTTATTGACAAAACCTTAAGCAAGGGGGTTAATTATAGAAAATAAAGATGATGAAACTGAGGTTCATCAGTTGCTGATCATAGTTTCTCCATATCTCATCCGCCTTACTCGTCAGTTCACGATGATGGGTAGACGCTCTCTTAGGCAGCCTCTGGCTGCACCGCTTTCGGGCACCTCTACCCGTTTATCTAGGTTGGCCCGTGAGAGCCGAGACAAGCTCTCCGAGCCCGAGTATGACTCCGCCCTGTTCCCCCTCGACCCCCTTTCTTTCGGTTCTGAGAGACATGAGCCAGAGGAGAGATTAGCAGACTTATCAGCACCTGAGTTTGGCTCATTTGATTTTGCAGACGTCATGGCTGGTAGTTCTGAGGATCGTTCCCGAGGTCAGCCTGAGCACTTTGTATTGGACCAGGGTGCGATCAACTCCACCCTGATTGCCTCACTAGAGACCATGCAACAGCAGTTGAGGGATCAGGGAGCATTCATGCTTGATATGAGGAGAGAGATGGAGCAGATGCGAGCTGAGAGCGAGGAGCGCAGAGAGGGACCGAGGATCCCAGAGGATGCAGATGCAGCAGCCGCAGCAGCAGCCGCAGCAGCAGCAGCCGCCGCAGCCGCGGTAGGAGGACCACCGAGACCGATGCGGGAGTTACACAACCCCGGATCAACGTTGACGCACCACTGGGTTGTACTTCCAGCCATCGTGGGGGACTTCAAGTTCCCCCCGAACACTTTGCAGTTACTCCCCTGCTTCCACGGACTCACTACTGAGGAGCCCCATCTCCACCTCCAGGAGTTTCTCATGATCTGCAGTACTGTCCACGACTGTCAGGTGGACCAGGATACGATTTGGATGATCACCTTCCCCTTTTCCTTGGCCGATAGAGCAGCCACCTGGCTGAAACACTTGGGGAGGCTTGTTTACACCTGGGAGCAGCTCCGCACCGAGTACTTGAACAAGTACTATCCACTCGGGCAGACCAATGCAGCGAGAGCCCTCATCAGCAACTTCTCCATGCTCCCCAACGAGCAATTCCATGAGGCATGGGAGAGGTTTCGTGAGTTGACTGATCGATGCCCGCACCACGACATTTCGAAGCCCAACCTTGTGCAGAGCTTCTTCAGCGGGCTGACACCAGAGCTCCAGGGCTTGGTGAATGCTTCTTGTGGCGGGTCTTACTTCTCCAAGGATCACGACCAGGTCTGGGCCATCTACGAGGAGATGGCCGAGAACTACATGGTGATGTCCCAGACTAGGTTATACACTCAGGGCAGACCCCAGCAGCAGCCAGGACCCATGCAGTACAAGAGGATAGCATGGGTCGATGCCGGTCCATCCAGTTCATCCGCAGTAGCAGCAGCACAGGCAGAGTCATCTGCTGCGGATATGGGTATCATCAGTGAGAAGTTGGATCGGATGGAGCTGATTGAGAAGAAGCAGTGCCAGGGCATCACTTAGATGGAGCAGATGGCACAGACTCTGAGCGACATGAAGACCCAGCTCATGTGTCTCCAGGAGGCACAGACGGCTTCACAGCCCCGTCTTCAGTCGCGAGGTGATACCGGCGGCAGCAACAGCTCGTTCCAGCACTCCAGCTCACACCAGCAGCCTAGACAGGTTCACCTTGTACAGGCGGAGCCGTACCAGCAGCCGCAGCCCACCTACTAGTCACCACCATCGCCAGACATGCAGATGGTGGTATACCAGCCGGATCAGCCTCTGGCAATGCTCCCGCCAGCCCAGTACGATGCAGAGCCGTTGATGGATGTCAACGGGATTTGATATGACCGTCCTCAGCCTGGGATCCGACGAGACCATCCCGGATTCAGGTGGGGGAACAGAGGTGCCCAGCCCCAGCAGCAGTCATCCGGTCAGGGAGGGCAGTACAGCCAGCAGAGAGATCACCACCAGCAGCAGCCCCCAGCCTATCAGTCACAGCAGCAGTCATCCTTCGTTCCTCGTCCCTATCAGCAGCAGGGACAGTCTTTGAGGCGAGAGCAGCCTCACCAGCCATACCAGCAGCAGCACCCTTCCTCTTACCCCTCTCAGCAGCAGTAGCACCAGTTCCAGCAGCCTCATCACCAGAGAGGCTACCCGTCGGGCTCTCATGGTCCTCCATACGAGAGCCCCGCCTTGGACGACATAGCCCGCCTCCTCACAGACCAGCAGGCTACCTTCAGACGGGAGATGGACGAGTTCCGCCAGGAGATGCGGGACATCGTGAGAGGGAAGGCCGCCATTCCTGCACAGATAGAGCCGAATCCCAATAGCCTGAAGCGGAAATCTGAGCAGGTAGCTTACACTGAGCATGCCACTCCTAGTGACCCATTTGATGACATGTCTTCGGATCTATTTGATGCTGATTTTGTCACACTTAGGAGCGGTAGGACACCAGCCGACGGTGGCGCCTCATCTGAGCGACGACACGAGGATACATCCAGGGCGCTAGATGAGGAGGAGGAGAGCGGTACTGAGGCCGCTCATGATGATGACGGTGGTACTGATGCCACCAAGGATGCTGATCCCCCAGGCGGTGCTGAGGCCGCCACTTCACCAGTTCGAGGAGGTGGTACTGACGCCACCCGAGTTGCCGAGCCAGCACGCGGTACTGAGGCCGCGAGACGTCCAGCAGAGCCAGCCCTTGGTGGTACTGAGGCCACCGGTGTTCATGTAGAGAGAGCTGTTGTTTTTCCTTCCACTGATGTAGCTCGGAACCATGTTGTGAATAAAGGAAAAGGTTTAGTTTACTCTGGTCCCACTGTGGTGCTTGATGTATGTGCGGATCCGGCCGTCGAGCCGTCTAGACCTATTCCTAGTCCTTCATCTGAGAAGGACCCTGTGATCCCCTTCCCTCGAGCCCTTCTGATGGGGAAGGGGAAGAAAAAAAGAAAAAGATCCAAAAAAGAGAGAGCAGGAGGAGTTCAGCCAGAGCATGATTGATCGTTTCCATATCCAGCTGACCCTTCAGGAGGCTTTGCAACACATCCCCCTTCTTCAGCGTTCTTTGAGAGATAGGACTACAGTCAGGAGGAGGAGGAGGAACCACCATTCAGAGATTCATGTGCTGACGAATGCCACGTGTTTTGCGATCCAGAACCTTCTGCCGGCCAAGAGGCCAGATTCAGGAGCCCCATATGTCAGATGTCATATTAGTGAGCAGAGGTTCAACCGGACTCTATTGGATAGCGGATCGTCTATCAACCTCCTTCCGGCAGCCCTTCTTGACCGCTTCGAGTTGGGCACTCTTAGACAGAGCAGGACAGTCCTTCAGTTTGCTGATCGATCTGTCAAGAGGCCGAAGGGGTTGTTGCGAGACGTTATCGTCACTATTCAGGGCCTGAAATTCCCCGTGGACTTCGTAGTGTTGGACATGGAGATCCCTGATTCAGTGGCCGATACCCCCATCATTCTCGGTCGTCCGTTCTTGGCCACAGCCAAGGCGGTGACTAACCATGATAGCGGGAAGGTATACTTTCGCGTCGAGGGGAAAGTGTACAAATAGAGACGGTCGAGGACTACAGAGCCAGAGACAGAGCATGCTCAGAGACCAGCACAGATACAGAGCAGTTGACAGATGCCGGGTTAGACATCCACCAGGACTGTGATTTTGTGATCACAGACGATGAGGCAGCATGGGCAGACCCTGCAACACAGGCCATCCTCTCATTTCCAGACACCGCTGATGCCGAGTTGATAGCAGAGGAGAGCTTGGAGAGCACAACCCTGGTCCAGGATACTTCAGTGGCAACAGAGCCGGTTCCCGACCACGACACGATTTCTAGTGATGGTGGACTGAGGCCACCTTGTGTGATGGTGGTACTGATGCCACCTTGTTTGATGCAGATCCCTCGGATTCAGAGTCTGATTGGGCAGATTGCGAGGATTACATACCAGACCTGAGTCCCACAAAGCCTACAGCTGTGGAGGAGGTAGATGCAGAGCAGAGCAGAGACAGTTTAGTTGAGCAGCCTTCTCCAGATCTAGTTTGCGAGAGTTCGTTTTCATTCTCCCAGGCAGACTTGGTAGCATACACTCATCTTCTTCCAAAGCCAGATTTGCCAGCACCCAGCTATCCAGAGCTGAAGCTGCTCCCTACTTCACTGAAGTATCGATTCCTTGCGGGCGAACCTGAGATGTACCCAGTCATCATCTCCGCCGATCTGTCTGGAGAGCAAGAATCCCGTTTGGTGGGGGTTCTTGAAAAGAACCGCAAGGCAATTGGATGGAGCGTAGCAGATCTCCATGGGATTAGTCCATCGTTGTGCTCCCACCATATTTATCTCGAGGAGGGGGCGAAGCCGTCGCGTGAGTTCCAGAGGCGGCTGAACCCCAACCTTAGAGAGGTCGTCATGAAGGAGATTTCAAAATGGTGGAGCGCAGATTTTATTTATCCCATTTCCGACTCCAAGTGGGTTAGCCCCTTGCATGTGGTGCCCAAGAAGACGGGCATCACGAATGTGATCAGTGAGTCGGGAGAGGAGATTGCTACACGAGTACCCACCTCTTGGCGGGTCTGTGTTGACTACAGGAGACTCAACCAGGCCACCAAGAAGGACCATTTCCCCCTGCCTTTTATTGACCAGATCATTGAGAGACTGGCAGGGAAGAGCCATTACTGTTTCCTGGATGGGTACTCGGGCTACAACCAGGTGGCCATCGCTCCCGAGGATCAGGAGAAGACCACCTTTACCTGTCCCTTCGGCACATACGCCTTCCGACGCATGCCATTTGGGCTATGCAATGCCCCTGCGACTTTCCAGAGATGCATGCTGTCGATCTTTTCGGACATGGTAGGGGAGTGTTTGGAGGTCTTCATGGACGATTTCTCGGTCTACGGCGACGGATTTGACTCCTGTCTTGACTACCTCGACCGAGTACTCCAGCGATGTATAGAGGTCCATTTGGTGCTTTCTTGGGAGAAGAGTCACTTCATGGTGACTCAAGGGACGGTGCTTGGTCATATCATCTCCAACAGGGGCATGGAGGTTGATCCGGCCAAGGTTGATTTCATTAGAAAACTCGCACCGTCGTCCAATTTGAGGCAGCTACGGTCATTCCTGGGGCACGTTGGTTTCTATCAGAGATTTATTCATGATTTCAGCAAGATTGCCCGACCGTTGACTGACCTCTTGACGAAAGACACCGAGTTCCTTGTCGATGACAAGTGTCTTTCGTCCTTTGCGACTCTCCAGCAGTGTGTGATTGAGGCTCCTGTTCTCCAGCCGCCTGATTGGTCTCTCCCATTCGAGATCATGACGGATGCCTCCGATTTTGCCGTAGGGGCCGTGCTGGGACAGAGGAGGGATGGAGTCCCCTTTGCTATCCACTACACTAGCCGCACATTGGATTCCGCCCAGCGGAATTACACGGTCACAGAGAAGGAGATGCTAGCCGTAGTGTTCGCCCTAGATAAGTTTCGATCTTATATCATTGGATCTAGAGTGACCTTGTACACTGATCACACCGTCATCCGATACCTCATGGCAAAGAAGGATGCCAAGGCCAGACTTACTAGATGGATCCTTCTACTCCAGGAGTTCGACATTGAGATCAAGGATAAGCCTGGAGTCAAGAATGTGGTGGCGGATCATCTCTCCCGTCTAGAGCAGCCTGAGGAGTCTGAGCAGATTGATCCCATTTGTGAGACCTTCCCAGATGAGGCGATCCTTGCTATCGCCTCACTCCCGTGGTATGCCGATATTGTGAACTTTCTCGTTGCTGGGAAAGTCCCACAAGATTGGCCCAGGCAGAGGCTTGAGACCTTCCTTGCGAAGGCCAATTCCTACCACTGGGAGGATCCCATCCTTTACCACGAAGGAGGGGATAGCGTCTGGCGTCGGTGCATTCCTCAGGAGGAGCACCATAGCGTCCTCACTTACTGCCACAAGTTTGAGGCAGGAGGACATCATTCTGGGAGGAGAACGGCACAGAAAGTGCTCCAATCCGGCTTGTGGTGGCCTACCCTCTTCAAGGACTCTAATGAGTTCGTGAAGAGGTGTACTGACTGTCAAAGGATGGGCACTTGTGGACAGCGTGATATGATGCCGATGCAGTCCATTCACTTATGTGAGGTTTTTGACGCATGGGGCATCGATTTCATGGGTCCATTCCCTAAGAGTCAGGGATTTGAGTACATTTTGTTGGCCGTTGACTATGTTAGTCATTGGGTTGAGGCTATCCCCGCCCGAGCCGCTGATGCGAGGACAGTTTGCAAATTTTTGAGGAAGCACATCGTCACGCAGTTCGGGGTCCCGAGAGTTCTGATTTCAGATGGGGGGTCTCATTTCATCAACGACCAGGTGAAGGCCCTTGCTAGCGAGTTTGGTATAGACCATCGTGTTACCACACCTTACCATCCACAGGCGAATGGTCTAGCCGAGGTGTCGAACAGGGAGATCAAGACTATACTGCAGAAAGTCGTCCGCCCTGACCGAAAGGATTGGTCACAGCTTTTGGACTCGGTCTTGTGGGCATATAGGACGTCTTTCAAGACACCATTGGGCACATCTCCCTTTCGCCTCGTATATGGCAAGCCGTGCCATTTACCTGTTGAGCTGAGGCACAGGTCACTTTGGGCAGTTACTGACATACTTATGGATCCAGATGGTGTAGGAGACCAGAGGAGGGCAGAGTTAGCAGCCTTGGAGGAGTTGAGAGATACCGCCTTCTCAAACAGCCTACAGTATAAGGAGAGAGTGAAGGAGTGGCATGATTCTCACATCAGCTACAAATATTTTGAGCCTGGACAGAGAGTATGGCTGTTTGATGCGAGGCTTCGTTTATTTCCAGGGAAGCTACAGAGCAAGTGGAAGGGACCCTACTTGGTGAGAAAGGTACACGACAACGGTAGCATTGATATATCCGAGTTGTCTTCTGAGAGTACCTTTCGAGTGAACGGCCAGCGGCTCAAGCCATTTCTAGATCATGAGTCGCGGGTCGTTGATCTTGCCCCTATTCATTTTGCGTGAGATGTGGTCTTTGACTCACATCTAATGCATCTCACGCCTGAGTTTCACTGATCTTCCGCCTTGTATAGATCCAGATGTCTATATCACTGCATTCTTTAGTCCCACATCCCTTTCTTCATCTGCTGATTATGCTATACTTAGGGTGCACTTTACCCTAAGTATAGGGGGGAAGTAGGACCTTCGGGTATTTCTTTTGTTTCTTTCTACCCCTATTTTTGCTGCCTATACTTAGGGATATTTCACCCTAAGTATAGAGGGGGTAGACCCTGTACAATCTCCTCTCGGTTTTCCCTTCGTGTACAACCTACTATACTTAGGATTACTTGATCCTAAGTATAGGGGGAAGACCCGAGACCCTCTTGACTTTTCTATTTCATCTTTGTATATAGCCTTCCTTTTCACTTCCCTATACCTAGCACGAGTTATGTCTTCTTCATCGCTCTTGACTCTGAGGACATCGTTCGAGCTAAGTATAGGGGGTGTGTGTATATTTCATATATACTTTAGCCATAACTCGTACTTTGTGTGAGTGTGTTAATAAATAAAATGGCTAAAAACCCTAAAAATCACAAAAATTAAAAAATTTTCATGTACATAAACATTCTTTTATTTGCACATAAATAGCTAGTGTACAAATTATTTTTGTAAAAATGATTTCAAAAATCTTTTGTGTAAAGCTTGTGTAAATATTTTCTTATCAAAATTATGTATATAGTACAAAATTGTTCCAAAATGTTTTGAAAATCAAAAGTGTGCAAAAATTTTGTGTAAATGTGTGTAAATACTTTTTGCAAAACTTGCATTTCATGCATCATCCATTCATGATTTCAAAACATTTTTCAAAAATTTTGCATGTTTGTAAAATTTGTGTAAATAGCATCTTTTGTACATATGTATATAGTTTTTCTGGATGATAGTTGGCATTTAAACTAGCCTGGAATCAAATTGAGAAATGGAGCTTGATTAAGATCTTAATCCACCTAACTTCTAAGAGGAACCTTATAGGGCTTAAGTTTAAGGCTTTTCAGGTCCATGGTGACTTAATTCTTTGAGTCCACTAGGCTATGATCACTGTCATCTCAATGAGCCTAAGTAGAGCACTTAACAACAACATATGACTCATATAGACAATGTCTTTACTTGGACACCAGCACTATGCACCGAGCTCTCTACGGATGAGGTGGTGAGGAGGCAGTCTTCCTTGACTTGGGGTAGCATATGAGGGTAGTACTTCTAGGCGGAACCTCTCTTCTTCTTTTAGTGAAGGAAGTGCGTCTCAACTTGGTCTGGTTGCCATGAGGTCTAACGACGGGAGTTGTGGGTTGCAATAAAGCTTCAAAAGAGGGATAGTCTACTAGCTCAAGAGGAAAAAATCCTTGTATATATGCTGCACATGTAGATGTTGTATAGATGCACTTGAAAAAAAATGCAAAAAGAAAATAACTCCAAAAAAGTGGTGGGTCTGAGAGAAAATGATAATCCCACCGGAGTATGTATATAGAGTGCAATAAGCAAAGCTTGAGTTCATGATTCACCTTATGTAGCTTGCAGCAGGGAGACTTGGCTACACTGGTCAAGCTCCCAAGGGTACATGGCTACACTGGCCTTGACCCATTCTCTTCTTCCTCCTCTTCTTGAGCCGGTTGAACTTGAACTTAGAAGTGAATACCCCGCCCCTCGAGGAAAGAGTGGCCAGATTGAGGTCATAGAGTTACCTTGTTGGGGAGGGTTGTCAAGTTGCCATTTCTGAGGTGGAGAGCTTAGACCTCACATTCACAGGACAAGAAAAGATTCATGGTCTTCAGGGTTTGTGATTGATGACTTGTTCTGATCTGGAGCATTGAGGAGTCTTGGTTATAGATTAGTGGAATTTAGAGGCTGTTAAGTTTTAAGCTTATGTCCAAATAAGGTTTCGGCACATTAATAATCCAAAGATCTGATCGAGCTCCATACCTTAATTTAACGAAGGCAAGTTTAATAATCAACCTTGATCCATGTACATTCTCCTTTTCTTTTTCTTTTTCTATTTTTCACTTCTTTTTCAAATAAGTGTTTGCTAAGGGACTAGCAAAGTTAAGTATAGGGGGGTGATGAATACTCATTCATCACTCTTTATTCCTATATTTTAGCTACAAAAACCTTTGCAAATGCATGTATATAGTTGTAAATAAAAATAATTACCAAAAGCATGCATTGTGTAAAAACCAATAATTAGCATGTTTTTGTGCAAAAATAAAAGAATAAAGATTAAAAAGAAAAAGAGGGAAATATTTAGAATAAATATTGAGCAACCTAACCCAAGGGAGGGCTCAGCATGGGCCTGACCGCATAAAAGCCAAAGTAGAGGGAGATAGGGGCTCATGTGTGTAAATATATATGTAAATAAAATAAAAATATTTTCCTCCCAAAAATAGACTAAAATAGGCTTGTAAATATTTGCATATATTTATAAATATAAAAACAAGATAAAAATAGAAAAATTAAAAAGAAAACAAAAACATCACTCATGTACATAGTCACCATGTATATAGTCCACTCATCCCTATTTATTTAGCCTTATAAATAAACAAAAATAAATTCCAAAAATCTTGTAAATATTCTATGACTTATGGCGTAAATAAATAAAATAAATTAAAACAAAAACAAAATAAAAAGAACAAAATTAAAAATCAAAAATACTTTGTAAATATACCATGTATATACATGTACATATCTATTTATCTCACCTATGTACATAAATAATAAAAATAAAATAAAAATATCTTTTTATTCCTTATTTTATGATATGAATAAATAAAATATAAAATGGGAATAAAATTGTATAAAAATAACAAATTAAAAATTAAAATTAAAATCCTATATATTGTATATATACCTATATATAACCCTATTATGTAAATACCTTATTTTTACTTTGAAAAATTAATTAAAAATCATTAAAAATAGAAAAAATTAAAATAAAAATATTTCATGTTTTAACTTTTTTATAATTCGGCCATTAGCTATCTTTAATTTAACTTTCAAATATCTGCCACGTGGCCTTCACCCATTGGTCCAGGGGATTGTTGACCGCCCGGTCAACTACCCCCCCACAGGACCACTTCCCACGGGTTTTGACACCCGACCCGATTTCTCGCATTTTTCGTGTCTAAACCCGATCATCCTCCCCCCAAACCCCGGGTCCGTTTTGATCACGTCAGATCCGGCACCCTCGCCGGCACATCCGTCTCGGGATCCGCGCACTCCATTACCCTACCCGCGCTCATCTTCCCGAACCCTCCAACGTATATAGCTCGAGCTCCGCCACCTTCATTCGCATCTTTGGCCATTCGCTCCACCCCCCAGTGAGCTCCAGTGCGTGAGTGAGAGTGACAGCTCGCTCCCCGTGCTGTCGAAGCGAGGAGAGGGACCAGATACCACTGATCTGGCGAGATACACCACCGTGCTCCGCCCAGAGCCGGAGCTCGAGCCTCGGAGATCGACGCTCCTTGAGGCAAGGACCAGGAGCTGCGCAAGCTTCTTCCCAGTCGATTCATCCATCCAGGTAGACCCAGTTCCTTCTCCTTTCCGTTAATTTTTGATTACCCCCAATCCGCTCCGTCGTCGCGTTTCGTCGATTCCGACCACCCCACTATCCCGTTCGATCATCGGAATCCATCTCCACATTCGCCCTTCCCTCGCGCACATTCTGCACCCCTCCATTCAACCCAGCTCGCACAGGAGCTGGGGTTCGAGCTCCTCCGTCCATCCCCTCGCCGGAGCTCCCCCACACCGACCCCTCGATCACTTCCACTCCGCCTAACGGGGTCCAGGCAGTTTGCCCTCGACCCGCGAGTTGTTTGGCATACTTTGCAGGTTCATCCAAGCCCACCTGAGGGCTTGGACCATCAGGTCCAGCAGCTCCTTCTCCGCCGACCTTGCCGGAGCTCTCCAAAGCTCGACTGGATCATCGGAGACCTCCAACAGACGCGGACGCCTTCCACGCACCTTTTCCGACCATCAGAGGGCTTCCAGGAGGAGGCCAGCGCCGCCACGAGCCCGGTGAAGTTCTCCGGAGGCCAGTTCGTCCTCCATCCCTGTCCGCCGTTCGATCAGCCTCCAGCTCCAGATTCGATCGGAGCCCTTCATTCACGGAGTAGCAGCCACCGCATGATCCTCAGGAGGTCTGATCCCAGTCGTCCGATGGCTGAGGCTTAGCAGCGACGCCTCTCCACCGCCAGATCTAGCACGTGGCGAAGCCCCAGCCGTCCGATCATCGCGAGGAGCCCAGCTTTGGAGCGCCATCTGATCCTCACCGTCTGATGCACCACGTGGCGTCCATCCAGCGGCTTCATTAATAAAGGGTAATTTACCCTTAGGCCCTCCTTTTTATCTTATTTAGCGTTTAATCTTGTAAATATTTAGTGTAGTTATTTAGTTTTGGTACAATTGCATTGTGGACCCCCGCACTTTACTTTCTTTGCTTATTTGCCCCTGTGTATGGTGTAGCACGTGCTTCGACACGTGGTTTTCTGGGCTATTTGCATTTTATACCTTGTAGTTCTGAGATGTTATGAATTGACTGAAAACTTTTGGAATATTACTTTTATACCCCTGTGCGTAGTGTAATTGTGCATGTGCGTCTTTTAGTGGGTTAATTGCAGACTAGCCCTCGGACTTTTGGTACCTGTTACCAAATAGTCCTAGGACTTAGTTTTTATCACATTTAGGTCCTTGACTGCCTCAGGCACGCGCCACACGCGTGTTTACCTGGGTATTTTGCACCGGACCCCCCAGGACTCTTGGTATTTGCACTCAGGTCCCTATGCACAGTACCTTCTTTCTATTTTTGAATAAAATAGCAAACATACTCCAAATCCAATGAAAATTGGATACATGGCTCCTGCCATTGTCTAAAATTTTCTGGGATTTTTGTAGACATTTTTATTTTGATTTGATGTTTTTAAAAATTCAAAAACATCCATTTTTGTCACTGTTTAACTTTGAAAATCACAAAAAAAAATATTAAAATCTATTTAAAAATCACAAAAAAATTATCTATTGTTTGTTTTGTTGTTCTTGATTTTTTAGCCAATTTTGGCTATTTTTCATTACTTAAAAACACCTAAAAATTGAAAACACTTAAAATCTTATAAAAATTCTAGTAAATAAAATAAAAACCCAAAAATAATAATTTAGGTGCTCAAATTTTCCTTGTTTTCTTCTCTATACAGGAAAAATACCTCCAGGCTTATTGAAAACTCTTAGATATTTTATCTAAGTCTCTTAAGCTCGGCTGGACAGTACCTACAGTTTCAGACCTTGTTTTATTTTTAGAAAATTAAATAAACATCATAAAAATCCCAAAAAATCATAAAAAATAGTAAAAATTATAAAACACTCAAAAATATTTTAATTTGAATTTTTGGTTGATTTTTCGTGCATTTAATAAATAGTTGAATTGTCTTATTTGGTTGTTTTTCTTATTTTCTTAATATCTTAAAAATCCAAAAAATATAAAAAGACTTAAAAACCACCAAAAATACCTTTTTATTTTCTTTTCCTTTCTTTTTGACTACTTCGTAGGCCACAAGGCCATTTCGTGCTCCTTGTGTTCGACCCTGGTCGCTATACCAGGTTAAACTAATAGCAAGACCGTTAGCTTGTTTTGAGTGATTTTATCTTATATTGGTGGTCTATTTTTCTTGATTGACACGACCGAGTGATTGAGGTCGCGACGACCATTTAGTACCTTTACCTTAGTCGCTCGATTTTCGTGCTATCAGTAGGCCGCGAGGCCATCACGTGCTTCCTGAGTCCGACCCTGGTCGCTATACCTGGCTAATCTAATAGCCAGGACCGCTATCGCTTTTATTTGATTTTGACTTGATTTTGGTGGTCTGTTTTACATTTTCTTGATTGAGCTGAGATTCTCATCGATCCGGGTCGCAATGACCCGAGTGATATTTTGACCTGATCTGGATTGATTGAATTTTCGGGTCATCAATTGGTGACGATAACATTCGGAAGAGAAATTCTTTCAGATATCTGGGATCTATTTTGCAACATGATGGGGAAATTGATGGAGATGTTACTAACAGAATAAATGCAGGTTGGCTAAAGTGGAGAGGAGCATCTGTTGTTCTCTGTGATAAGAAAGTTCCTTTGAAAATTAAAGGAAAGTTTTACAAAGCAGCCGCGAGACCTGCTTTGCTCTATGGTTTCGAATGTTGGCCTGTGAACCATAGACATGTGCAGAGAATGAATACAGCAGAAATGAAAATGCTAAGGTGGATGTGTGGATACACATGTAAAGATCAGATCCAGAATGATGCAATCAGAAAGAAGTTGGTGTAGCTCCGATCGAGGATAAAATGCGAGAAAATCACTTAAGATGGTTTGATCATTTGCAAAGAAGATTAGTTGATGCACCAGTTAGAAGATACGATTGTTGGGATTTTGAGCCGGCTAAGAGAGGGCGAGGACGACCTAATAAAGTGTTGGAAAGAGATTATACGAAGGGATCTTAGTTTTTTGGATATAAGCCAGGGATTGACCCAAGATAGATCTGAATGGAGGTGAAGAATCCATGTAGTTGACCCTACTTAATTGTGGGAAAAGACTTTGTTGTCGTTGTTTCTTAGATATATTATCAACAATGAAATTATTCTTGAACTCTTTCAAGAATAATATGCTTTCTTCGCAGATACATGGAGATAAGGATAGGGCCATTGTACGTTCCATGTAAAGTGACTTGGATAATGAGATCATATATCAAATCCAGATCAAGGGAACTTCTAAAAGATGTTTAATTAAATCAAAACCATAAATCTAATCTTCTCATTACATATGAATCATATTCAGACCAATGTCCAACATTTGGACTAATATTAAATTACTTCTCTATTGAGAGGATTCATTAAAATCCAAACATATTTCATCGCTCCCTCAGAATTGACGTGTCTCGGTTATACAATCATTTACGATCGCATCACCCTCGAGTATTCCTAATACCATACATCCTGCATATTAGAAGACCTAGAATAAACCCGAAGCTTTAGATCTTATTTAGTCTGCCTTAATCAGGATTTTATCATTAAGTTTCTCATTTGATCATTGGGAGTTGGTATTGATCATATACTTTCCAAAAGCATGTATCATACTTAGGTAATGATTATATACTTACAAAAGCATATGTTAAACCTACAAATTCAGTCAAGCTTCTATAGCGAGATGACCGTGCACGAAATTTAATCCCAATATCTCACGAGTGAGCTCATGTCTTCCGGTTTAGTAAATGATCATGTATTATCCCTTTGAGAGATTGTATTACTTATATGCCTTTATATGCACACTAGCTCGCCGGTGTATAGACCTCGATTATATCATCAACCTATTGGTCTGTCAAATGTACATACTCAAACATATAGTAACACATCTGTCTTCGGTGAGAGGATGCGTGCCTATATCGTGATAGTATATGACATAGGTCTTGCTTATCTCGATCTCGTTAACTCAACTCTCTGACCTAACTAATCTAACACCTCTGAAACTCTATCCCTATGCAGAGGACCTGCATAAAGAGATCGGTTAGATATTATCCTATAAAGAAGAATTGCCATCTTCCTCTCTGGCTAAATATCCTCTCTTAACAATGACTTGACGGTGCTTGATGAGTTTTCAATCTAACTCTTTAGATATCATCAAGCACCGGCCTCTATGATTCAACATTTGAATCAACAGCTGTATGATCATTAAGATGGCCATGGTATATAACCCTAATTATACTTAGGGACCTATTATGCAAATTAATTATTCTTCATTTCAGATCATGGAATAATATGCAATAACATTTATTGCAAAATAGCTTGTCGTGGTCTTGCATGTCCAACAAGATAGTTTACACTTGAGTCTTAAAGTCGAACCCATTAGAAAAAGTGCCTAACCTAAGTTATGTACATCTTTTTATGGGTGGCTCGATCAAATTTGATTTCGCTCAGTCAAATCCTTGTGTGGACCCCTGGGCCATCCATCTTAATGACCCCGTCAAGAACTAGACCATAAATTGATTGATGGTACATATAATTAATGAGGGGATTGATTTAAAGAATTTGAGTATTGGCGAGACCCATTAATTCTCCTCCAAGAAAAGGCCTCACCTATGAGTGAGGTTGCTCAATCCCCTCATAGAGGTCTCAGTGCATTGGTGGTTTGTGCCCTTGCCTTAGTCCTGGTCCTGTCGAGAGTGGACTCTGAATGAAGGACCATTTGACATGCATATTTGACAGCCCCCCAGTGTCATTAAAGTGGATGGCCGAGCTTGAGACTAAGATAGCACATCATGAACTATTGTTTATTAGATGCCCATGGAGGGGAGAAAAAGTGAGATTGGACTTGGAAAACTATATATGTAGAGAATCTTTCAAATTAGGTGGAGTCTCACCACTTTTAAAGTGAGCCATCAACAAGATCCATTGGAACACATGATCCAATGGTATGTTGTCAAAAATGGTATTTCGGTTCGTTTCTTTTAATTTTAATTTGAATTTCATTTAATAACATCATTACCATTTTAGGCTCGTTTTAATAAGGAATTTTTCATTAATTCTTTATTTGTCGATTTTCAAAAATATTCTCAGTAAATGCAATTTAAAGCTTGTATTTGTAAACACAAATGAGATTATGTAAAATTTAGATTTGATTTCGTAAAATTCAAACAATGCATTTTTCAACATCAATAGTTTTTTGTGAAATTATTATTTTCATTTGTAATATTTGTATTGTCCTTTGTAAAAGTTCAGAAGCATGTGTAGTTTCTTCGAACTGCTTTGTAAACTTCATATTTTATGTCTTTTCTGTGTAACATTGTATGGATTTTTGTAATTGTTTCACATTCTGTTATAGTTGTTACATGCTCCTTTGTAAAATTCATAGTCACTTGGTAATATTTGTGTCGGGTTCTCCAAAATAAAAAGCAGACTGATAGAATTTGATAACATGCAAAAAATGTTATGAGATTGTAAAAAATAATTCAATATATATAAAAACCATTCTGTAATTTGTAAAACAAGCGAGATTTGTAAAAAATGCAAAACATGCTCTAATATTTGTAACTTATACCATAAATCTCCTCGTGCGATGGCCATAGAGCTAGCGCCTCCCTCCTTACATCTGTGGCCCCCTTCTCCTCCCTCCTCTGCCTTCCTCCTCATCATGCCCTCCCTCTTCGGCTCTCCCTTCACCACCTCCTCCACAAGACATGAAGGTGATGGGTTCCTATTGCAAGCTTCCACGTGCAGTTGTGCCCTCCCTCCTCCACCTCTCCCCTACGGGTCGTGCCCTTCCTCTTCCATTATCTCTCCGCTGCAAGCTTCCATGTATCCATTCGTACGCCACTAGGATGGGATCCTACTGCCAACATCATGAGAGAGAGAATAGAAACATAATGGCTCACCACAATAATAGGATGCATGTTTGTCACATTCTATTTTTACAATGTGACAAATGACGAAGATAGATCTTCATCAATAAAAAAATATTCATTAATTCCCATTTAATCTCAACCACATAATTAACATCTAAAAGTCCATATTGATGTCTCACAACAAAAGTGGCGATCCCACCTCATTTGAAGTTTCTCATACACACACATATAATAGGGCTTAAATATTGGGTCCTCTATCCATTAGAGTTATGATGGGCCTCCATCCATCCTATAAGATGGGTCACTAAAAAATAGGAAACCATTTTCGAAACAATAAAGACAAGATGCATTATAGAAATAAAATAAAATCGGAATTTACTAAAAATAGGAATATGATATGAGAAAGATGAATGTGCAATTCAACAATTGTCCAAACAACTCGATTTGTTCAACGCAAGACGAAGGTCATTCCAAGAAAACAAAGTAGTCCTTCATTTTTGAAATATTAATCGATTTGTTTAATCAGAATACTATAGTTTTAATGACTATTTTATCTTTTTTAAAAAAGCAGGTTTCGATTTCGATTCAAAAAACGTGACTTAATGATGATGGATGATTTGGGAAAGGATTTGGATCACAAAAAATATCACATCAGAAGGATTAGGTCACCATAAAGCCTTTTTATATTGTTTTGGTTTACTAAGAAATTTGCTATGTATTTCTAATGTCTAACAACTCCACATCAAAAAGAATTCAAGAATGGGATCTATTGATGCAAATTTTGTTTATTCCTGAATGAAATAGTTACTATAATAAATAAATATGGTATTGATATAATTACAAATGTTACTTGAAATAGTATTAAATGTTACTAAAGTAATGTAAAGGAGTGTTTCCAAAATGATTTAAGATGTTACTTTTATAATTGCAATGTTGCTTAAATTGTATCAAATGTTACTGAAGTACTTACGAATGATTTAACACCTGGGATCTAAATATTCAGACATATTATAGATTATGATACTGAGTAAATTTGAAATTTTCTAATGAAATACTACGAATTATTGAAGTAATAATAGGAAACCTAATTTAAATGCGAATGATACTAATTTAACATCGTGATACTAATGATTTTGAAACATTACTATTTAGTTCAAAGTTAATGAACTAAATTTTAAATTTACTAATGGAAAACTAAGTTACTTAAGTAATGTAAAGTAATACCGAGTTAATGATTGTGTTTAGATCGAGAATATGTTATTTATAAAATCATTACTAAAAATGAATGATAGTAATTATTGGAAGATACTGAAAGTTGCTGAAGTAATTATGCATGTTACTGGAGTTATATTTCACATTGATATTCACATGTGATATGCTTTTACAAATGTAAGTATATAAACTTACTAATGCAATATATTAAATTACTTACGGATGCATCTGAACTTACTTATTATTTGGTTTTCTTAATAGTTACAGATCATCTATCCAACCTCCTATCGACGACCATCAAATTCTATCACATGGATTTCCATACCAACCATCATCTTCATTACGCAGGGCATTCATGTGCAACATCGTCCCTACCAAGTGAAGGGTTGTTTTCTCCACTTCAACCACTGATCAACTCCATCAATGGAGCTTTCATCTCCATCCCAATATTGTGTCAATGAACCATCACATCTATCATAAAGGAGATACATGTTATATTTTCATATGTGTAATACATTTGAAAAATGTACATTCATTTGTTGGTTACTTACAAGTTCATAAATCCAAAAATCTTACCACTACTAGCTTGATATGTTGCTAATGTAAGTTCAAAACTTACATAGGATTTTTATTGAACTTATTGTGGGATTTCGCCTATTTGGAAGGAGTACATTTATGGAAAGAGAATAATGTGCTTCCTTTTAAATATGGAAGCGATCCTAATTCGCTAAGATCATTCATATTCATGTTAGACAACTTTTCAAAATAATAAATTTCTGGATTTGATGGTACAAAATTAATTGGGACAATTTCTTTATTGTTGGAGACTGAAGGAATACCCATATAAGTTGATATACAACAAAGTGTAGCACAAACGTTACTGATACTATATAAGTTTTTTACTGAAATAATAGTTGCTAATTACAATGGTCAAGAAAAAGATCATCATTAGATCAGTAAAATAAAAAATTGAATGTAACTATTTCCCAACTAAAAGTAACATACATCCCAATGGAAAGTAACTTATGTCCCTACTAGAAGCACAATCTTGAATGTAAAAAATGGACAAAAACAAAATTTACATGATGAACACTATATTACCTATAACATTATTAAGTAATAGGTAACATAGTAAGTGATGCGTAATATATTAAATGATTGCGTAGTAATGGTTTTTCAAGATTCTAACCAAAGCGTGGTAATAAACAAATAAATGAGTTTGTATTCTTATACATCATCTTCCCCAAAAGAAACAAAGGACATATGTTTGCATATATAAAGGATTATATTCAATAGACATGAAAAAATGATGTATGTCCCTCTATCATGATGGATATGAGGGTTCCGTGACATGATGGTCTTGGTGGGAGATGATGACTCTATGGAGGAAGATGAACAATGATTGCGGCAGAAATAATGGTCCTTCGCTCGATAGAGATGATGTCATATATGTATCATCCATACGGTACAATTAATTACGGATATGGACAATCTATGTGAAAGTTGATGAAGTGTACGGTTGGGTTGATGATCCAGATATCTAACATACCTAAAAAATCAAGCAGTAAAAACTAGATGCGAATTGTAAGAATTAGTTAGAGAATAGTAAAAATAAACCATTAAATTATAAAATAATATTTTAGTTAAATGTCAGCAATACATTATACAAATATAATAAAATAGTTCCAATATAGTAAATGATGTTAGTTAGTAAATCAATGTATAATGTTAGTAACTAAAATGACATAGAAAAATGTATGAGTAAGTCAACGAATTGTATTGATAATTAGAGCATTAGTAACATGAGTAATTGGTGTTTGTAATTAGTAAAATTATATAAGTAATATTGAGTAAACATTGGTAATAAAAAATATTACTAATCTGAGAGCGCAGAAACTAAAAATTCAAGGATTATTACTTAGATGATTGTGGAAATTACCAAACTTCTAAAAATATCAAATATTCAAAATTTACAATAACAAAAGTCGATAATCAGTGGAGTATATTAAAATTTGAGAGATGTAATTCAAATAAATCTGTAACTTCCATAATGATGATGATTTCGAACAAACTAGATGTCTTCAAATGCTAAAAGAAATGGAAAGCGAACAACACATTGATGAAGAAATTATTTTTGTTGTATACCCAATATACCTGCAAATGCTATTTTTTTCAAAAAATATGAACTGAACATTTATTCGGTAACTAATATGGGTATGAAGAATTATAAGATGATAACCAATGGATTCACATATGTTGCGAACCTCGATACCATGATAATGGAAGACAAAACTTCTCTCCATTTTAGAATAGATTTCAATGTCGTGTTTCCTAAATATGGAAAATGCCATTCAAAATGCTGGAGATTAGTGCATGCATGCGTGAATAGAATTAAAATAGAAATAAATTAATGGGATGAAAAGGGAAAGATTTTGTTATAAAATATATGTGGAAGACTAAAAATGGACAGTTTGTTACATATTTAGAGACTGTTACCTACATAATAGGTGTCAATTACAACAATATTGGGACCGTCAAAATTATTTGTTCTGGATGGAGGGCATAGGAGTATATGATATTGATGAAATGAAATAAGATATTAGAGGGGTATAGTGATGAAAAAACATTATAATATTTAAAAAAAATTGCTGAAAAATAGGGTGAGAGCAGTCTGTTGGTTACCCCAAGATTCATGGGTAGTAGGGAGGATATTGGTTTTGGAATGCTCTAACAAGCTACATGGCATGTAATGGGAGGATTCAACTTTTTTATATCAAGTAAATCAATGTGAATTTCATTGTGTTCAAGGAAAACGATAGAGATCCTCTTCGATTGGTGGTGAGTGAAAACATACCCATTACTAATCCCAACTGTGTAGAATTATGTCGTTTGTAGAATGTGATATAATTCGAGTAATAAAAAATAACCATACAAGAAATAACATTTAAAATTAATATGTGCAGTCGATTATTTATTTTACTTGGAAAAGTCCCAAGGTCGAATTCAGGGAGGTAATATGGGGGTATAGAATTATTTTTTAAAATCGATTAGAGTTAAGTTTACAAGAGATGATTTTTATGGGTATTTAGTTTTTGCAATTTTTATGGAGTTTAAGTTAAAGATAGGATGAACTTGATGAAGATATGATGAATGATTTTCTAGATTTTTTATATAGAAAAAAATTAATACTATCCAAGGAGAATAAAATAATATTTTTTTAGAATTTTTGAAAGTAGTATGAATGAATTAAAAATGCAGATGCACCAATACCCTATTTTGTAATTAATGAATTTTTAATCCAGATAATTGATCTCAGAAAAATCTTAGAAAATTTCTCAATGATGTATCCAACGATGATGTAAATCATATAACTAATTCTTTTAAATATTGATGCACTCCTGTATAAATATCTACACATATGTCTTTTAGTAACTTTTATCAAAAACCCCTAAAATTTTCAAAAAAATTCAAACCCCATTCAAATTTGCCAAATGTTTTCAAAAAGTGCATAAAAATTTGCAAAAACCTTTCAAAAATCCATAGAAAGTTCAAAAATAGGAAATTGTTTCACAAAAGATATTATTTTCATTACATTGCATTTGCATTTTTTAGATTAATAATGACACTTGAATTGTTTAGAATAAAATCTAAAGATTGGAGATTGGTTGGATCTTAATCCACTTAATCATATTAACCTTATAGGAACTAGAATCGAGGTACTTTAGGTCTGCTAGACTTAATTCTTTGAGACCACAAGACTAAGTTCATATGCATCTTGACTGCCTAAAGGAATTTTTCGAAAGGTGCGCGTGACTCTTGTTGATAGTGACCTAACTTGTACACCTAAACCTTACACTTTGCTCAACTCAGTTGAAGTGGTAGAAGGCTGGATTTGTCAATATGAGACACAATCAAATGGAAACATAAGAAGTCACAATCTGTGGCCATTGTGCCCCAACCCGATCCAATAGCGACGAGGTCTGAAGACAGGATGACGTGGGTTGCAATAATGCTTTATAAGAGGGATATTCTACTAGCTAAAGAGGAAAACGTCCTTATGTAAATGCTGTTGTAAATAGTATTAAAAAATACGAAATCAAAAACTCCAAAAAATAGATGAGCAGAAATAAAAAAAAATCAATCCCGTCGAAGTGTGCATATATATTCAAATAGCAAGTTTGTGCTTCAAAGTCAATGACTCATGTGAGCCTGCAGCTGGATGACTTGCTTACACTAGTCAAGCATCCTAGGATAGGTAGCTACACTGGCTACCATCCATTCTCTTCTCCAACTCCTATTCTTGAGTCAATTGCACTTGAATATAGAAGGGAATACCCCGCTTCTCGAGGAAAGAGTTGCTGGATTGGGAAATTAGGGTCATCATGTTGGAGAAGGTTGTTTCTTGACCGCTTCAATCTAGAGGAGCTACATATCACTGACATTGTAAAAGATAGATTCATAGTCATAAGGGACTGCATATGAAATGGATTTATTCTTACATTGATTTTGAGGTGATCTGGATATAGTTTTGTGGTTCTTAGAGGCTGTTGAGTTTCCAGTTTGTTTCCTAATAAGGTTCCAACCAAACCTAAATTCCTATGATCTGACTAAGCTCCAAACTTTGATTTTATAAAGATAAGTTTAAAGCTTTAAATCAATTCAATTTATTTTTTTCTTTTCTTTTTATGCACTCATTTGCTAAGTGTTTTCTAAGGACTAATAAAGGCAAGTATAGATGGGTGATGAATCTCCATTTTATCACCTTTATTCTTACATTTTGGCCTTAAATCCCTAGCTAAATGCATGTATATATCATTAATTTGTACAAAATAACACTCAATAATCTCTCTATACATATTGTATAAAATATTGTATTTAACACCAAAATAAAAGAATAAAGGAAGAAAATAAAAAGAAGGAAGTGTCAAAGACAATGAGTGATCCTAGACCCCAAGACCCAATCATCATGATGACTTGGTCGACAAGTACTAAATTTTGGAGAGATAGGGAAGAGAAATTATATAAAGAACAACACATAAATCCTGCTTTTTATTGATCAATAATAGACTTTTGGGACCTATTATATTTTCTTATTTTTATATCCCAAATTAAAAAACCCTCAACATGAATATTGTACAAAAAAATACAAAGAAAAACATAAAATTTATTTCATCCAAAAATAATGTGCAGTGTGCTCAGGACACAAGGAATAAAAAGCCGCAAAGAAAAAATTACAGACTTGTATCTTCTCCATATATACTCAAAATTCATCAAACTCACTTTATTATTGATAAAATTGAACTATATATTTAATGAAGGTGGTTTCATTCAATTTGGATTAAAGATGCAAAAGTTGGCTTGTGGGCCCTCATTGTGCAATATACCTACCTGTATAGAATATTCAATATATTTATTCTTTATATTTTTCACTTTATTATATTTTTATATATTTGAAACTATTATGTAAAATACAATAATTTCATGAAAAAATACATTAAAAATAAATAATGTCCTTTAATATATAGGTAAACTATACCTATAAAATACTTATACATATTTATTTAAGTAAATAAATTCAGAAAAATACAGTAAAAATGTGTACATTTGTAACTAAACAAGTTATAAATGTATAAAATATGTAAATATAATCATAAAATATAAATTACAAAATAAAAATAAAAGACCTCATACATAGGAAAAATACATATAATTATACATGTAAAAATTAACACCTATTAAATTAATTTGTAAAAATAAATAAAAATTACAATCAAATACTATATAAAATAATAAACATTTTATATGTTTTGAGTTTTATTTAATTTATTAGTTTAGTATTTTATTTTGAATTGTTTATCCATTAACTTCTTATTTTGTTTTTTACGTGCGACATGGATGAATGGGAGTCCATGGTTGGTTGACCTCGGTCAATTCCTTGGTGTCCTTGGCCCTGTAGTTGTCAGAAGCTAACCACATGGATTTCTCTAAATTCCTGCACACAAGGCTTGCACTCAACTCGCTCCCTTCACAACTTTTTTTGCTCTTTCATGCCCTAACATTCTCTCGATCGAAGGAGTCTCGTATCGAGCATAAACCCTAAGTCAATGGGCACATGTATATAGTATTGCCCCACCCCACTTTTGAACTTCAATCCCTCTTGAGTACGTCTTAGCCCCTTGAATCGACTCCTGGCATGACATTTGGTGACATGGAGGCATCCGTCTTCTATCCACAGTGAGGAGGAGGGACATCAGAGGAGGTCCAAACCTCATCGGAGCTCTTCCGTGCGACTTTTGCTCTTGGTCATTCTGCAACAGGTGAGCTCTTTTATCTTGCATTTTTTTATTCTTAGAAAAGTCATTTTTTAGATTAGTACTCCATTTCCTTTGATTTCGCCCCAAATCTCAGAAAATACCAAAAAGAAAGTACACAGGAGCACTAAGCTCCAGCCTATGTTCACCATCAACATGCCCCGTTCTCATCTGCCAATAACATCACCTCGCACTTCCATTTTTCCATCATTCGCCCCACTCCAACCTCCCAGATCTGCTCCATATCTGAAAATCGAGGTTCACCTCCATCATCTTGTCGAACCTCGCCGCCTCCCTTCCATTTCACTTTGATCTCCACCAATACTTACCCAGATTACATTGCCAGAGCCCCTCCATAATTCCTATACATGTTACGCATCTAGAAGACCCCATTTGAGGGGTATCTATATCAAGAAATAACCTCTAGGTAACAACCAGCTCGAGGTCCCTATCGATGGGGCCCGGATAATTTTGAAGGCATATGTAACTGCGGAAGGCCTATAGGAGAGTTTCCCCCATCTTAGCAGTGAAGGAGGAGATCTGAGGAGCAAGATAGAGAAGATTGAAGAAGTCTAGAGAGGAGTTCTTCAAGTGTTCTTCCTGGACATGCCATAGCTGTCCGATGATGCAACTGCTCCAGATGTAATCAGAGTCCTCCGATCCAAGCAAATCAGTATGCATCCAGAGTCGTCGATCACTTCAAGTGATCTAATCTCCACCTCTCATTTGCGAAGGGGTAAATGCCAATCTCAACCATTGGCGCGTAAGTAGCACCACGTGGAGTGCGCATCGCCATCTGTTAGCGTCACATGAGGTAATTTTGCATATTATACCTCTGTATTTTTGTATTTACTTTTTAGCATATAAAGATTCTTATGTAGTTTAACTATTTTTGTACTATTTAGCAATTTGAACCTTGCCTTTATTTTATTTGCACTTGCGTCCTCTACTAGGTCACATCACGTGCCTCCCCATGTGAGGCGCCTGACCATTTTGCATTAGACGCCCTCTGGGCTTCTATATTTATTTTTAGTCCATTATTGCAATATTAATGTTATATTTTGTGGAAAATTGCAAGTTGTACCTGGATCTTTCTATTAATTGTAAAAAAAACCCCTTCTAGTGTATGTTAAAATCGATATATTTGACACTTCACACAATTGGCCCCTGGATTTTGTTAGGGTGTTCTGTAATGCATAGAAACTATCAATAAATTGCAAAAAAGTCCTCATCAATATTCAATTTTATTTTTTAAAAATTTACTTTTATTAAATGTCTCTGATGCTTAGAAAAAATCAAGAAAAATTAAGTTGGATGCCTTAAATATTCTTCTAATAACATTTTTCCAGAATTTTCTATTTGTTAAATTCCAAAATAGAGTATTTATCCCATGTCAAGATATAAAAATACAAAAAAAATAAAATCACTTTGAAAATTTATAAAAAAACTCTATTTTATATAACTATATGATATAACTCTAGACCAAAAATCACTAAAAAATATAAAAGAAAATCTTAAGAATCGAAAAATCATCCTAACCCTATAATAATTTGCCAAATTTCTATAAAATTAAAAAAAATATTTTCTACGGTATATTTTTATGTATACTATGTAGCATATATTAAAATTAGTTTTGTGGAATTTTGGCATATTTATCCATTTATAAAACCCAAAATAATTCGACCTATTATTATATGTCATTTTTTTGATATTTTTAATCAAATAAAAATACCTAAAAATTAATGGAAATTACATAAAAGTTCACAAAAATAGAGAAAATATAAAAACACAAAAATATTTTATTTTATAATTTCTTGTTATTGTTAGCAATATTTTTAAATATAAAACCCTATATAGTATATATATAATATTATTTATATGGTATTATAATAATTATTATTTATAAATACCTATAAATATTTGAGAATGTTAAAAAATAAAAAAATATTATGCTTATTTTGTATTTTCTGAATTTTTATATATTTATTATATATATCATATATAGTGTTGATATTATATATATTATCATATATATATATATGTATATACATACATATTATATCTTAAAAAAGGAAATGGAAAGTAAAAGATAAAAAAACTAAAAAGAAAATAAAATTTATAAAACTTAAAACCTAAAAAATAATTAATTAAAAATATATATAACATACAAAAATTAGAAAAACCTTTATAAAAAACACAAAACAGTTGTTGATAGTTTCTTTTGATTGTCAATTTTTATATCTATCCCCGTTACTTTCTGTGGTTCAACCCCTACATTTTCTTGCTATAAACACTTGTTTGTAGGGTGTAATAAATTTCATATCACTTAGATTCATTGTTCACTTATTATATGGGTTGATTGTTGATTGACATGCTTGAGTTGAGTGTTAAGAGCTGAGAGAAGCGTCGATACAACGATTATCGGATCTGACTTGTGGGACACCGCAGGCCCTCCAAGACTAGATGTTAGACACCTCAAGCGATCTGTCACAAGCTCTCTACTTTCCAGTCTGTACTCTGAGAGAAGATTCAAGAGCTAATTTCTGATGTGTTCTTCATTCCATTAGCTCTGATTCTCTGTGTTCAAATTTTATGAGCAAGCTAGATTTGTAAGAACATTTTAGTTTGGCCTCAAATTCTTTTTTGCATATTTACTTTGATATTTAGATTGTTAGGAATATTTTCTGTATACAGTTGAGTAGACTACGTAATCAACTCAGGTAGTAATATAGTTAGGTTGCCCGCGTAAGCGATAAATCCATGATTTATCATCATAACTCTTATTTATTATTCCTCTTACTTAAGGTATTCAATAAAATGTAATCCTAATTAACTAATTTTAATAACTAACCCTATGTGTATAATTAACCCTAATTATTGGATATAAATAATTCTATTGATGTGCATTTATTTTATGTGTTTCTTAAATATTTAAAATCACATAAAAATTGATAATATTATACATAATTGTTTTGACATTAACTACACATTATAAATATAAAAAATCACAAAAGAAATTAAAATTAGTACTTCTAATTGCTCAAAAAATACTTACCAAAATTTATCTTTGTATAAATGACCTATTTTGACTTTGTGTTCAACATGAAACTTGGAGATGTCAAAAAGATCTGCAACTTTCATGTTGAACACTTTTTCATTTAACACTTATACCAATTTAATTCTATTTTTTTTCTCTATTTTAGTTCTTTTTTCTTATTTCCAAGTGGACCACATGGCCTCTCTTGAGCTGCCACGTGACAATGCCCTATTATCTCCACCACCCTCCACAAGAGTCATCTGATCACTTTGATGAGATGCTCCTAAGACTTCCACACCCATGCCACTCTCTGCCCTTTGATCATCTCTGATGGATTCCATCTGAGCCATCCATCTATGCCTCCCCCTCATCCCTTGGATTTGCCTCATCCAACGGTTGAAGCACCTCCTTCCTCCTACCATCTTCCACTCCAACCATGACGCCCCTTCTCAACCACCCATCTTATCCATCTTTTCCAAATCACTCCTCTCACTATCATCAAACTGAGCACCCAACGTCCAAGCCCTAATCACCCTTCCTTATGAGGTACCCTCTAACCTACACGATTCACTCCCTAGGGAAACCGATAGGTGGTTGAACATTCGACGTGCACTACCTTGCAACCACCACATCTCTCTTCAAATCCACTCCCTCCGGCCACGTCTCGGATGACCCACCTTTATATGTGTGAAGGTCCAACACCTCTTCCTTCGTCTATAATAGGTATGAAGTGAATCGAAAGAGCAATGATGACCCGAAGCTCTGGTATTGAACCATGTCCAAAAGCCATGTTACGGCCTTAAACATGGTCTTTTGATCTTCCCTGCATGGTTGGTAAGGTTAATCGAAGCCTTCCCTACATGGTTGGTAAGGTTAATCGAAGATCGGAGCTCCTCTTTGAGCTTAGCCCAAGCCACCCACTCCACCTCGCATAGTTCTTCAATTCTCTAGGTAAGTTTTTGTACACTTTGAATTTGTTTTCTCCATTTTTACTCACATCAACCGTACCTCTTCACTTTCAATTGACTGCACCTACACCTTCATTGGATATCCCCCGTCTACGCACAGACCTCTGATCACCTCCTCTCTTCTTCCATCCCTCAATTCACCTTGCCCTTTCCACCACCAACACAGTAGAGGAACCTACTATACCACCACCTTATTCAACACTTTAGGTCCTCCACTCACATCACACACATATAAAATAACCTCAACTATGAAACCACTAACACCTACAGGTCAAAAGATTTAACGGGTGGAAGCTTTAGGGAGTCTCTATTCTAAAGGATCTTCAGTAGTCAACCATCATCGATGAGGAGATTCAGGTACCCTTGGCCCTCCTTCAAACCTCCTCCATCTTCTTGATCCCTTGAAGAAGGTCATCCGACCTTTAGAGGAGCAATAGGAGGTTGGAGGATCCAGCACACCCTCGCTGAAGCACCGCCTTGCAGTCGTCGTACACTAAGGAAGAAGACCTCGATGCGAATAGTATGTATTGTCTGATCATTTGATCAAACAACCCATGATGAGTCCAAGCCTCCATATTTGAAGCATGAGCCTCGGTGGGATTGAGCCACATTCAAAGCTCTTCGGGCCATCGAAGCTGACCCAAAGCACTTGGTTGATCGAACCTCATTCCTATATCCGTGTGCGTGCATAGCACGTGTGGGTTGGGACATTTGTAGATGACGACTGCCTACTTCTCCAGATTTACAGATAGGTCCTGACCGCATGCAACTTACGTGCAACACTTGGGGAATTTGCACAGAGGGCATGTCAGGTTCTTGTATTTACATATATACCCCTACACATTTAGACAGTTACATGGAATGTCTTGTGGCTCTCAAATATTGCATTTATGCCCTTGACATGACCTATTTGTAAATTTTCCATATATATGTATGTATTTCTATTTTTTTATTTGTGTTTATACCCCTAAATAATTTCCTTTATAATTTGGGAATATGAACTCCTTCTTCAATGATTTAAATTGTATTTTGATGCTTGTATAATTATCTAGTTATTGGCATTATTAATTGCATGATTTGACACCTGAATAAGAACCATTAATTGGATAAATGTATTGTTTCATTCACTGGTTATCTAAATGATATTTGCTTGAACATTGGTTTATTTTAATACAAATCAACCAGGAATTCAATCATACATTTAGTGCTCAATCAATTGATCATACCAGGGGTAGACTAATGCATATATGTTTGTGTTAGCCATGTGAGCCCGAGGCGAGCCTTTCCTATAATAAATGTTATTGTAATATTTGATTTATCAATAAAAGTTAATAATTCTTTTCACTCCCTTTCTGAGATTAAATGAATGAATGCACTATAAGGTCCCTCTATACAATTAGGGTTATGTACCATGGCCATATTAATAATCATATAGTTGTTGATTCAATGATTGAATCATAAATGATGTTGCTTGGATGAATATCTAGTGAGTTAGATTGAGGACTCATCAAGCACCATCAAATGATTGTTAAGAAATGATATCCAGTCTGAGAAGGAGATTGCAATCCTTTCTCATAAGGCTGATATCTGACTGACCTCTTGATGTAGGTCCTCTACATGAGAATAGAGATTCGGAGGTGTCAGATTAGTTAGGTCAAAGAGTTGACTTAATGAGTTCGAGATAACCAAAGTCCTATATCGTATACTGTCATAATATAGGCACACATCCTCTGACCAGAGACAGATGTGTTACCATATATCTAAGTATGTACATTTGGCAGACCAATAGGTTGATGACGTAACCAAGGTCTATACATCGGTGAGCTGGTGTGCATATGAGGGTATATGAGTAACACGATCTCTCAAAAGAAACATACATATTCACTTGTGAATCAGAAGACATGAGCTCACTAATGAGGTATTGGGACCGATCAAATTCCATGCATGGTTATCGTGCTTTGGAAGCATGACAAGAATTTGTATGTATGTTATATGCTTTTGAAAAGCATATGATCGATACCAACTCCCAATGACCAAGATTGAGAAACTTGATGATGAAACCCTAAAGACGACAATATTAAATTGATCTATATCTTCGGGTTTATCATGTCTTCCACTATGCAGGATGTACATGTATTAGGAATACCTAAGGGCGATGTGATCATAAACGATTGGATAACCATGACGCTTACATTCCGAGGGAGTGATGAAACATGTCTGGATTTTAATGACTCCTCTCAGTAGAGAAGTAATCTGATCTTAGTCCAAGCGTTGGACATTGATCTGAATGAGATTCAGATGCAATTAGAAAATTAGATTTACGGCCTTGATTTAATCAAGAATCTATGAGAGATCCATGAGATCAAGATTTGAGATGTGATCTCAATATCCAAGTCACTATACGTGGAACATATAATCGCCCTGTCCATATCTCCAAGTATCTATGGAGAAAGCGCATTATTCTTGAAAAAGTTCAAGAATAATTCCATAGTTGAATTATATCTAAGCAATGAGAAATGGATAATTAAATGTGATTTATTTATCATGAATAATGTTAATTTGATTCATATTATTTGAATGCATGAGAATGAAGATCCAATATAATTAAATGTTATTTAATTATTATGGATACGAATAATGTGGATAGCAATATCCAAATTATTCGTAATATATTATAAATGTGATTTATAATGTATTAGAGAGAGAGTGCTTATTATGATTTATATTTGTTGATTAAATATTGATATGAATTGGATTCACATTGGATAATTAGTTGAAAAAGTCAATACATAAGAGACTGCTCATCTATCAGCTCTGAACCTATGGATTCTTTCTTGGACAAAGGTCTCAATCTTTGCTATTATATGATCTAGTTCCAAGGAAAGAGATTGATAGTGAAGCTCTGGGTTTCTCTTATTAAAAAAGACTTCTCGGTCTGGGCAGTCATCGAAGGGGAACTATAGAAAAGGCCTCCTCGATCGCTCTACTTACTAGATATATAGTAGGAAGTCGATGAATCGTGCCTGGATGAGAGTTAGCTTGGGAAAAAGGTCAAATATGTATCAAACTACGGAAATATATAGAAAGAGGGGGGCCTCTGACTAGTCTAATGCTCTTGGTTCAACCTTCAACCTGTGGGGTGCTTTCTTGCAGCTTGCCTTTCCACAGTCCCACAAGTCCTCTCCCGGACTAGAAATTCACGTACACTGACTTCTACATCAAATACTAATTATACAAGAGGCTGGGGGCCTCGATTCCCAAGCTAAGTTACCAGCAAGGGAAGGCTGCGTCAGGTCCCAAGAAGAGGTATGAGCTGAGTGAACCAGAGATGAGACCTTATGAGGTGCAGGAGAGGACTTGATCACTTATTCGATTGTTGGAGGCTTTGCAGTGAGGAAGCGATGAATGGAGGTTGTTCGTCATCTTCAAGTAGCTTCAAGTAGGAAGTTCTATATCTAGAAGCCGAGGGCGGGCAAGGGAAAGCTTCAGCTTTGACCTATTCACTCTTTTTCCTTTTTGACTAACATATTTATACATATTTATATAATAGCGCATATAATAAGCTCTACTCTTGACTAACATCTTTTTCTTATAAAGGAGGCTCGTTGTGTCACTATAGGCAAGAGCCTCCTCCCTTCACCGTCCCGAAGAGTAACTAAGAACAATTATTTTGAAGAATCAGAGCTTGCATTTGAAATTCATATCAATTTGCTTTTGGAATTGGATAGAAAGGCGCACGATTTGTGAATCAGAACTCTCACTATATCAAAAGTCGATCAATCCCTTTGCTCCTCATTCCCAACTAGAATATATAGTTAATGAAGATGATTAATATATAGTAGTCTTAGTGCATCACGTCAGGGAGTCGAAAGCCGAGTAGTAGATTTGATATCAGTCTGGATTCTGGGACTCAATTCGAGGTTCGTAACGGAGGAAGTAGGTGAGCTAGTTCTGGCTCCTGCTGTTCAATTCCCCGGCCAAGCAAAAGCTTTCATTGATGAAAGCCCACGACAACCATAATCTTCTACTCCTGTTCAAAGTCGAAAGAGCTTTCCAACTTCCCGAAAGGCGATGAAAACTAGATATTTGGCAAGAAACATTCCCTCTGTATCTCTACGGCTGTTCCCTGGCATCTTTCCTCACAACCTTTACTTTCTATATAACTAGAACTTTGGTACCCTGACTTTCCTAAGACTAAGATAAGAAAGAAGAGCGGAAGAGTTATGAATTATTTTTATAGAATAATTTACAACAAGTATTGTAAATCTTGGAGAGTTCCAAGGAATGATGCAATCACATGAGATTACATGAGATTCCATCCTTCCATGTTGGAAGGGTGGATGGTCATCCAATCCAATTAGAAAAGGTGCTCATCCACTCTATTACATGGATGGATGCAATCTCCATTCCATTATCTCCATATTTATTTATTTGATTTTAGAATTGATTTATATTGATTTATCAATATATATATATATATAATTTAAATTAAAGTATTTGTTGTTGTAATTTTACAACAAAATCTTGGCCATTGAAAGAAGCACAAATCAATCTCATCTATTGATTTTGTGTAGTCCATGGATTGTGATCCATGGACTCCCAAACCCTATAGAAGAAGAGGCACCCCTTGCTCTTCTAAGTTACAACAACTCTTGCAACATCAATCTCTCTCTCTCTCTCATTCTCATGCCTACTCTCTCTCTCTTTGGGTGGTTGTCCATCCAAACCCTAGAGAGAAGGCACCGCCGCCGTCGCAGCGTTGTTGTGTTGTTGTCTCGACTTCATTTGGCTCTCAGTCTTCTTTGGTGTGCTTCGCTCACAAAGAAGACGTTCGATCTCATGTGATGAGATCAAAAGTTCTCTTGCTTTGATCAACAACTTAGATGTGAGAAGCACACGACTCATCCCCGCGCTAGCAAGCGTCTCCTCCGAAGATCGGACTTGAGACAGGAGGTCTCTTCTCTTAGAAGCTCGTTCACAACCACGCTACAAGAGGTATTCATTTATCTACTATGTGGTTAGATTAAACAATCCAAGAAGTGTTCTTGGATCATGTGGTTTCATCGATTAGAAAATTTTTAAATTTCGATGCACCGAGCAACTAGTGCGACTAGTTGCTATCGATCGTATATGATGTGATCCTCATGCTTATGAGATGCACTTAAAGATTCTTCCATATCTTTCAAGTGGTATCAGAGCCTTAGGTTGGAGGTTTTGGATGCGATCCATAAAATTAGAAAGACTTGAGCTGAATAGGGTTTGTGAAAATTTTATCGCATTTGTTTCACGCAGCCCTATTTTGTGAATATTTTCTGCCATGTTTAAATTGTTTAAACAAGAAATTATCACTTGAATTGTTTTCCTCATTAAATAAGGAATTCATGGGATTTGAGTTTGTGTGATTTGGAATCTGATTGCTCAAGTTATGATCATTTTAATGAACAGGTATCCACTATTTCAGGGATGGCGAATCTTGCCGTAATTAAAGAGTTGATTACTGTTATGAAACATCTAGAAATGCGTACAAATCACTTGGATTCAGTTTTAAATCAAATTAGCAAACTTTCAAAACTTATTTTGCGTGTTTTAGATTGATTAGATTTGATCTAGATCACAATAGGTTACATGATATTTTTTCCAACAAACAAACTTGCTTGAATAGGATTGGGAATTTGTTTAGAAAATTTACTTATAATATAAATCAAAATGATTTTGATTATTATTATATGGTATAACTTCCGTTGAAAAATCGATTATCATCTCAAGTATAAAGTGGGCCCAAGGCAGCCAGACTAAGATAGAAGAGGAAGGAGGTTTTTCTTTCACGAAGGCGCTTTTAACACCCAGCTCCTGCTACATCTTTTTCCTCCCCACCTCAGACCCCCTAAGGTCAGAGCAAATGCACCTCACACTTCTCTGTCTACCTGTATCCGATAACAGGAGGAGAGTTATAAGGAAAAGCATATCGAAGAGACCACGGGATGAACCGCTAATCAATTCAGTAGTAGGGCGACTCTTCTCAAAGAAGAAGGAATGCTATCGCCCTAACCTTCCCTCAACGCAGCTTGCATTCGATGCGGATGAGATTTCCTTGACTTTCTTGGGGAGATGTTTTTCCTTCGGCTGAGGATCAATTGTCATTATCCTAACCTAATGCGGATATGGTGTCTAATCCGGGAGTGTTGGGGTAGCAGGTTGCTCCATGAGCGGCCTGTCCCACTCCTGTCGATACTGGCCATGACAACAGGTAGGGAAGGGATAATGCTTTAGAGATCATGATGTATTTTTCTAATTATTAAAATTCGAATAAATAAGTATTTTTGAGATAATACCATTCTTTTAAGTAATAATGAAGTTTGTTAGTTAATTGAATTGGATTGATAATTGATTTAATGTGATTAAATTTATTATATCCAATCAAGATACTATATTATAAATAGATGTGTATTTTCCTTGGAAGAAATAATTATATGTATATGATTCATTAATTAATTAGAATTTGAATATGAGGTGGAGGATCACATAAGTGACATCCATGGTCTCCCGTCAAGGTGATGGGGTTCCGTTGCCAGGGATTGTATGTAGGTGATACATGTCCGAAACGACAACTCCTGCATACAAGCGCATCTGGATTGAGCTCTTTGCTTCTTAAAAGAATAAGGTTGTATGCGTAGTGATCCCAATATCTGGTCCTCATATTATTGGGGTGATATTTGATTGTGCATAGCGAATGCTATTCCTATTGATGGTTGGTTCAATTAACGACATGTCAACATCTCCTTAGGGGTGGTGGGCTCGAGTGTTAAAGACTGAATTGGGAAATGCCAGTTGGACTTGCAATACGGAATTTGTTCCGGCTTCTTTTATCGGATTTACAAGTTCTCATATTATTGGGATGTGACAGAGATAAAGAGGAGATCCCAGTTCTTACTAGAGATATAATGGTAAGTATATCTCTTGCTTTGAAAGTGATTAAGGGAATGAACTTTCAAAGTTGAAAAGGCAAGACTAATTTGATTAAAAAATCCTTAATCGGAGAATTTTAAATTGAATATATAATTATTTATATGTTCTAATATAGTGCATTTTTAATTTCAGAATATGAAGTCCATGAACCCACTAAGCAGGCTCCTGGAGGTCAATCAGTTGATCGGACCAAATTACTCGGATTGGATCCAAAATTTGGTTCTTCTCCTTTCTGTTGAGCGAATCTCTTATGTGCTATCAAAGGACAAGTATACAGACCCGAAGACTCCAAAAGACATTTCTTTTAATGAAAAGTATGATGAATATCATAATCTGGAAAGGTGTTACATTATGGGTTTATTGTCCAATGTGCTTCAGAAGAAACATGTGGAAATGGACACTTGCCATGCTATTATGGTGAATCTTAGAGAAATGTTCTATAATGTAAACTGCACACTGCGTTATAATATAATGAGAGAACTTATTCGTTGCAAGATGCAGGAGGGGACCTCTGTCAGAGAACATGTACTCAAAATATTTGGGTACATCTCTGGGCTAGAAATCCTAGGAGCTGACATGGATGCAGATATGCAAGCTGACTTCATTCTGTCGTTGCTCCCTAAGTCTTTGAACAACTTTGTGGCCACATTTCACATGAGAAAAGTTAATTATATTAATGTTGGGCTATTGGCTACAATAAAGTCTGCTGAAGACATAATGAAGAAGGTGGCCCCTCCAGTAGTGCAATAGTTGCACAAGTTAGAGGAAAGCATGGTCGGAAGCAAGGTTCTTGAAAGGGCCCGGCCCAGAAGAGAAAGAAGAAGAGTCAAGGTGTTGGCTCATCTTCCAATGCATCCACTTTGATAGCATCAAAGCAAACCGACGTCTGTCATCACTGCAAAAAGCTGGGGCACTGGAGGCATAATTGCCCGAAATACCTGAAGTCTACCGACAAAGGTAAAGCCCCTACATGTATGAAATCTATTTTCATCATCGAAACCAATTTCCTCGTTGGACAAGAAGGAAGTTGGGTTGTTGATTCTGGTGCCTCTATTCATGTATGCAATTTGTTGCATCTATTTCAAGAAACTAAGAATCTTGATCAAGGGGAGATGGTCATCCAGATAGGAAATGATGCAACTGTTGCAGCAGTCACCGTCAAGACTTGCCGGCTATCATTATCTAGTGGGAGAATCATTTTACTTAAAGGATGTCTTTATGTACCTGAAGTTAGAAGGAATCTTATATCTGTATCTAAGCTTGTTAGAAGCGAATTTTCATTCCTTTTCAGTAATAAACAAGTCATAAATCGTTATGATAAGCATATTGCAGATAGTGTTTTGACTTCTGGTGGACTCTATGAATTGTGCATTGATGAACATGTCATGAATGCCACTACCACTAATAAAAACCCTAAAAGATCCAGGAGGATGGAAATCATTCAAACATGATTTGGAATCAGAGGCTTGGTCATTTGTCTATTGATAGGATCAATAGATTGATAAAAGATTGACCCGTAGTTTTTTTACAGGTTCAATCTTTTCCTACCTTCAAACATTGTACTCGAGCTAAAATGACTAGAATGCCTTTTTGTAAAAAGCTTACAAGATGCAAAGGTATTCTTGACCTAATACATATCGATGTATGTGGTCCCTTCAGTAACGCGTCTCGAAATGGATATCGATATTATTTGACATTGATGACATTCACAATACGGGTTTATCTTTATATTACATCATAAATATGAAACCTTTTGAAAACTTCAAAGAGTTCAAGGCTTTGGTTGACAACCAAATCGATAGGAAGATTAAACGGATTCGATCTGACTGAGGTGGCGAGTACTTCTCGGATGAATTCAAGGAATACCTTAAAGACAATGGAATTGTATCCAATCTCACTCTTCTTGGAACCCCCAACTTAATGGTGTTGTTGAAAAATGCATTAGGACCATCATGGATATGGTCCGTTCAATGATGAGCAAAGCACATTTACCTCTTAGTTTCTGGGGATATGCATTAGAGGCTGCAATTTGTGTCTTGAATAAGATTCCTAGCAAGTATATACCTAAGACTCCTCATGAGATCTGGTATGGAACCAAACCTAGTGTTAATACATGAGGGTTTAGGGTTACTTTGTCCATGCAAAGAATGTGGATGCAAGTAAGCTAGAATCTCGCTCTCGTGAGTGCTACTTTATTGGGTATGTTAAAGATGGTATTGGATACCGGCTTTATGACCCTGAGACCCAGAAGGTTTTCGTCTCTAGAGATGTGAGATTTCTGGAGGATGACTTCCTTAAAGGTCAAGACAACAATGAATTAGAGGAACACATTGAATCCCCTGAGGATTTTGAGCTTCCTGAACAAGATACTGAAGAGATAAATAAAGATGAAACACCCATACCTCTTACAAGGAGTTTGAGAGTGATTGCACCACCTGAAAGGTATGGATTCCATGTGTCAAGTGAAACTGACGATGATCCTACTTCATTTGATGAAGCACTTGAGGATCATGACATGGATAGATGGATGCTAGCAATGAAGTCAGAGATTGACTCCATGCATAAGAATGGCGTGTGAACCCTAGAGGATCCACCTAAAGGGGTAAAACCCATTGGGTGCAAATAGATCTTCAAGAGAAAGAGGGGACCTGATGGGAAGGTAGATACTTTGATGACACAGCTCGTATCCAAAGGCTACACACATAGAGACGACATCAACTACGATGAGACGTTCTCTCCTATGTCTATGCTTAAGTCCATCATGACACTGCTAACTATAGCTACATCTCTTGACTACGATATCTCGTAGATGAATGTCAAGATAACTTTCCTGAATGGATATCTCAAGGAGGATATCTACATGGAGTAGACCCAAGGTTTCATAACCGAGGAAGGTAAGGTATGAAATCTGAAGAAATCCATCTATAGGTTCAAACATGCTTCTCGTAGTGGGAACATCAGATTTGATGAAACCATAAAGAGTTATGATTTTGTGCACAATCCTGATGAACCTTGTGTGTACAAGAAGCTTAGTGGGAGTGCCATTGTGTTCATTGTGCTTTACGTAGATGACACCCTTATCATTGGGAATGCTACATGGATGATGACGACTGTTAAAATGATCAGAAAGATCTGGGAGAAGCCTCTTACATCTTAGGTCTTAAACTGTTTAGAAACCGAGAAAAGATGATATTGGTATTATCACAACATGGGATGAATCAGCGATTCATCATCTCAATATCTTGATCTTAGAAAAATCTCCGAGTAAAATCCCAATAAATGTCCATAAAATTAATAAATTAACAAAATATCTCTTCTAAATAAAACACACTAACTATTGTATATTAGATTGTACAAAATAAATTAACAATAAAAAAGCCGCAAAATAAATGAGTTTTTCACCTGTAATAATCCAAAACTTCATGTATTTTTAATAAATTCATTTCAACTCCTTTTTGGCTAATTCTTTATTTGACTTGTTTATAAAAATGTACATAAAAATACAAAATAAATTTTACCTCCTCCTAGATCCCAAAGATAAAAAGCCGTAAAGTCCAACTTCCCAGCCAAATTCACGCTCCGTATGAACTCTAAATTCACCAAACTCACTTTTAAAGTTCAAGTTAGAATATTATCTTTCTAATGAAAGTAGTTTCAATAAAATCGGAGCTCATTTGCAAAATTTGGGTTTTGGGACCTAGGTGTGCATTGTAAATATTGTATATATTTTTCTTTCTTCATTTTTATTTGCTCTTATTAATTGCTAAAAATCCAAAAAAATCCCTTTTTAAAGTGTTGTATTTTATTCCTAGTATTTTATTGTATTTTTCTATTGTAAATATATTTTATTAATAATACAAAAAAATTAAAATTAGAAAAGTAAAAAATATACATGTTATTTGTCTTCTTTTGTAAATTCTCCACTATTATTCTTCTCTTTTATTTTATTGTATTAAAGTAGCCTATTGTATTTCATTTTTTCCCTTTATTTATTTCTCATTCTCTACAATGACTTCTCTTTTACCACCAACTTCCATTCAACTCCACCATCTTTCAATAACCTCCCATTCCACTCCATCTCATCCACCTTCATTTCTCTCTCTAACTTCTCATTCTCTTTTTTATATTCATCTCTACATCCACATTTTCTACCATATGTCATTCTAATAGAAAAAGGAGAGAGCTCATCGAGGTCGATCGGTGACAACGTTCTACCCCGATACGAAGCGACGACCTCCTTCAGGCGAGATCCGCGGAGCTCCGCTCCACGTCACGAGTTCCCCATCAAGCTGCATAGCTTCTCTGATTTTTATTTTGCCAACCAAATCAAAGGGACGACAGGAGTCCAGCGTAGCTGCTCTGCAAATCCGGCGAACATCAGGTAAGTATTTCCTATCATTTCTCTTGTTATTTTATTTAATATTGTGTTTCCTTGTCTCATCACCATATCATTTGTTTATTTTTTTCACTTCACTACTTTCATCATATTTACATTTGTTCATTTCCTGTCTAAGAAACTTTAAAAAAAATAAAAAATAAATTAAAAAAATCACATCTCAGCAGTAATTTTTTTTAAAAAAATAAAAAAACGGAGCAGCACCGCTGGCCCCTTCCTCTTCCACCGCCGACGGTGCCGTCGCCTGCGCTGGCCCCCATCACGCTTCCGCCTCCGCAGTTGTGCCTACAACGGCTCCGCCCGCTTCCGACAGTTCCTCCCCTCACCGGCCTTACAGCGGCCAGCCGCGCCTACCCCTCCTCCCTCCTAGCCCCGATCGCCCGTTCCAGGTGCAGCCGCCACTCCACCGCCCGCAACCACGACCATCGGCTTGCACCTGTAGCCACACCTCTGTGCGACCGAGATCCTCGCCGCCACCTCCACACGTGGCCGTGCACGAGCCACCCGCTCTGCCGCAGTCTTTCGTTCCCCCCATCTGCGCAGAGAAAGAATGAAGGTTTTTATTTTATTTTATTTTTTCTATTTATGTAAAAAATATGTTTTTTATTTCATATTTTTATAATTACAAAAGTATCCATGTGCATGGTTTGTTATGTTTAATTTATTTTCTGAATTGCACAGATAATCATGTATTTGCATATCAATTTGGACCTCATTGTAGCATCATTTATTTTAATTAGAAATATCATGATGTTGAACAAGTAACTGTCTATCATTTGAGTATATATTTATATTTTTGTGAGTTATGGTGAATTAATTAAAATTATTCAAGTGAAATTCTGCATATTTTACCCAATTAGTGGTAATAAATTCATATCTCACTCACAATTGCTCGAAAAATTTCACAAAAATTAAGAATGATGCATTGACATGTGCTTAAATTACTATCCAAATTTCATTTTAATTGGATTTGTTCTGTGTCTTAAATAATTTAAAATGTAATTTTCGTAATTGGTTTTTAATTAAATCTACACTTAATATTTTTACGAAATTTCAACTCTCTTGATTGCATTTATAAATACCATTTTGAGATAATTCGCACTCTAGATAAATTGTTATTATGGATTTATTAGGAATTAATTAGTCACTGTCACTCTGTTTTCACTAAAAAATAATAAAAATTCATATTTTGTCAGAAAAATCCTAAATAGTTATTGTAACATCCTTGCATCATGTTTTGAATTTAGTAAAATTTTCATAATTTTTGCATTCTGTTTGTATGAAGAATTGCTAAAAACCCATAAAAAGTGTACATTTTTAACTATTGCATTTTAATTCCTAAAAATTCAAAAAAATGTGCTTTGTACACATCTCTGGGTTAAGATTGTAGAAAAAATACAATTAGGCTAAATCTCATTAATTTTGCATTAAAATTAATTTGGCCTAGTAGTGTGTTTTCTTATTGTCTTAATTCATCCACATTTACATTTTGCATTTGTCTTTGCACTAAAAAAATTAAAAAAATACCATTTGGAAACCAAGACCTAAGTTTTTGAATTAACCCGGCATTGTTCCTTTGCCTCCCTTTGTTCGACCCCGGACTTGCCCAGGATATAAATTGAAGCCGAGACACTCTTCACGGAGATCTTCTCTCAGTTCTGAATGAATCGCTAAGTACACGTACTACACCGAGCCCAAATTAAAACACTTGCTTAGCGGTCGATCAGTACATTAAGAAAATTCTTGAACGTTTATGTATGGACAATTCCAAAAAAGGTTTCCTCCCCTTAAGACATGGTATACACCTTTCTAAAGGGATGGTTCCTCAAAGTGTTGAGGAAAAGAAAGCCATGACTGGATACCCCTATGCATCAGCTGTAGGAAGCTTAATGTACTCCATGATGTGTATCAGGTCAGATATCTACCATATAGTGGGAGTGGCAAGTCGTTACTAGTCCTGCTATGGAGATAATGGAATGGAGATACTGGAATGTAGTGAAGAACTTTTTCAAGTATCTAAGATGGACACATGATTACATCTTGGTCTATGAGATGGTAATCTCCAAGTCTTTGGATATACAGATTCAGACATCCAGTCGGATATTAATGATCGAAAGTCAACATCAGGGTTTGTGTTCATGTTGAATGGTGGTGTTTTGAACTGGAGAAGCTATAAGCAGGACACTACAACAGATTCATCAATACATGCCGAATACATTACTGCATCTGATGCTGCAAATGAGGTGGTGTGGTTATACAAGTTCATCATGGAGCATGGCATAGTTTCCTATGATACTCCCATCCCGTTACTCTGTGATAACATGGGAGCCATTGCCCAGGGAAGGAACCCAGATGGCATCAAAAGAGAAAGCACGTGGAAAGGAAATACCACATCATTCGATAGATTCAAAAGCGTGGTGACATCATCATGACCATGGTGGCATCTACTGACAACGTTGTTGATCCTCTTACCAAAACGTTGACTCAGAAGATTTTTGACCAGCATGCAATTAGTATGGGTTTAAGGATTGTACCTGAATGATTCTGAGGGATAGTGGGAGATTGTTAGCCATGTGAGCCCAAGGTGAACCATTGCTATAATAAATGTTTCTGTAATATTTGATTTACCAATAAAAGTTATTGATTATTTTCACTCCCTTTCCGAGATTAAATGGATGAATGCACAATAAGGTCCCTCAGTACAATTAGGGTTACGTACCATGGCCATATTAATAATCATACGGTTGTTTATTCAATAATTAAATCATAGAGGCTGGTGCTTGGATGAATATCTAAGGAGCTAGATTGAGGACTTATCAAGCACCATCAAATAATTGTTAAGAAATGATCTCCATACTGAGAAGGAGATGGCAATCCTTCTCATAAGGCTGATATCTGACGACCTTTTGATGCAGGTCCTTTGCATGGGAATAGATATTTGGAGGTGTCAGATTAGTTAGGTCAAAGAATTGACTTAACGAGATCGAGATAACCAATGTCCTATATCGTATACTGTCACAATATAGGCATACATCCTCTGAACAGAGACTGATGTGTTACAATATGTCTAAGTAAGTACATTTGGCAGTCCAATAGGTTGATGACCTAACCCAGGTCTATACACCGGCGAGCTGGTGTGCATATGAGGGCATATGAGTAATGCAATCTCTCAAAGGGATCATACAGGTTCACTTGTGAATCGGAAGATATGAGCTCACTCATGAGGTATTGGGACTGATCAAATTCCATGCATGGTCATCGTGCTTTGGAAGCATGACAAGAATTTGTAGGTATTATATATGCTTTTGGAAAGCATATGATCGATACCAACTCCCAACGACCAAGATTGAGAAACTTGATGATGAAACCAAAAAGATGACAGTGTTAAATTGATCTACATCTTTGGGTTTATCACAAGTCTTCCAGTATGCAGGATGTACGGGTATTAGGAATACCTGAGGGTGATGTGAAATAAACGATTGTATAACCATGACGCTTCCATTCCGAGGGATTGAAGAAACATGTTGGATTTTAGTGACTCCTCTCAGTAGAGAAGTAATCTGATCTTAGTCCAAGTGTTGGACATTGATCTGAATGAGATTCAGATGCAATAAGAAGATTAGATTTACGACCTTGATTTAATCAAGCATCTATGAGAGGTCCATGAGATCTAGATTTGAGAAGTGATCTCAATATCCAAGTCATTATACTTGGAACGTACATTTGCCTTGTCCTTATCTCCAAGTATCTGTGGAGAAAATGCATTATTTTTAAAGGAGTTCAAGAATAATTCCATAGTTGAATTATATCTAAGAAATGAGAAATGGATAATTAAATGTGATTTATATATCATGAATAATGTGAATTTGATTCATATTATTTGAATGCATAAGAACGATGATCCAATATAATTAAATGTGATTTAATTATTATGGATAAGAATAATGTAGATAGCAATATCCAAATTACTCATAGTATATTATAAATGTGATTTATAATGTATTAGAGAGAGCTTATTATGATTTATATTTGTTGATTAATTATTGATATGAATTGGATTCGCATTGGATAATTAATCGAAATTGTAAATCACAATTTATTTTGGATTGTGAATGTGATTCACAATTTTCCAATGGCAAGATTGTAATATTCACAAAATTATTATGAATTATTTTTGTAGAATAATTTACAACAAGTGTTGCTGTAAATCTTGAAGATTTCCAAGGAATGATATAATCTCATGAGATTACACGAGATTACATCCTTCCATGTTGGAAGGGTGTATGGCTACCCAATCCATTTAGGAAAAGGTGGTCGTCAACTCTATTACATGGATGGATGTAATCTCCATTCCATTATCTCCATATTTGATGGATTCGATTTTAGGATTGATTTATATTGATTTATCAATATATACTTAATCTAAATTCAATTATTTGTTATTGTAATTTTACAACAAAATCTCTGCCATTGAAAGAAGCACAAATCAATCTCATCCATTGATTTTGTGTAGTCCATGGATTGTGATATGTGGACTCCCAAACCCTATAAGAAGAGGCACCCCTTGCTCTTCTAAGTTACAACAACTCTTGCAACATCAAGATCTCTCTTTCTCTCTCTCTCTCTCATTCTCACACCTACTCTCTCACTCTCTCTCTCTTTAGGTGGCCATCCATCCAAACCCTAGAAAGAAGGTGACGCCATCGTCACATCGTCGTTGTGTTGTCACCTCGACTGCCTTTGGCTCTCCATATTATTTGGTGTGCTTTGCTCATGTAGAAGAAGCTCGATCTCCTATGACGAGATCAGGAGTTCTCTTGCTTGGATCAACAACTTGGATTGCGAGAAGCACGTGACTCGTCCCCGCGCTCGCAAGCATCTCCTCCGACTATCAGAATTGAGATAGGAGGTCTCTTCTTTTAGAAGCTCTTTCACAACCACGCTACGAGAGGTATTCCTTTATCTACTATGTGTTTAGGCGAAACGATCCAAGAAGTGTTCTTGGATCATGTGGTTTCATCGATTAGAAAATTTTTTAATTCCGCTGCACCGAGCAACTAGTAGCTCTCGATCGTATATGATGTGATCCTCATGCTTCCGTGATGCGCTTAAGGATTCTTCCATATCCTGCAATTTGTTTGCATGTCTTGGTATTATGTTAAATTTTGTTACTTCCGTGATCCTCATGCTTCCGTGATGCGCTTAAGGATTCTTCCATATCCCGCAATTTGTTTGCATATATTGGTATTATGTTATATTTTGTTACTTGACTTGCATGAAATCAAATAAAAATTCTTTTGTTCATTTATGATGTGTTGCATCGTTTAATGTGCATTGTTTAACCTAGATGGATTAATGATCACTTAATTTAGGTATTAGGATCTAATTGATCACAAAGATAGCTTGTATCCTTGAGATCGATCTTAGACTTATCCAGGTTAAAAATTTATTAAATCGAGCCCCTCCTCACGGAGTTATTCTACTCGATTCTGATTGACTCTTATTAGGTCGTAGTATAACTAAACATTATAACATATCCTAAATGTGGTTCTTTAGATGGCGTCATTGCTGGGGACACGGCTTCATCTTCATGATTAGTTATATTTTAATATTTAATTAAGTTATTTATCTTGATGTTTTGGTTAATATATTTTGTGATATCATTTTGCATTGTTTGTTTCATTGATTATTACTTCTTTTGATACAATATCTAACCATCATCTTTTGTAGCAGGGCCCACGAAGATTGAGGATGCTCGAGAGATGTGGAGGCAAGGAGTCAGGATCTCCTGCTGTAAGGAGCCATAGAAGGAATTGCTGAAGTATTAAGAGGTCTATTTAGCTTATTATTGCATTCATTATTGTATAATAATGGTAATAATTGCCTTTACAATGATCCTTATTTGAGGACTCGCAAGTTTAACCTTGGATTGGACATTAATTTGTATGGTGTATTGAGCATGTTTCACCCCTAACCCAGGTAGGGCTTAACTTAAGTGCTTGACATTAGGATTAGGCATGCGACACTTAGAGCTATCCATATTTCATATCATTATGAGCTTAACCGTAGTATAGAACACACTAATTTGCATGCATCTATGAGATTCACTCCATCTCATAAGATTCAACTAGGCACATATAAACATCGCTCTACTTAGCTAAATCAATTCAATTCTTCACCGCTAATGGTAGCATGTTTAGGATGCAGATTTTTCTACTTGCATGCATTTAAAGATAGATTTTTAAATCTAGTCTTGCACATGCATGATGAGCGTTGGAGGCACTGTGATTACTTCTCTTAAGCATGCATCATGTCTTCTCGTTTGCATTGGTTTTCCTCAATTTTCTGATCTTGATTTTTTAGGAATTAAATGGAATCATGACTAGATAGTAGACGATGATTCTTGCTTGTTGCTCACACTAATCCCAATGATAATCTTAAGCTCAAAATTGGGACTGGTTAATGCAAGTCGATCGTAATAAATGGAGTAAAAATCACCTCATTTAGTGGGAGAGAAAACCCCTCATTATAGTAGGATGTATTATGAACGTTGAGAGGTGAGGACACATCCCAAGGATAATGCTCAAAACCTATAATTATGCATGTGCGTAATGGAGTTATATCTTAGATGATCACCAATAAAACTGATAAGATAAAATGACCCATATTTGTTAGCATTCATGTGTGAGTTGGTGAACTAAAAAGGTCTTTGCTTGCTTGGTTTGAGCCTTGAATGGGAATTCTTCAAAATCACTCCTATAAATCCCTATGATTCCATTTCTATCATTAAGATTCAATCTAACCCTAACTAGTGTCCCGATTCCCCATCCTTAATTCCATATTCTCAAATACTTAGACTACTTTTTCAGCCTAAGTATAGTAGAAACCAAGTATTCTCTGATTGTTTACCTTGCATCCCTTCATCTCTATTCCACATCTCTCTACTTAGGTTCTTCTCAACCTAAGTATAAGGGGGGCCCAAGTCCCCGTCCATTTCTCTTTCTTCACTCATTGACCCCTCTTCGTGGCTTTCTTCTTATACTTAGGTTATTTTTTACCTAAGTATATGGGTGATACCCGAGTCAATTCCCACATGTTCCTTTGTATTTAGCTTGAGCTATGGCTTCATATCACTTAGTGCTATGAGGACATATCACAAGCTAGACATATAGGGTGTATTGTATATAACTCATATATACTTTTGCAATAGCTCATATTTCTAATATTTTTTAAAATTTTTGGGGATACAGGTAAAGTACTTTTTGAATAGAATTATGTAAAATGTTTATGAAAAGATTTAAAAATTTTTATAACTATGTGACATTGCCTTTGAAAAATGTTTTACATTGGTTTGAAAAATGTGGATTTTACTTGTTTTGAAAAGCATTTATAAAATGTTTGGAAAATCTATATTTATGTGACATGGTTAGAAAAATATTTTCAAAAATCTTTTCAAAAGTGATGGTATTAATGAGACTAACTTGTGTTTTGTAAATACCATTAAATTTTAAATAAAATAATAATAATGTGAGAAAAGAAAAATCGCTAAAACACTAACTAATAAGTTGAATGTATCCCTATCATTTTCACTATCACTCAAGGCTTTAGGAATAAAGAACGTTGGGTTTATGAGGTCTTAAGATTCAGAGTTAACCGGACTCATTCATTAGGGTTCTTGATTTAATATTTCACTTCCCTACTTTAAAAGATATGTGTGCTATATTGCACACTTCATCTCTACCTTAAAGAATATGACCCACACCTCATATGCACAACTGCATACATGATGAGATGAGTTGAGGTTTTGCTTTAGGAAGTGGGATTTGAGATTTAGGTTTGGGATTGATTTAATGATGCTCGAGGATGGAATAAAATCGATGAAAACCTGAATGTCAACAATATTAGCCATTATGAGAACTAGTTCTTATAGTATCTCTTGATATTTACCTAAGTGCAATGGTGTGATGAAATCTAAAAAATTTGTTGATCAGTGTGTGCCAACTTGGTAAAAGCAGTGGAGTTAGTCAAAATAATAAAAGAAAAGGAAAGAGAAAGAAAAGCTCTCACACTACAAAGTTACATTCAAAAGAGCTTCCACCAAAGGTGAGTGCTCCCAACCTTTCAAAGTGTCCACTTGGACCAAATAATTTATACTTTTATGAGTTAGGCTAGCACCCAAAAAGGGCTCCGCATCATATTGTGATACAAGTCTGGGTATCGAAGGTATAGTAGATACTCAAAAGAGAGACACCCATGTGCATTATCAAGAAAACAAGTGCAGACAATTCAACATTCTCTTGAGGGGCACAATAATAAACACCAAATGTGTGTGTGTGTGTGTGTGTGTGTGTGTTGAGTTAATAAGGCACTCAAGAGGATCTTTGTTCCAATTAGAGGGAGAGAAGAAAAGACACCAACCTATGCCCTCCATCAACTAGCCTTTCACCTTCACTTTCAAGTCTGATAACTAAAGAAACGATGAATTGGATGCAATAAATGATTTATACCCTAGTATTGAGGATTGGGTCTTTAGGAGAGTCTCTTGGACTGGAATCTTGAGTGACGCTTCGACTCAACTCTTATAAATGCAATTCATGCTTAATGTCATATCCTTATACTATATGTATACAAAGGGTCTGAGAACTAGGGAAGTTGGATTCCTTTTGACTAAAGCTTAGTTCAGCTTAGAACTTTAGGATCAATAAAATCAAGGATTCTTAACAAATCAAGTCTTGTCCACTCGCATGCACAGTCAGGGATTAATCCAACTTATTCATTCTTTATTTGCTCGAGGACGAGCAAGGTTTAACTACAGGGGTGATAGATCCATGATTTATCATCACAACTCTCATTTATTATTCCTCTTATTTAAACTATTCAATAAAATGTAATCCTAATTAACTAACTTTAACAACTAACCATGTGTAAGTAATTAACTTTAATTATTGGATACAAATAATTCTATTAATGTGTTTTTTGTATTTATTAAATATTTAAAATTATGTAAAAATTAGATTATTATGTACTTATTTGTTTTGACATTAATTGCAAAATAAAGGTACAAAAATCGTAAAAGGAATTAAAACAAGTATTTCTAATTCGTTAAAAATAACTACCAAAATATATGTACGTATAAATGACCTATTTTGACTTCGTGTTCAATATGAAACTTTTAGATCTCAAAAGGATCTACAACTTTTATATTCAACACTTCTTCATTTGATACTTGTACATATTTATTTTATTTTTTGTTCGTCTTAATCCTTTTTCTTTTTTCCTATTGGGCCACATGACTCTCTCTTGAGTTGCCATGTGAGAGGACAATATTATATCTACCGCCCTCCCTATGAACCGCCTGATCACTTTGATCAGACACCCCTAAGCCTGCCACGTTGGCACAGCTCTCTACCCTTTGACCGACTCTGATGGATTCCATCTAGGGCTGGTGAAGCTCTGCTCCCAGGTGATCTGCTCTAGTGAGTTGATTTTTCTCCGTGCATTTTTGTTCCTTGTAATCTCGATAGTGTTAGTTTTACTTCTATTTGTTTTGATTTTGTTGATATTTCTAAAAAATCGAAAAAATTCCCTCACCAGAGCTTGAAGATCAGACGCCTATCTCCGTCTTTCAACCCTAACTTCATCGCTCCTTTCGTGTCCATTTGCTTCCTTCTCACTTCTCCACCTCCCGAATCATCTTCTCCCCCTGATCTTGTACAGATCAGGTCCAATGAGTCTCCCTCTACCACCAATCGCTGGAGACCCCCCGACCCATCTCATTCTCGGTTCCACCTGAAGAAGGAGCTCCAGGTGCGGTATATGTCTCCAAGCTCCAAGACCCCATCACTGGGTCATGGACTTGATTCAGACCACCAGGAAGCTTGGCTACCTCCCTAGAATGTTTCCCGACCATCAGCAAGGCGGGAGGTGGCCGTAGTTGCTCAGGAGCAGAGATTAAAAGTCGCCAAGCAACAGTTCTTCATCCGTTCTTCCTGATGCCTTCTCCTCCATCTGATGAAGAACCTCGCTCCAGATAGCACAACTGTCGTTATTTAAGACCCTCTTCAACTGTCAGATCGAGCATCGAATCTAATCTCAGCTGCACAAGCATGAAGCACTCCACGACCATTGACCACCTTAAGTGATATAATCCCAGTCATTTGTTCGCATGCTAGGAGTGAGTATTTTACATCTATCCCCTTTTTTTGGTATTTACATTTTGGTCCAATAAATATTTATTGCAGTACTAAAAACTTTATTTATTTTGCAACATCAAACCTAAGTATTCTGTTAATTGCTATTTAGTCTAGGCCACGTCACCTCACGTGTCATCCCACATGAGGGTTTTTGTGGGTAAATTGTAGGGTAACCCCTTATCTTTTGTTGGACTTGTTTTGAAAGTATGAAAATATTCTGGGAATTGTGTTTTAGTCCCTGTCTATTCAGATTAAATTTATATTTAATTGGGACTTTTGCATGAATCGCCCTAGGCTTTAGTCTATTTGCAAAAATACCCTTTCCAGGTACTTTTTAATAGTGAGTTTAATCAGGTTTATTGCTAAATACACCCTAGATTTCCAAATTTTGTTAGAAATGCATTCTTAGTGTTTCGTAAATTGCAAAATAGTCCTTGTGTTGCTTTATTTATTTTATGTCTTTATTTTAAATAATTTAATTGTCTAGTTAACTCCAAACATTCTAGGAAAAATATTTTAAATACCTTATATGATATTCTATCACATATATTTTTATTAAAGTATTTATTATTATTTTCCTTTTCAAAAAAGTGCAAACTACCTATATTTTACTATTTGGACCTATAAAAATCATACAAATTCAAATATAGCTCTAAAAATTACCAAAAATAGAGTAGGTTTATTTTATTGTATTTTACCACATATCCAAATTTCATAAAAAAACAAAATAGAAACCTTAAAAATTACAAAATATAGAAAAACTTAAAAAGTTACAAAAATCATACAAAAATAAGAAAACTATGGTCTAAAGTTTCAAAATTTCTTTGTTTTGTCTACTATATAGGAATACTAATTTTGGACCCTTTCTAATCTAATAGATATTCATTAAGCACATTTTAAGTTCCAATATTTTATGGTTTTTAAATTTTAAAAATCTATAAAAAGCTCAAAAAACCCTAAAAATACCATAAATAGAGAAAAATATAAAAATAGAAAAAACTTTTTATTTTATATATTTTGAGTTTATTTATTACGTTTTAAAAATAAAAAAGACTCCCTTTTTATCTCTCACCTATATATTATATTGAATATAAATATTAATTAAGAAACATTTGCAAAAGAAAAAATTCATAAAAATATATAACCTAATTAAAAATCACATAAAAATCATTAAAATTAAAAACCCACAAAAATATAAAAACCTAAAAAGGCTACAAAACCAACAAGAAAATTATGCTTGATTGTCTGAATTATGTTCCATTTTTGTGATCTATCCCTATTTGCTCCAGTGGGCGACACTTTACATGCTTGCCTTATACACATTTCATGTAGAGTTAAATAAATTTCATATCTCACACACTTGCATGATCTCTTTACATATATACATGCGTAGGTTTTGATCATTATTGATTTGATTGTTCATGGTCGGAGAGTCGAGAGAGACACCGATACAATGATTGTCAGACCTGACTTGTTGGCCACCGTAGGCCCTTCAAGACCGGACGTTAGGATCCTATGGATTTTCTAATCTTTCGACAATTGGCTCTGTTGTTGGGGAGCAATGGTCTAGTAGATTAGCAGTCTTAGACACTTAGGTTTATTTGCTTTGTCTGTTTTTTTTGTTATTTCCTTAGTCTTCTGTATTATTCTGCTTATAATTATATCATAATTGTTTCTAACATTGTCTCTTTTTACCTTTGCTATGAGGGACCGCTTATCGAGGGAGGTTGTCTTCAGATAGCTGTTGCACCCACGTGAGGCGGAGCTGATCATTCTTCATTGGCCTACATGAGAGAGCATCAGAGTAGACATAGCACATTGTTGAGGACCAGACATTGCATTAGTATTTATTTTATTTCTTATTTATGTATGAGAGAGAGATTTCTTTGAACGTTAATAATACATGTACACTTGGATACTTAGATTATTCGGGGTCTGTTTCACCAAGTGTCAGTGCACTTGGGGGACCTTACTGGGTGTTTGACGATTTTGACAGCTTTTTCGCTTCTCTTTTCTTTCTACCTATTTTTCTCCTTATTTTCTGCTTTGTTTTGCTTCTCGTGATTTGTGTGTTTCTTCCTTTATTTTCTTTGTTTCTTGTGAATGAGCCCATAGATATTAGCATTGCTTAGTTGAGAAAATTTGTTCAGAAGCTTAATATATTTTATTCTCCTATAATCACTTCGCTTGGGCATAGACTCAAATTAATCTAGTGCTTCGCGTAACAACAATTCAACAATTCCTGATCTTAGATGATTTCATACTGTTGCATGCATTTAGTGTAATTTCAATTATGTCTAGCATCATGCATGGAGAGCACTGGGAAGCAAGGTGAGTCTTCTTACTGTGCATACATCAAATGACATGATGATGAGTTTTCCAGCATCATTTTAGCCTGCATTGCTTTTTTGCCCGCTCCCCAATTTATGAGCACTTAGGAAAAACAAAGGAAAACTAAGAAGTCATTAGGCCTTTGCATAAAAATACTCAAAACAAGTGAAAACCCAAAAAATAAAAAAAAGGTACTGCTAAAGAAAACTTGACCTAATTCTAAAATCTGTAATGAACTACATTGTCTTGGGTTCATAAATCCCTCATTATTTTCAGGGTACCTTCCAGACAGAGAGTATCATGATCCATAAGGAATGGATCCAAAATCCCAGCCTGAATACTGCCTTGTAATTTTTGTTTAGATTCACGAAGTATTGGCACTTCTATCGTACACTGGTAAGTAGGGCCTTGTCGATGATGATGTTCTCGCCTTGTGTATAACATCTGATCTGATTCGAAGTATTGCTCTTAGGACACGCCCTTATGGGTGTGTCTGTCTCATCGCCTTGCGTCTAAGTATCTCACTTTTGGGGGGAAGTAGTGGTTTCACCTATTGGCTTCCTCCCTTATTCTTTGGTTGAGTATTAGATCCATATCTGAAAACAAGGATCTCAAAAAGTATAGACAATAGGTTACAAAGGAAGTGAAAAGTACATGACGATTATCGAGTAGTACTCACTCTATTATAGGATTACCCTCCAAGGACAAGTGAAAAGATAATTGCACGAAAATAACCAATAAAATTGAGAATATAATTGCCGAACTCTTACGGCTCACTGTGTTGAGTTGGTGAATCAACCCTTGTTTTGAAGTTTGTTTGGATCAAATAAAAGTAGGTCAAGATCAAAAATTCCATGCACTTTGAGCCCTTCCATCTCTATTTCTCTTCTTCCATCCCTTCTTATTCATCATGCTCGCTTAGAACCTTCTCTTCTATCCCATCTTCTTATTCCACCGTCATCTCACTTCTCTTGCCATCATGATGTCGCATCTTGGAGAGTTTTGTTCGGCCTCCGCGAATGCCTACATCGACTCCATGATGCCGACATCACCGCTTCGGCGAGGCGATTTCGGAGAGTTGTGTTTAGTTTTGTGAACCTCTTTCCGGGATCCCTGATCTTCACTCCACCTTGGATTTGGGATGACTCTCTTCCTAAATTGTCTTCTTTCACTACACGTCTATCACCAATAAATATGTTATTTAACCTTGACCCTAAGCTTGAAATATCTTTTCAGACTCCATTATTTCTACAGACTGATCAGGGCTCGTTTTACGATGTAGATCACAAGCCCAAACTGAGTCAAATAGCAGCATCAATTAAGACATGACTCCTCAGAGACAAGGAAAGGGCTAAGGATCTGACAAATGTGTGGATCAGAATGAGATTTATTCCTAGATGCTTGCATTTATTCAGATCATTCAACAACAGTTAACCGATTAGGCCAATGCCCTAGGTGCCTTATAGGAAATGTTAATGGAGATGAGTAGGGCACATAAAAACTGAGGAGGAGGAGGAGATACACGAGGTGAACAACTAGTAGGTGCAAAAGTAGGTGCACAAGGAGGAGGTGAACAATGAGGTGCATATGGAGGAGCAAAAGGAGCTACAGGAGGAAACCATGGTAGAGGATGAGTGATGAATCCCAGATTCATCACTCTAAAAGTGACTAATTACTCAAATCCCCAAAATCCATTAGCATTTCTTCATTTATATAGCATAATTAGCATTCATGCACGTATAATTAATAATTGCATTTTATCACTCATAATTGCATAAAATAAGAAGCCAAAAAATCTTAGTCCAATTGACCTGTAAAATAGGCTAACTTCCCTGATTTTTAATTAATTCATGCTAACTCTAAATGACTTGAAACCACCTTCATTGTGTACATATTACTAACAAGAATAAATGAAAAATACAAAAAAAAACTTACCTTCAAAACAGGATCAAGTTCAAGTGAATCAGAGCTCATATGTAAAAGTTGGATTTTAGGCTTCTTTTGTACACTGTGTATTTTACCAGTTTTTGACCTATTATTTTATGCACATAATTAACTCTAATTATTTTATTTCTTTTTCATTTATTTACTTTGACTAGATTTTAATTAAAATACATAAAAATCCAAATCTAAAATAAAACCTAAATCAAAGAAACTAACTGAGTCTGAGTCTTCACTGACGGTCTGTACAATAGTCCCTTTTATCGCACTTTATTTTATTTCTCCATTTTATTAATTAATAAAAATCCAAAAAATAGAATAATGTATAAATATTTATCTTTGATTTTATTGTATTTTTTCCAATTTTTATCTTATTTAAAAATGACAAAAAATTATAAAGCCCCCAAAATCAAGGTTTTCTATACACATAGAGTACCACCAAAAATAACACTTTGTGCAATTGACCGATTTTGGTTTTGGACCTTCATGAACGTTGTAGATCTTGTCGAGAAGAACAACTTTAATGAAGAATTTTTTTTGATTTGAGTCATTTGTTATTTCTTTTTTAATTTTCTTTTCCTTTTATATTTTATTTACCTCGAGCTGACACATAACAACTCCTAGAGCCACCACGTGTCACCCATTTTTGGGGTTTATATATTTTATTTATAAAAATAATAAAAATAATAAAAATAATAATTAAATAAAAGAGACACGTGGCAGATCCTCAACCATCTGATCTTGGCCGATCAGACGACCGATGTTCCTATTCTTCCCCGTTGTCTCTCCCCCCCCTTTCCCCTTCAGGCCACCACCGCCACCCGCATTGGCCACTGCACCTTCCTCTTCTTCTCCATCGTCTCCTCCCTCTTTCCCCTTTAGGACACCATTGCCACCTGCATTGGCTGCCAACCTTCCTCTTCTTCCCCAATCGATCGGCGACCACTTTCCTCTTTGGACGACGCCACCTTTCCCTTTCTATATGATCTCTCCTCTCTATCTCGCCAGCCGCCCAATTGAATCCATCAACATAAAACCATCCACGATCCCCTTCCATATACGTCAAAACCTCTGCCACCTAACACCCTATTAAAGCCCAGTCCACCCCTCGGAATCACCCATCCGCCGCCTGCAGCAAACCAAAGGAGGAGATTCAGTGCTGACAGCCTGACTTCTCCTTTATCTTCCCCAGTGAGATCCAATCTCTTTGAGCTTGTTGCAACGCCGTGCATCTCACGCGTTTGCCCTCACTCCAGCATCCTACCTTTGAGCCAATGCCTTCGTACCACCTTAGCTCCACCACCGCACCTCCGCCCTATATCCCTCTCATCCTGCTACTTCGCCGAGCACCAGAGCGACCATCAACCGCAATGCCGCAACCTCTAGCATCGCCATCTCCAGCGCGGTTAACCATCGGGAGCTCACCGGCCAGTCACCACCACCTCACGAGAAGCTCGGCCTTCAATACCTTCAATGGCTCTACTACGAAGCACTTCTGCGGTCATGTGTCAGTCGCCTCTCACCGGCCATCCTCCATCGCCTCGCAAGAAGCTCGACCTTCAATGCCTTCACCGCCTCTACCGTGAAGCACTTACGCAGCTGTGTATCGATCACCTCGCACCTCCAACCATCCCTTCATTAACACCATATTCAAGGAAGGCCCTAGTCAGCCGGAGAGCCAACCATTGCGCCACCATCTCTACCGCGAACCGCTTTGCCCGGCGGATCACTTCCACAGTCGGTCACATGACTCCCATGTTCCGTAGGGGATAATTGAAGACCCAACCTGAAGATCTACATAACTCATAAGAGACTCAATCGATCGAGGGTCATGTGCTTGGCATGTAACCTCTTGGGAATTTTGTATATAGACCCTTTCGGGTCTAGGTAATCTCACCCGTACCCCTGTACTGCATTTCTTATTTATATTATTGCAATCAGACCCTTGTGTTTCCTCTATAATTTGAATCTCGTTTTCCCATCATTTTATTATTTAAATTGGCATTATGTCCATCAACTAATTCTCTATGGTGTGGCATGCTTATTAATTTTTATGCTCTGTGTTTTAATTAATAACTAAGATTTTTTTGGAATCTTGCTTATTTTGTCCACTTTACACTCTAAAATTCATATATAATTAATCGTTACTCGAACAATTGCCAAAAATTTAATGATCATAGAGTTAATAGTTAGTTACATTGTTCCAAAAAATAATTGCATTTACATACATATTTTGCTCTCTAAAAATCATTTTGTATATTTCATTAATTAATTTTTAATAGGTATTAAATTCAACATTTTTAGGGTTTAAAATTTTTCTAAGTCACGTAGTGATATATCTTAGATAATTTTATTTTTAGAAAATAATTAAATTTAATATCTAATATAAGTAATTATTTAAAATCACATTTTTGCATTCATAAATTCATAAAATATTCATCTTGTATCAGAAAATTCCAAAAACATTATAATGCATTTATTTCATCATTATTTACCTCTTAGCCAAGTTTCATAATTGTTGGACATCATTTAGTAGAGATCAATTTTCTGGTCTTTAACTTGGCCCGTATTTCACTTGAATTCCACAAATTGCATTAAAAAGACCAAAAATATTCTACCTCAAAAACCACGCACAGAATTTGATAGAAATAAATCTTGGTTGTTCCTTTGCCTCCTTGAGTTCGACCTTAGGACTTGTTCAAGTAAAATAAATATAAAACCACTCCGATTAAAACTGAATAAATTAATCGTGGTTATTTTCTAGATTGATTTTGATTACCTACCTACAACAAAACGACAAATTCATCACAAATTTAACATGATAATTTACACAAATTAAAGAGGGTAAATCCACGACTAATCAATGAAGAGGTCAAGCATAAAATGACTTTAAAAAGATGTACAATCGTTTAGCAAGGCAGATCACTAACTAGATTTGTATTTCGCAGATTCGTGGTACTTTGAGCTAAAGCTGTAACTACTATCTCTCCTACCTACCTTCTATGGAAACAAAAATGATGAACCATATATTCATCTACAGCAATTCAATCGCATCTGTGGTACCATGCACTATCCGAACATACCACTTGAGGTGGTGAAGATGACTTCTTTCCCATTTAGCCTTCGGAATAAGGCCCTCAACTTGATTAATCATCTGTAGAAAGTAGTCATGACTTGGTAAGAGCTGAAATAAGCATTTCTGTACAAGTACTATCCCTGGGTCGCCTCAATCAGATGAGAGATCTCACATCTAACTTCTCATAACTGTCGCATGAGCCTTTCCACGAGACTTGGGAATGATTCAAAGATATTCAAAAGAAGTGATCTTGTAACCAAGATTTATCAAAGGCCATACGATTTCACAAGGCGAAACCACAATCGATGTCTTGACCATCTAACCCGATTAATCAACAACTAACCCACACTATGAATCAAGCAATAAATAACAAAAATCTAAAGTTAAAATTTATTATAACTCAATAACAAATGTGCATAAGTGTAAGCATGTGCAGAGGTCGAACTCAGGGAGCAAACGATAGATGGGGCAATTGAGCTCAAAAACTTGTCCTTTTCTCTTATCCATTTTTTATTATTTTTGTGGGTTTTAAATTATATAATTTTGGATTTTTATTTTTTTATATTTTTTGTTTTTAATTTTATATTTGTATTTTACTTTTTTATATTTTTATATTTATTATTTCTTTCTCTTTTAAATATATAGTAATTATATAAGGCTACTCAAACAATATAGAGTAGTGTAATTATAAATACTAGTGAAAATAGATAAAATATAGAAAATAAATTGTTTTGGGTTTTATATATTTTTCTAATATTTTGTGATTGGACATTTGGTAATTTTTATGCATTTTTAAAATAAAAGATATCCCAAATCATGGATTAAATAATAAGTCAAGCTTGAAATAAAGATTAAAAATTGCAAAATGCATTCAAAATTCTTCAAATCAATTTCAATATCTAGATAATAGTATAAATAAAATTAAGGAATTGAAAAACATATTTTTGGATTTTTTAATAATTTTAAATATTTATGTTGGATTTTGGAACTTTTTAATTTTTAGGTTTTTTTATTTTAGGGATTTTTGTCTAGAGATAAATATGATAAAATAGACAACATATATTTTTTGGATTTTTTCAAAACATTTTTCTATTTTTTGGTATTTTATATTATAAGTAGGACAAAAATGTGATTCTCTTGATTTTTAATAAATAGGAAAAATCCCTAAGTACAAAATATAGAAATACAGCGTGGAGATATATGCAAGCAAAAGCTTAATACTATTTTTGCATGATTTTTAGAGCATAGGTGCTATTTTTAATAAGTGAAATCCAAACACCAAAAATACATACTTAGAAGGGTATATTTGCAAAAAAAATAAACAATGAGGGCTTAAGTGTAATTTACCTATAAATATACAACGTACACTGAATTTTATTGGATTAAATTTAAATACAAAAGGATGCAAGAGCTTCCTTGCAAAATGGCCACCTCACATGGACCGACACGTGAGGTTACCTGTCATGGACCTAAGTAGAATATGAGAGAAATACAAGGGTCTACATGCAATATCTCATTTTTATTTACATGGAATATTTTATTTACAATAATAATAATAATAATAATTAAATACAAAAATGAACGGGGCTAAGTATGCAATTTACCCCATTAAGCGCGCGATCGGACGGTTGCGCTTATTCCTCATGCCATGCATCGCTTTTTATTGGTCCTATGACGATTCGCCTGAATGTCTTGTATTAAATCCAGATCGAAGATCTACGGCTAAGGCGATGCGCATCCAACGGTAGGGGGAGAATCTAGGCGAGCAACTCGATCCAACGGCCTTGGACCTCCCTACAAGAATAGGGAAGAACAAGGCGGAGGTTGAGCTTCGTCCAACGATGTTGTCTCGCTCCGACCAACAGACGAAGATCCAAAGTGTGCAAAACATTCCCTGGCATCCTTTGCGCCTGCTAGAAGTGTTAGAAGGGCTCATGGAGGCCTGGTGACAGCTGACGAGCTCGGGGAAGGAGGGGGTTCCAGGTATCTCGCACACGCTTGAAATTTGATCCAAGAGGGTCCTCTGGCCACCAGCACCTGGAGAAAGGTCAAATGCACAAGAACGACGGGTCTGGGGCTTTTTTCGGCATGGGTAAACTGAAGGTGGAGTGTGACAGAGAGGTCCATCGTGAATCATGGAAGATCTAGCTTGATTTTGGCGTGAAGAATGGATGAAATGGATTGATGATCCGCCCATGAAAAGGGGAAGAAAATGGGGGATTTGACAAGTCCGATGAAAGTCAGAGGCGCCAGGGATAGTTGACTGGGGGTCAACAATCCAGGGCCCTGATTAGGCCATGTTAGACTGCAAAAGGACAAAATAGGTCCTATTATTCGAAAATAGATAACTAAAAATAGTAATTGATTTTATTAATTTTTGATAATAAAATAAAAAAGTTACTATTTTATGTAGTATTTTAATATGATTTTAATTTATTTTTTGGTGTTATTTATTACTAGTTAATTTTTAGGGGTGTATTTATAGGTATATTCATCTATGTTTTGTTCATTTTATTTTTATTTAGTGTATTTTATTTTATTATTTTATTCTATTATTTTCTACATTTATAACCAATTTTTATGTACATAATTATATTTTTATTTTATTTTTATGATATAATATATACACTTAAATAATAGGGATATATGTTATGTAAGTATAAATACATGTAGTATATTTGTATGTAGCTACATTATTTAAAATATTTTCTTTACGTTTTATTTTATCTTTATATTTTTAATAGAATATAAATAATATCTACAATAATTTATAAAAATATAAAAGGATAAAGATTAGTTTTCCCTTTTATTTATATACATGTATTATCATAGGTATTTTGCATATATATGTAGATATACTTATTTATTTTGTGTTTTCTTTATAGATTTTTCTAGTTTTAATATGTACACATACTATGAATAATATTAACAAAATTATAAAAAGTATAAAATTATAAAAATAATAAAGAATAAATAAAATGAATATTTAATTCATGTATACTGTACAATGAGGGTCAAAACCTAACTTTCATACATTAACTCCAAAAAAATGAAACCACTTCATTAAATAGATTATTAAAAGTTATATATAATTAAAGATGATTTTGGTACATTTTGAGTTTTATTTAAGAGATAGGGGTCTGGGAAGTTTGGTTTATGGCTTTTTATTTGTGTGAAAAATGAACATTGTATATCATTTTTGTGCAAACTTAATTTTATATTTTTCTATACATTATTATTTTACAACTTTCATGTACACAGTTTCTTTATTTGATGAATAAATAATAAAGAATAAAATATGACTCCAAAATGAATAAATGATGAATCAATAAATGGAATTTAAATGGATTTATTGGCCGATAACTCCCCCTATTTTATTCCTTGTCGACCAATTCAATTCTTGACTTGGTTCCGGGGTATAGGATCATAAAATACCTTTGGTATTTTATTCTTTTTCTTTTCTTCTCTTTATTATATAATTTTGGCATTAAAAACAGTATTATTTACAAGAGTGTAATAAATAATGAATGTTATTTTATACAAATTAATGCTATTGACATGCATTAGCTAGGGTTTTTAAGTCTGAAATGATAGAATAAAGGTGATGAAATGGAGATTCATGACCCCCCTATACTTGCCATTGCTAGTTCCTAGCAAAAACTTATGCAATAAATGCAAAAAAATAAAAATAAAGAAAAGAAAAAGAAAGAAAGTAGATTGAATTTAGTTTTCAAGCTTGTCTTCATAAAATCAAAATTTGGAGCTCAAGTCAGACCTTGGTGTGAAAGTGTGTATCGAACCTAGTCGGGAACCAAATTTAAAACACAACCACCTTTAAGAATCACATAACTCGGTTTAAACCACCTCAATAGCCATGTTAGAACTAGTCTACATCATACGCAGACTCTTATGACTATGAAGCTGACGTGTACAATGTAAGTGATAGTGGTTCTTTTCAACTGAAATGACAAAATAATTGACTTCTCCAGATTAACAACCTAATGATTCCCCAATCCAACAACTCTTCCCTCGAGGAGCGGGGTATTCCCTTTTAAGTTCAAGTGTATCCAACTCAAGAGGAGGCGGTAAAGAGAAGAATGGTCGGTAGCCAGTGTAGCTACCTATCCTGGGATGCATGACTAGTGTAGTCGTCATCCAGCTGCAGGCTCACATGATATGACTTTGAAGCTCAAGATTGCTTGTTGACTATACAAATATATACACCCCGGTAGACATTTTATTTTCAATCAGGCCCGTCCACCTTTTTAGAATTTTTGCTTTTTTGTTTTTTTAAACTATCTACAATAACATTTAAATAAGGAGTTTTTCCTCTTGAGCCAGAAGACTATTCCTATTTTGAAGCATTATTGCAACACACACTCTCCTGTCTTTAGACGTCTCGGTGCAGAGCTGCTCCCAAGTGTAGACGAATTTCCCCAAATGTTTCAGCCAGGTGGCTGCTCTGTCGGCCAAGGAGAAGGGGAAGGAAATCATCCTGATGGTGTCCTGGTCCACCTGGCGATCATGGACAGTACTGCAAATCATGAGGAACTCCTGTAGGTGGAGATGGGGCTCCTCGGTGGCGAGCCCGTGGAAGTAGGGGAGTAACTGCAAGGTGTTCGAGGGGAACTTGAAGTCCCCCACGATGGATGGAAGTACGACCCAGTGGTGCATCAGCGTCGATCCGGGGTTGTCCAACTCCCGCATCGGTCTCGGTGGCTCTCCTGCTCCTGCCGCGATGACTGCCGCTGCGGCGGCGGCTGCTGCGGCTGATGCGGCTGCATCATCTGGGACTCTCGGCCCCTCTCTCCGCTGCTCTCTCTCTGCTCTCATCAACTCCATCTCTCTTTTCATATCTAGCATGGACGCTCCCTGATCCCTCAACTGCTGTTGTACTGTCTCGAGGGAGGCAATCAGGGTGGAGTTGATCGCTCCCTGGTCCAACACAAAGTGCTCAGGCTGTGGACCTCGACTGCGATCATCGGAACTGCCAGCCATGGTGTCTGCAAAATCAAATGATCCAAACTCAGGTTCCGATAAATCTGCTAATCTCTCCTCTGGCACTGGTCTCTCGGAACCGAAAGAAAGGGGGTCGAGGCGGAACTGGGCGGAATCATACTCGGGCTCGGAGAGCTGGTCTCGGCTCTTGCGAGCCAACCTAGATGAACGGGTAGACGCGCTCGAAAGCGGTGCAGCCAGAGGCTGCCTAAGAGATCGTCTGCCCATCATCTTGATGTGGCGAGTAGGGTGGATGAGATTTGGAGAAACTATGATCGCAAACAAACCCCTCTGTTCACCAACGCAACGCGAGCTGAAGACCGTAAAAGTTCAATCAAATTATCTTGTCTATTTTATTTTGGTGAACAATCAGAATATCAAAGCGATTACGTGACCTGCTGGGATACCCGATACTATCCCCAACCGACTGTCCCGCACGAAAGAGTCGGTAATCAGTCGAGGAAGGTACCGGAGGGCTCTACCTAGTGTTCGGGTCACTCTCTCGCATAATCAAATCAAACAATGAGGGGGTTGCTCTCCCCAAGACAAATTTTTAGATCAGGTGTCTTTTAGGGTTAATAGCTTAAGCAGTCCCACTTTTATTGTTTTTCTTTTTAATATTTTTCAATAAAAACAAAAGGCCTAACGAGTTTTTCGGTTCTCCTGATTATTAAGTCAAAAACAGGGGGAGAAGACGAAAAGTCGATGTGCGATGAAATCAATGATGCATGCAAAGATAGAAATGCGTACCTGTCTCCAGCACTCTACATGCAATATGATCCGCGCAGAATTGAAAGACTGAAAGAAACTACCTATATGGTGCAGCGGTAAAAACCGAGTCCTAAACAGGCAATTTCTACTCGACAGAACCGTCTAACTAGTCACAGGTCCTTCAAGCCAAAGGGTCCGGTCTCGGTCTACCCCTCCTCCTCCTGACACATCGGGTTCAGGAGCAGCGCTTGGCAGGGCAGGCTACGACACGTAGGCTCGAAGGGAGTGAGTCAGTTATTTTTATTAATGATTTATTAGTAGGTACAATTAACGATCTATAGGAACATGCAATCAATTAAGTGTGTGGATCCTACTAATTACAGCACAGTCAAGCAGAAAATCCTAAATCTAGGGGCTCGAGAAAAACCATATAAAACCGTAAAAGGCAGCGAAGAAAAACAAAACCTCGAAGAAGCCGCGAAAATCCTAAGGGTCCCCCGAGCACACCGGTGCTCGGCGAAACAGACCCGCTACAAAATCCAAGTCCAAGTCCACAGTCTGTCCCTGTATTATTACAAATAATCAAATGAAATAAAAGAAAGTCTACTCTACTCCTCTCCCACTCAGCTTCTCTCTCTCTCACGCTCTCCTGCGGCTCCATGCAGAAGGGAGCCGCCTCCGAATCCCGCGGTTGCGCTGGCTTCTCGAAAGTTGTCGCCTCGATCCTCGGGCCCTCGCAAGAAAGAGGACAAGTGTCAAACCAAGAATAATAATCAAATATAAACAAGAAACTGTAAACATGGTATATGTGCAAAAATGACGAAGGAAATAAACAAGCAAAATCAATCAAAAACAAAAAGAAAATAAAATAAAATAAAATAAAACAAAAATAAGAGAAAAACAAAAAGCCGCAAAAAGCTGCAGATTCTGAAAAAGCCACGAAAAGCCGCGAAAAAGAAAACGAAAAATAAAAAGAAAACTACTAAGCCGTGCTCCCCGGCAACGACGCCATTCTGATGAGCCAAAATTCAATCGGTCCGGATCAGGTCAAAATATCACTCGGGTCGTTGCGACCCAGATCGATATGAATCGCAGCTCAATCAAGAAAATGAGGTTCAGACACCAAAATAAGATAAAAATCAAATAAATGCGATAGCGGTCCTGGCTATTAAATTAGCCTGGTATAGCGACCAGGGTCGGACTCAGGGAGCACGTGATGGCCTCACGGCCTACGAAGTAGTCTAAAAAAAGATAAAATAAGACAAGTGTTTTTGGTGGATTTTTAATTGTTTCTATTTTTTTTGGATTTTTAATTAATTAAGAAAATAAAGGAACAAGTAAAACAACCAACTTCAAGCAATTATTAAAGCACCCAAAAATCAACAAAAATTCAAATAAAAATGTTTTTATGTATTTTATGTTTTTTACTATTTTTGGGTAATTTTTGGTATTTTTCTGATTTTTATTTAATTTTCTAAAAATCAAACAAGGCAGGGAAATGAAGGTACTGTCCAGTCAAGAGTAAAAGGCCAATTTAAAATGCAAAAGGGCCTTATTAGCTCCTGGAGGTAATTTTCCTATAAACTAGAAAGTCTAAGGAAAATTAAGGCACTAGAATTATTATTTTTGGATTTTTAAATTAATTATTAGAATTTTTATGAGTTTTTAATTTTTATGAGTTTTATATAACGAAAAATGACCAAAATTGGTCAGTAAATCAAACAAGACACAATACACAGTAGCTAATTTTTTTGTAATTTTTAGATGAGTTTTATTATTTTTTGTGAATTTTTAAATTAGATAGGAAAGAAAAAGCTTGTTTTTGAATTTTTAAAAAAATATCAAATAAAACCAAAAATGTCCCCAAAAATTCTAGAAAATTTTACAACATGGCAGGAGCCATGTGTCCATTTTCATTGAATTTGGAGTTAGTTTGATATTTTATTAAAAATCAAAACCTAGGTACAGTGCACAGGGACCTGTACGTAAATATCAAAAGTTCCAGGGGGTCCGATGCAAAAATTCCAAGAAGTCAAGCGCGAGGCGCGTGTATTGGACACTCAGGGACCTAATTGCAAATAAAATGAGGTTCCTGGACTAAATAATAACAGGTATTAAAAGTCCAGGGACCTTATCGTAAAATACCCAAAAATATAACGCACATGCACAAATTCAACACGCACAGGGGTATACATGCAATTATCTCAAAAGTTTCATTCATTCAAGAACAATCCAGAACTACAAGGCTAAGTATGCAAATAACCCAACAGAATACGTGTCGATGTACGTGACACACTACAAGCAGGGGTATACATGCAAATAGCAGAAAAGACAAGGTCCAACATGCAATTTACCTAACGCAAATAAAATCCTAAAAATATTTACAGTACTGAAAGCAAACTACGCTAAAGCTAAGGGCCTAAGGGAATATTTACCCTTTATTAAGTAGGCCATCGGATGGGCGCCACGTGTGCTGATCGACGACTGGGAAAGGGTGGCGCCCGACGCTGAAGTCTTCGTTCTGATCGAACGGCCAGGGCTCCGCCACGTGGGAGATCGAACGGACGTGAGGCTCTATGGCTAAACCTCGACGATCGAACGGTGCGGATCGCTCCTCCAAAGATCTGACGCTGCTCGTGGCTCCTCAGATGAACGGCTGAGATGTAAACTGGAGCTGGGAGGGGATCCGACGGTAGCTGGAGGTCGAGGAAGAACTGATGGCTGGCGACCTTCGCCGGCCCGCTGCGTGCGCTCCCGGCCTGCTCGCGGGACTCTAATGATCGGAGAAGACTCGCTGTAGGCTCCCGCGTCGACTAGTGCCCTCCGATGGCTCGACGGAGCTCCGAGGAGCTCAGGCGAGGCAGGCGGAGGCCAGGCTGCTGGACCAGATGGTCCAAGCCCTCATATGGGCTCGGATGTCCCTGCAAAACGTACCAACAGACTCACGGGTCGAGGGCAAAGTGCCTCGACCCTGTGAGAGAGGGTGACAGTGATCGGTGAGGCGGGGCGGTCGAGCTCCGGCGAGGTGTAGACGGTGGAGCTCGAAACCCCAGCTCCTGTGCGAGCTGGGTTGAATGGAAGGGCAGAGAACGTGCGCGAAGGATAGGCCAACGTGATGGAAGGGTCCGATGATCGAATCGAAGGCGGAGGTCATCGGAATCGATGATGAACAGAAAATGGGTGAATTGGGCGAAATGCGAAATCAAAGAAAACGGGAAGGAAATACGACTACCTGGGTGGACGAGTCGACTGGGCTCGAGCTGCTGGAGCTCTGGGTCGTTGCCTCGCGGGTCGTCGAGGCCCGACGCTGGAGCTCCTCCTTCAGGCGGAGCACGACGACGCTAGCTCACCGGATCAGAGGTCCGGGCACCTTCTCCTCTCTTCGACACCACCAACTGCTAGCTGTCACCTCAGGAAAGGCAGTGGAGGTCACGGGAATGAAAGGTGGGGAGCCAAAGATGCCGAAATAGGTGGCGGAGCTCGACTTTTATATGATGGAAGGTCCGGGAAAAAAGGCTCTGGTCCGGCTCGATGGAGCACGGACCCCTAGGCACGATGTCGGGCGAGGCTCCCGGATGCTTGGGGTGTAATTAGGACCCTGGGTTTGGGTGCCTGGAGGTCGGATCGAGTGTGGAATAAATGGGGAAGTCGGGTCGGTCACTCAAGATCCGTGGGAAGTGGTCCACAGGGGGGAGTTGACCGGGGGGTCAACATTCCCCCGTGGACCAATGAGAAGCAGCCACGTCAAAAAGATTTATAAAATCAATTAAAAATAGGAAATGGCCGAATTATTAAAAACTCAAAACATGACAAATGTTTGTTTTTATTTTTTCTATTTTTTATGATTTTTAATTAATTTTTCAAAATAAAAATAAGGTATTTACATAATAGGGCTATATATAGGTATATATACAATATAGTATTTTGATTTTTGAATTTTACCTAATTATTTTTGTGCATTTTTATTCCCAGTTTATATTTTATTTATTTATAGCATAAAATTAGGAATAAAAAGATATTTTTATTGTATTATATTATTTATATATAAGGGTGAAATAAATAGGTATATGCATCTATGTACATGGTATATTTACAATGTGATTTTTAGTTTTTTTTTTAATTTTGTTCTTTTTATTTTGTTTTTGTTTTTTTTGTTTTTATTTTATTTATTTACACCATAAAAGATACAAGTTTTTTTATAGAAATTACTTTATTTATTTATAAAGTGAAATAAATATGGATGTGGTTGTATGTAAATGATGAATATATACAAAAGTGACTCTTTTTATTTTCTTTTTTTAATTTTTCTATTTTTTTTGATTTTTATATTTACAAATATATACAATATATACAAACCACTTTTATTCTTTTTTTTAGAGGAAATATATTTATTTTATTTATAGGTCTATTTACACACATGAGCCCCTATCTCCCTCTACTTTGGCTTTTATGCGGTCAGGCCCATGCTGAGCCTTCCTTTGGGTTAGGTTGCTCAATATTTATTCTAAATATTTCCTATTTTTCTTTTTAATCTTTATTCTTTTATTTTTGCACAAAAACATGCTAATTATTACTTTTTACACCATGCATGTTTTTGGTAATTATTTGTATTTACACATATCTACATGTATTTGCAAAGGTTTTTGTAGCTAAAATATAAGAATAAAGAGTGATGAATGAGTATTCATCACCCCCCTATACTTAACTTTGCTAGTCCCTTAGCAAACACTTATATGAAAAAGAAGTGCAAAAAGGAAAAGAAAAAGAAAAAGAGGAGAATGCACATGGATCAAGGTTGAATATTAAACTTGCCTTCATTAAATTGAATTATGGAGCTTAGATCAGATCTTTGGATTATTAATGTGTCGGAACCTTATTTGGGCTTAAGCTTAAAACTCAACAGCCTCTAAGTTCCACTAATCTCTAATCAAGACTCCTCAATGATCCAGATCAGAACAAGTCATCAATCACAAACCCTGAAGACCATGAATCTTTCCTTGTCCTGTGAATGTGAGGTATAAGCTCTCCACCTCAGAAATGGTAACTTGACAACCCTCCCCAACAAGGTAACTCTATGACCTCAATCTAGCCACTCTTTCCTCGAGGAGCAGGGTATTCCCTTCTAAGTTCAAGTTCAACCGGCTCAAGAAGAGGAGGAAGAAGAGAATGGACCATGGCCAGTGTAGCCATGTATCCTTGGGAGCTCGACCAGTGTAGCCAAGTCTCCCTGCTGCAAGCTACATAAGGTGGGAAATAAATCTCAAGCTTTGCTTATTGCACTCTATATACATACTCCGGTGGGATTATCATTTTCTATCAGACCCACCATTTTTTTGGAGTTATTTTCATTTTGCATTTTTTTCAAGTGCATCTGTACAACATATACATGTGCAGCATATATACAAGGAGGTTTTCCTCTTGAGCCAGTAGACTATCCCTCTTTTGAAGCTTTATTGCAACCCACAACTCCCGTCGTTAGACCTCATGGCAACCAGACCAAGTTGAGACGCACTTCCTTCACTAAAAGAAGAAGAGAGGTTCCGCCTAGAAGTACTACCCTCATATGCTACCCCAAGTCAAGGAAGACTGCCTCCTCACCACCTCATCCGTAGAGAGCTCGGTGCAAAGTGCTGGTGTCCAAGTAAAGCCATTGTCCCTATGAGTCATGTGTTGTTGTTAAGTGCTCTACTTAGGCTCATTGATATGACATGTGATCATAGCCTAGTGGACTCAAAGAATTAAGTCACCATGGACCTGAAAAGTCTTAGCCCTAAGCCCTATAAGTTTCCTCTTATGAATTAGGTGGATTAAGATCTTAATCAAACTCCATTTCCCAATTTAATTCCAGGATAGTTTAAATGTCAACTATTATCCAGAAAAACTATATACATATATACAAAAGATGATATTTACACAAATTTTACAAACATGCAAAATTTTTTAAAAATGTTTTGAAATCATGGATGGATGAATGCATGAAGTGCAAGTTTTGCAAAAGTATTCACACATTTACACAAGATTTTTGCAAACTTTTGATTTTCAAAACATTTTGGAAAAATTTTGTACTATATACATAATTTTGATAAAAAAAATATTTACACAAGCTTTACACAAAAGATTTTTGAAAACATTTTTACAAAAATAATTTGTACACTAGCTATGTATGCGCAATAAAAGAATGATTATTTACAGGAAATCTTTTTTTAATTTTTGTGATTTTTAGGGTTTTTAGCCATGATATTTATTAACACACTCACACAAAGTACGGGTTATGGCTAAAGTATATATGAAATATACACACACCCCCCTATACGTAGCTCGAACGATGTCCTCAGAGTCAAGAGCGATGAAGAAGACATAACTCATGCTTAGTAAAGGGAAGTGAAAAGGAAGGCTATATACAAAGACGAATGAATGAAATAGAAGATCAAAAGGCTCACGGCTTTTCCCCCTATACTTAGGATCAAGTCATCCTAAGTAAAGTAGGCTGTACACAAAGGGAAAACCGAGTGAAGAATGTACAGGGTCTACCCCCCTATACTTAGGGTAAAATATCCCTAAGTATAGGCAGCAAAAACAGGGGTAGAAAGAAACAAAAGAAATACCCAAAGGTCCTACATCCCCCCTATACTTAGGGTAAAGTACACCCTAAGTATAGCATAATCAAAAGATGAAGAAAGGGATGTGGGACTAAAGAATGTGATGATATGGGCATCTGGATCTATACAGGTCGGAAGATCAGTGAAAATCAGGCGTGATATGCAATAGATGTGAGTCAAAAGACCACATCTCACGCAAAATGAATAGGGGCAACATCAACGACCCGCGGCTCATGATCTAGAAATGGCTTGAGCCACTGGCCGTTCACTCGAAAGGTACTCTCAGAAGACAACTAGGATATATCAATGCTACCGTTGTCATGTACCTTTCTCACCAGATAAGGTCCCTTCCATTTGCTCTGTAGCTTCCCTGAAAATAGGCGAAGCCTCGCATCAAACAGCCATACTCTCTGTCCAGGCTCGAAATGTTTGTGGCTGATGTGAGAATCATGCCACTCCTTCACTCTCTCCTTGTAATGTAGGCTGTTTGAGAAGGCGGTGTCTCTAAGCTCCTCCAGGGCTGCTAACTCTGCCCTCCTCTAGTCTCCCACACCATATGGATCCATAAGTATCTCAGTGACTGCCCAAAGTGACATGTGCCTCAGCTCAACAGGTAAATGGCACGGCTTGCCATATAAGAGGCGAAAGGGAGATGTGCCCAATGGTATCTTGAAAGACGTCCTATATGCCCACAAGACCGAGTCCAAAAGCTGTGACCAATCCTTTCGGTCAGGACGGACGACTTTCTGCAATATAGTCTTGATCTCCCTGTTCGACACCTCGGCTAGACCATTCGTCTGTGGATGGTAAGGTGTAGCAACACGATGGTCTATGCCGAACTCGCTAGCAAGGGCCTTCACCTGGTCGTTGATGAAATGAGACCCCCCATCTGAAATCAATACTCGAGGTACCCCGAACCGCGTGATGATGTGCTTCCTCAAAAATCTGCAAACTGTCCTCGCATCAGCGGCTCGGGCGGGGATAGCCTCAACCCAATGACTAACATAGTCTACGGCCAACAGAATGTACTCAAATCCCTGACTCTTAGGGAATGGACCCATGAAATCGATGCCCCATGCGTCAAAAACCTCACAGAAGTGATTGGGCTGCATCGGAATCACGTCACGATGTCCACAAGTGCCCATCCTCTGACAGTCAGTACACCTCTTCACGAACTCATCAGAGTCCTTGAAGAGGGTAGGCCACCACAAGCCGGATTGGAGCACTTTCTGTGCCATTCTCCTCCCAGAATGGTGTCCTCCTACCTCAAGCTTGTGGCAGTAAGTGAGGACGCTATGGTGCTCCTCCTGAGGAATGCACCTACGCCAGACGCTATCCCCTCCTTCATGGTAAAGGATGGGATCCTCCCAGTGGTAGGACTTGGCCTTCGCGAGGAAGGTCTCAAGCCTCTGCCTGGGCCAACCTTGTGGGACTTTCTTAGCAACAAGAAAGTTCACAATGTCAGCATACCACGGGAGTGAGGCGATGGCAAGGATCGCCTCATCTGGGAAGGTCTCACAAATGAGATCAATCTGCTCAGACTCCTCAGGCTGCTCTAAACGGGAGAGATGATCCGCCACCACATTCTTGACTCCAAGCTTATCCTTGATCTCAATGTCGAACTCCTGGAGTAGAAGGATCCATCTAGTCAGTCTGGCCTTGGCATCCTTCTTTGCCATGAGGTATCGGATGGCAGTGTGATCAGTGTACAAGGTCACTCTAGATCCAATGATGTAAGATCTGAACTTATCTAGGGCGAACACTACGGTTAGCATCTCCTTCTCTGTGACTGTATAATTCCGCTGGGCGGAATCCAATGTGCGGCTAGCGTAGTGGATAGAAAAGGGGACTCCATCCCTCCTCTGTCCCAGCACGGCCCCCACGGCTAAATCGGAGGCGTCCGTCATGATCTCGAATGGGAGAGACCAATCAGGCGGCTGAAGAATAGGAGCCTCTATAACACACTGCTTGAGAGACTCAAACGACGAAAGACACTTGTCATCGACAAGGAACTCGGTGTATTTCATCAGTAGGTCAGTCAACGGCCGGGAAATCCTGCTGAAATCATGAATGAATCGTTGGTAGAAACCGACGTGCCCCAGGAATGACCATAACTGCCTCAAATTGGACGGCGGCGTGAGTTTTCTTATGACATCAACCTTGGCCGGATCAACCTCCATGCCCCTGTTGGAGATGATGTGGCCAAGCACCGTCCCTTGAGTCACCATGAAGTGACTCTTCTCCCAAGAAAGCACCAAGTGCACCTCTATACATCGTTGGAGTACTCGGTCTAGGCAGTCAAGACACGAGTCGAATCCATCGCCGTAAATTGAGAAATCATCCATGAAGACCTCCAAACACTCCCCTACCATGTCCGAAAAGATCGACAGCATGCATCTCTGAAAAGTCGCAGGGGCATTGCATAGCCCAAATGGCATGCGTCGGAAGGCGTATGTGCCGAAGGGACAGGTAAAGGTGGTCTTCTCCTGGTCCTCAAGAGCGATGGCCACCTGGTTGTAGCCCGAGTACCCATCCAGAAAACAGTAATGTCTCTTCCCTGCCAGTCTCTCAATGATCTGATCAATAAAGGGCAGGGGGAAATGATCCTTCTTGGTGGCCTGGTTGAGTCTCCTGTAGTCAACACAAACTTGCCAAGAAATGGGTACTCGTGTAGCAATCTCCTCTCCAGACTCGCTAATCACTGTAGTGATGCCTGTCTTCTTGGGCACCACATGCAAAGGGTTGACCCACTTGGAGTCGGAGATGGGGTAGATAAAATCGGCGCTCCACCATTTCGAGATTTCCTTCATGACAACCTCTCTCAGATTCGGGTTCAGCCGCCGCTGGAACTCACGCGACGGCTTCGCCTCATCCTCGAGATAGATATGGTGGGAGCACAGGGCCGGACTAATTCTCTGGAGATCTGCTACGCTCCATCCGATTGCCTTGCGGTTCTTTTCAAGAACCCCCATCAAACGGGATTCTTGCTCTCCAGTCAGATCGGCGGAGATGATGACTGGGTACATCTCAGGCTCACCCGCAAGGAATCGATACTTCAGCGAAGTAGGGAGTGGCTTCATCTCTGGACAGCTGGGTGCTGGCAAATCTAGCTTCGAAAGAAGCCGCGTGTATGCTGCCAAATCTGCCCGGGAGAATGAGAACGTACTCTTGCAAACTAGATCTGAAGAAGGCTGCTCAACTGAACTGTCTTTGATCTGCTCGGCATCTACCTCCTCCTCAGCTGTAGGCTCAGTGGAAATCAGGTCTGGCATGTAATCATCACAATCTGCCCAATCAGACTCTGACTCCGAGGGATCTGCATCACACAAGGTGGCATCAGTACCACCATCATCACAAAAGTCCGTGTCGCGGTCAAGAACCTGCTCTGCTGCCTCTAAGGTATCCTGGACCAGGAATGTGCTCTCCAAGCTCTCCTCTGCTATCATCTCTGCATCAGCGGTGGTCGAAAATGAGAGGATGGCCTGTGCTGCTGGGTCTGCCCAAACTGCCTCATCGTCTGTGATCACAAAGTCACAGTCCTGGTGGATGTCTAGCCTGGCATCTGTCAGCTACTCTGTATCTGAGGTGGTCTCTAAGCATGATCTGTCTCTGGCTCTGCTGTCCTCGTCCGTCTCTATTTGTACACTTTCGCCCTCGACGCGAAAGTATACTTCCCCCTATCATGGTCAGTCACCGCCTTGGCTGTGGCCAAGAACGGACGACCGAGAATGATGGGGGTATCGGTCACTGAATCAGGGATCTCCATGTCCAACACTACGAAGTCCACGGGGAATTGCAGGCCCTGAATAGTGACGACAACGTCTCGCAACAACCCCTTCGGCCTCTTGACAGATCGATCGGCAAACTGAAGGATTGCCTGCTCTGTCTAAGAGTGCCCAACTTGAAGCGGTCGAGAAGGGCTGCCGGAAGATGGTTGATAGACGATCCGCTATCTAATAGAGTCTGGTCGAACCTCTGCTCTCTAATATGACATCTGACATAAGGGGCTCCTGAATCTGGCCTCTTGGCCGGCAGACGGTTCTAGATCGCGAAACATGTGGCTTTCGTCAGCACATGGATCTCTGAGTGGTGGTTCCTCCTCTTCCTCCTGACTGTAGTCCTGTCTCTCAGTGAACGCTGAAGAAGGGGGATGTACTGCAAAGCCTCCTGAAGAGTCAGCTGTATGTGAAATCTATCTATCATCTGCTGGCTGAACTCCTCCTAATCTCTCTTTTTTGGATTTTCTGCTTTCTTTCCCTTCCCCATCTGAAGGGCTCTAGGGAAGGGGATCACTGGGTCCTTCTCAGATGAAGGACTAGGAAAAGGTCTAGACGGCTCGACGGCCAGATCCACACATACATCACGCACCACAGTGGGACCAGAAAAACCAAACCTTTTCCTTTATTCACAACATGGTTCCGAGATACATCAGAAGTGGGAAAAACAACAGATCTCTCAACAAAAGTGTGGGTGGCCTCAGCACCACCATCGGCTGGATCAACTGGGACTGGAAGACTCGCGGCCTCAGTAATGTGCTCTAGCTCGGCATAGTGGGTGGCCTCAGTACCACCTCCTCGAACTGGTGAAATGGCAGCCTCAGCACCGCCTGTGGAGTCAGCATCCTTGGTGGCATCGGTACCACTGTCATCATCTCGAGCAGCCACAGTACCGCTCTCCTCCTCCTCATCTGGCGCTCTAAGTGTATCCTCATGGCATCTCTCAGACGAGGCGCCGCCTTCTGGTGTCCTACCGCTCCTAAGTGTGACAAAATCAGCATCAAAAAGGTCTGCATACATATCATCAAATGGATCACTAGGAGCGACATACTCAGTGTAAGCTACCTGCTCAGATTTCCGCTTCAGGCTGTTGGGGTTCGGCTCGATCTGGGCAGGGATGGCGGCCTTCCCTCTCACAATGTCCCGCATCTTCTGGCGGAACTCGTCCATCTCCCGTTTGAAAGTGGCCTGTTGATCCGTGAGGAGGCGGGCTATGTCATCCAAAGCGAGGCTCTCATGGGAGCCCGACGGGTAGCCTCTCTGGTAGTGAGGCTGCTGGAACTGCTGCTGGTGCTGAGAGGGGTATGGGGGATGCTGCTGCTGGTGAGGCTGCTCATGCCTCTAAGACTGTCCCTGCTGATAGGGACGAGGACCATAGGACGACTGCTGCTGCTGTTGTGAAGGGTAGATTGGGGGTTGCTGCTGCGGCTGGTGCTCTCTCTGATGGTCGTACTGGCCTCCCTGACCTGACGGCTGCTGCTGGGGCTGGGTACTTCCAGTCCCCCACCGGAATCCGGGATGGTCTCGTCGGATATCGGGCTGAGGGCGGTCTTACAAAATCCCGTTGACATCCATCAACGGCTCTGCATCGTACTGGGCTGGCGGGAGTACTGCCAGAGGCTGATCAGGCTGGTATACCACCATCTGCAAGTCTGGAGATGGTGGTGACTGGTAGGTGGGCTGCGGCTGCTGGTACGGCTCCGCCTGTACAAGGTGAACCTGTCTAGGCTGCTGGTGTGAGCTGGAGCGCTGGGACGAGCTGTTGCTGCTGCCGTGATCGCCTCGCGACTGAAGACGGGGCTGGGAAGCCGTCTGTGCCTCCTGGAGACACATGAGCTGGGTCTTCATGTCGCTCAGAGTCGGTGCCATCTACTCCATCTGAGTGATGCCCTGGCACTGCTTCTTCTCAATCAGCTCCATCCGATCCAACTTCTCGCTAATGATGCCCATGTCCGCAGCTGAAGACTCTGCCTGTGCTACTACTACTGCGGACGAACTGGAAGGACCGGCGTCGACCCGTGCTCTCCTCTGGTACTGCACGGGTCCTGGCTGCTGGGGTCTGCCCTGAGTGTACAACCGGGTCTGGGACATCACCATGTAGTTCTCGGCCATCTCCTCGTAGATGGCCCAGACCTGGTCGTGATCCTTGGCGAAGTCTGACCTGCCACATGAAGCGTTCACCAAGCCCTGGAGCTCTGGTGTCAGCCCGCTGAAAAAGCTCTACACGAGGTTGGGCTTGGAAATGTCGTGGTGCGGGCATCGATTAGTCAGCTCTCGGAACCTCTCCCAAGCCTCATGGAACTGCTCGTTGGGGAGCATGGAGAAGTTGCTGATAAGGGCTCTCGCGGCATTGGTCCGTCCGAGTGGATAGTACTTATGCAAGTACTCGGTGCGGAGCTGCTCCCAAGTGTAGACGAACTTCCCCAAATGTTTCAGCCAGGTGGCTGCTCTGTCGGCCAAGGAGAAGGGGAAGGCAATCATCCTGATGGTGTCCTGGTCCACCCGACGATCGTGGACAGTACTGCAAATCATGAGGAACTCCTGGAGGTGGAGATGGGGCTCCTCGGTGGCGAGCCTGTGGAAGCGGGGGAGTAACTGCAAGGTGTTCGGGGGGAACTTGAAGTCCCCCACGATGGATGGAAGTACGACCCAGTGGTGCATCAGCATCGATCCGGGGTTGTGCAACTCCCACATCGGTCTCGGTGGCTCTCCTGCTCCTGCCGCAGCGGCTGCCGCTGCAGCGGCGGCTGCTGCGGCTGCATCATCTGGGACTCTCGGCCCCTCTCTCCGTTGCTCTCTCTCTGCTCTCATCTGCTCCATCTCTCTCCTCATATCTAGCATGAACGCTCCGTGATCCCTCAACTGCTGTTGTACTGTCTCGAGGGAGGCAATCAGGGTGGAGTTGATCGCTCCCTGGTCCAACACAAAGTGCTCAGGCTGTGGACCTCAACTGCGATCATCGGAATTGCCGGCCATGGTGTCTGCAAAATCAAATGATCCAAATTCAGGTGCCGATAAATCTGCTAATCTCTCCTCTGGCACTGGTCTCTCGGAACCGAAAGAAAGGGGGTCGAGGAGGAACAGGGCGGAATCATACTCGGGCTCGGAGAGCTGGACTCGGCTCTCGCGAGCCAACCTAGATGAACGGGAAGACGCGCCCGAAAGCGGTGCAGCCAGAGGCTGCCTAAGAGATCATCTGCCCATCATCTTGATGTGGTGAGTAAGGCGGATGAGATCCGGAGAAACTATGATCGCAAATAAACCCCTCTATTCACCAACGCAACTCGAGCTGAAGACCGTAAAAGTTCGGTCAACTTATCTTGTCTATCAGAGCGATTACGTGACCTGCTGGGATACCCGATACTATCCCCAACCGACTGTCCCGCACGAAAGAGTCGGTAATCAGTCGAGGAAGGTACCGGAGGGCTCTACCTAGTGTTCGGGTCACTCTCTAGCATAATCAAACCAAACAATGAGGGGGTTGCTCTCCCCAAGACAAATTTTTAGATCAGGTGTCTTTTAGGGTCAATAGCTTAAGCAGCCCCAATTTTATTGTTTTTCTTTTTAATATTTTTCAATAAAAACAAAAGGCCTAACGAATTTTTCGGTTCTCCTGATTATTAAGTCAAAAACAGGGGGAGAAGACGAAAAAGCTGATGCGCGATGAAATCAATGATGCATGCAAAGATAGAAATGTGTACCTGTCTCCAGCACTCTACATGCAATATGATCCGCGCAGAATTGAAAGACTGAAAGAAACTACCTATATGGTGCAGCGGTAAAAACCGAGTCCTAAACGTGCGATTTCTACTCGACAGAATTGTCTAACTGGTCACAGGTCCTTCAAGCCAAAGGGTCCGGTCTCGGTCTACCCCTCCTCCTCCAGACACATCGGGTTCAGGAGCAGCGCTTGGCAGGGCAGGCTACGGCACGTAGGCTCAAAGGGAGTGAGTCAGTTATTTTTATTAATGATTTATTAGTAGGTCCAATTAACGATCTATAGGAACATGCAATCAATTAATTGTGTGGATCCTACTAATTACGGCACAGTCAAGCAGAAAATCCTAAATCTAGGGGCTCGAAAAAACCACGTAAAACCGTATAAGGCAGCGAAGAAAAACAAAACCGCGAAGAAGCCACGAATATCCTAAGGGTCCCCTGAGCACACCGGTGCTCGGAGAAATAGACCCGCTACAAAATCCAAGTCCAAGTCCACAGTCTGTCCCTATATTATTACAAATAATCAAATGAAATAATAGAAAGTCTACTCTACTCCTCTCCCACTCAGCCTCTCTCTCTCTCACGCTCTCCTGCGGCTCCGTGCAGTAGGGAGCTGCCTCCGAATCCCGCGGTTGCGCCGGCTTCTCAAAAGTTGCCGCCTCGGTCCTTGGGCCCTCGCAAGAAAGAGGACAAGTGTCAAACCAAGAATAATAATCAAATATAAACAAGAAAATGTAAACATGGTATATGTGCAAAAATGACGAAGGAAATAAACAAGCAAAATCAATCAAAAACAAAAAGAAAATAAAATAAAATAAAATAAAATAAAATAAAAATAAGAGAAAAACAAAAAGCCATGAAAAGCCGCGGACTCTGAAAAAGCCGCAGAAAGCCGCGAAAAAGAAAACGAAAAATAAAAAGAAAACTACTAAGCCGTGCTCCCCGGCAACGGCGCCATTATGATGAGTCGAAATTCAATCTGTCCGGATCAAGTCAAAATATCACTTGGGTCGTTGCGACCCGGATCGATACGAATCGCAGCTCAATCAAGAAAATGAGGTTCAGACCACCAAAATAAGATAAAAATCAAATAAATGTGATAGCGGTCCTGGCTATTAGATTAGCCTGGTATAGCGACCAGGGTCGGACTCAGGGAGCACGTGATGGCCTCACGGCCTACGAAGTAGTCTAAAAAAAAGATAAAATAAAAGACAAGTGTTTTTGGTGGATTTTTAATTGTTTTTAATTTTTTTTGGATTTTTAATTAATTAAGAAAATAAAGGAACAAGTAAAACAACCAACTTCAAGCAATTATTAAAGCACCCAAAAATCAACCAAAAATTCAAATAAAAATGTTTTTATGTATTTTATGTTTTTACTATTTTTGGGTAATTTTTGGTATTTTTCTGTTTTTTATTTAATTTTCTAAAAATCAAACAAGGTAGGGAAATGAAGGTACTGTCCAGTCAGGAGTAAAAGGCCAATTTAAAATGCAAAAGGGCCTTATTAGCTCCTGGAGGTAATTTTCCTATAAACTAGAAAGTCCAAGGAAAATTAAGGCACCAGAATTATTATTTTTGGATTTTTAAATTAATTACTAGAATTTTTATGAGTTTTTAATTTTTATGAGTTTTATATAACGAAAAACGACCAAAATTGGTCAGTAAATCAAACAAGACACAATACACAATAGCTAATTTTTTTTGTAATTTTTAGATGAGTTTTAATATTTTTTTGTGAATTTTTAAATCAGACAGTAAAGAAAAAGCTTGTTTTTGAATTTTTAAAAATATCAAATAAAACCAAAAATGTCCCCAAAAATTCTAGAAAATTTTACAACATGGCAGGAGCCTTGTGTCCATTTTCATTGAATTTGGAGTTAGTTTGATATTTTATTAAAAATCAAAACCTAGGTATAGTGCACAGGGACCTGTACGTAAATATCAAAAGTTCCAGGGGGTCCGGTGCAAAAATTCCAAGAAGTCACGCGTGAGGCGCATGTCTTGGGCACTCAGGGACCTAATTGCAAATAAAATGAGGTTCCTAGACTAAATAATAACAGGTATTAAAAGTCCAGAGACCTTATCGTAAAATACACAAAAATATATCGCACATGCACAAATTCAACAAGCACAGGGGTATAAATGCAATTATCTAAAAAGTTTCATTCATTCAAGAACAATCCAGAATTACAAGGCTAAGTATGCAAATAACCCAACAGAACACAGGTCGATGCACGTGACACACTACAGGCAGGGGTATACATGCAAATAGCGTAAAGACAAGGTCCAACATGCAATTTACCTAACGCAAATAAAATCCTAAAAATATTTACAGGACTGAAAGCAAACTACGCTAAAGCTAAGGGCCTAAGGGAATATTTACCCTTTATTAAGTAGGCCGTCGGATGGGCGCCACGTGTGCTGATCGACGGCTGGGAAAGGGTGGCGCCCGACGCTGATGTCTTCGTTCTGATCGAACGGCCAGGGCTCCGCCACGTGGGAGATCGAACGGACGTGAGGCTCTGTGGCTAAACCTCGGCGATCGAACGGTGTGGATCGCTCCTCCAAAGATCTGACGCTGCTGGTGGCTCCTCAGATGAACGACTGAGATGCGAATTGGAGCTGAGAGGGGATCCGACGGTAGCTGGAGGTCGAGAAAGAACTGATGGCTGGCGACCTTCGTCGGCCCGCTGCATGCGCTCCCGGCCTCCTCGCGGGACTCTGATGATCGGAGAAGACTCGATGTAGGCTCTCGCGTCGACTAGTGCCCTTCGATGGCTCGACGGAGCTCCGAGGAGCTCAGGCGAGGCCGGCGGAGGCCAGGCTGCTGGACCAGATGGTCCAAGCCCTCAAATAGGCTCGGATGTCCCTGCAAAACGTACCAACAGACTCACAGGTCGAGGACAAAGTGCCTCGACCCTGTGAGAGAGGGTGACAGTGATCGGTGAGGCGGGGCAGTCGAGCTCCGGCGAGGTGTAGACGGTGGAGCTCAAAACCCTAGCTCCTATGCGAGCTGGGTTGAATGGAAGGGTGGAGAACGTGCGCGAAGGATAGGCGAACGTAATGGAAGGGTCCGATGATCGAATCGAAGGCGGAGGTCACCAGAATCGATGATGAACAGAAAATGGGAGAATTGGGCGAAACGCGAAATCAAAGAAAACGGGAAGGAAATACGGCTGCCTGGGTGGATGAGTCGACTGGGCTCGAGCTGCTGGAGCTCTGGGTCGTTGCCTCGCGGGTCGTCGAGGCCCGAGGCTCGAGCTCCTCCTTCAGGCGGAGCACAGCGGTGCTAGCTCGCCGGATCAGAGGTCCGGGCACCTTCTCCTCTCTTCGACACCACCAACGGCTAGCTGTCACCTCAGGAAAGGCAGTGGAGGTCACGGGAATGAAAGGTGGGGAGCCAAAGATGCTGAAATGGGTGGTGGAGCTCAACTTTTATATGATGGAAGGTCTAGGAAGAAAGGCTCGGGTCCGGCTCGATGGAGCACGGACCCCTAGGCACGATGTCGGGTGAGGCTCCCGGATGCTTGGGGTGTAATTAGGACCCTGGGTTTGGGTGCCTAGAGGTCGGATCGAGTGTGGAATAAATGGTGAAGTCGGGTCGGTCACTCAAGATCCGTGGGAAGTGGTCCACAGGGGGGAGTTGACCGGGGGGTCAACATTCCCCCGTGGATCAATGACAAGCAGCCACGTCAAAAAAGATTTATAAAATCAATTAAAAATAGGAAATGGCCGAATTATAAAAAACTCAAAACATGAAAAATGTTTGTTTTAATTTTTTCTATTTTTTTGTGATTTTTAATTTATTTTTCAAAATAAAAATAAGGTATTTACATAATAGGGTGTTGTTTTTATTTTATTTATTTACACCATAAAAGATACAAGTTTTTATAGAAATTACTTTATTTCTTTTTAAAATGAAATAAATATGGATGTGGTTGTATGTACATGATATAAAAAAGTGACTCTTTTTATTTTCTTTTTTAATTTTTATATTTTTATTTTGATTTTTATATTTACAAATATATACAATATATACAAACCACTTTTATTCTATTTTTTTAGAGGAAATATATTTATTTTATTTACAGGTCTATTTACACACATGAGCCCCTATCTCCCTCTACTTTGGCTTTTATGCGGTCAGGCCCATGCTGAGCCCTCCCTTGGGTTAGGTTGCTCAATATTTATTCTAAATATTTCCTTTTTTTCTTTTTAATATTTATTCTTTTATTTTTGCACAAAAACATGCTAATTATTACTTTTTACACCATGCATGCTTTTGGTAATTATTTGTATTTACACATATCTACATGTATTTGCAAAGGTTTTTGTAGCTAAAATATAAGAATATAGAGTGATGAATGAGTATTCATCAATATCCCTAAGTATAGCAGAGAAAATCAACAAGAGAGGAGACAGTGGAGGGAATCAAAATAAATAATCAAAAGAGAAATATGGTGGGTGAATATACGCATCACTCCCCCTATACTTAGGGTGAGATATACTTATGTATAAGCAACAACAGAAGTGATGAAACAGAATGGAGAAAGAATAATGCAAAAGGTGCTCCCCCTATGCATAGGACAAAGAACATCCTAGGTATAGACACACAGATATGGCAGATGATCTGGGGTATATATGACATGCGGGAGAAAGAAGAAATGAAAAGACAAAACACATATATACAAGAAACAAAGATTGGTGAAGTACAGGACGGTATATGTCAAAGGAATACCATACTCTTGTCATCATCTCCCTATGAGAACGGTGACACAGTCAGAACAAAAAAGACACACGGATATTCAATCAAGTGGGTGTCTGCTACCGGGGTCAACAGATTGAAAACTAAGCTAGGAACCGATAGCAGAAAGTAGAACATCGGCTCATAAGAACATAGTGAAGGATCAAAGTTGATACTGTAAGACACGGAGGAGGAAGGATCAGTACAGATTCTTCCATGTTAATCATAGTCTCATTAAGATACAGAAAGTGAAGAATATGAGATTCTCTACGCAACACGATATCCGGTGGTCATAAGGTCGACAGATTAAGGATACACCGAACATCAGAAGACATGGCTCAATCCTGCGAGGGTCATCAAGGTGAGTAGACTCAGATGAGTAAGAGATCTCAGAATAATCAGAAGACTCGGTGTCGTGCTCTAACAGATTGGAGACACAACCAGAGAGGAGACCGAGTAGACAAATCAGAAGACTCAGCTTCATGCTCCACCAAATTCAAGACACCACAAGTGAAGCCGAGTACCCACAAAATGATGTATCCCCCCACAGATAACCCTCGAGGAGTGATACATACTAGGCAAGGAATAGTCAGAATAGAACTCCTCTTTGCGAGGGTAGTCAAGGAGAGTGGACTCAAAGGAGTCAGATCCATCAGACAGATCATCAGAAGCAGTCTCAGTAGGCGACAGATTGGCTACCCAACAGAAGAGATCGAAAAATCCAGAGAATGCCATAGTCTCTTGCAGATAACCCTCGAGTAGTACTGTGAACTAGGAATGGAATAATCAGCAGAATGTGACTCATCCTTGTGAGGACCGTCAAAGAGAGAAGACTCAAAGGAGTCCAGACGACTAGGAAAATTGGTCTCGTGCTCCGACAGATCGGACACACAAGCAGACAGTGAGAATGATAACACATATCAAACGACTCAGTTTCATTCTCCAATAGATAGGAGACATCAGAAGTGAATGAAACTGATCACAAATAAAATGTTGCATCCTCCCGCAGATAGTCCTTAGGAATTAATGCAAATTAAGTCAGTGAGATCGAGGGAATGTTGGCATCAAGTCTCAGGTCTTCAAAATAATCGATCAATCACCAATAAGTGGTCATAAGACCAAGGGTGGGATAAGAGATCATCTGGGTAGTCTCAATGCGGTCCCTCAACTCTACAAAATCAGTTGACATGGCTCAAGATGACATAAGGATATCCTCAAATGCTAGATGGGGATAAAAGAGTCAGGAGAAGGAGGACGGGGTAGCCAAGAAGATGAGTGAAACCATGTGGATTTCGAGCAACGTCACTTTGAAGCACAGAGAGAGATAACCCAACAAGCGTTTGAATCAAGATGGGCAGAACCTCATAAGAGATCATGCAATAAGAGCTCATGGAATCATCATCAGATCATAAAAATACATCACATCCTCAATCCGGTGTGCAAGATCAAAATTCCTCAATGAAGAATCTCACCTGTAAAAGTGTGAAAGAAAATATGAATCATCAATAGTCTCTATGCACATATCAAAGGTAAGATCCACCAAAGATGCACACCAATCTCAGCATACTCAGACCAACCCTACTTACTTGAATAATCAATGTAATCCATAAACCTCAATGCGGGCCTTATCTACTAGCGCAGCAATCCCAAATGGAAGAAGAGATGATACTAGAGGGGACAAGGAGGGTGGGCATGATGTTAGAACATAGACAAAATTGTGGTTCGAGGAGAGGGTCTCCTTGAATCAGAACAAAGATAGGCTAATTTGGGCAAGGAGAAAGCCGTAAAATCTTGTGAAGACGGTGAAGATCAAGACTCGATATCAGGACTCAGATGCAAATGAGAAAATATATGAACAAGGGAGGGAGAGGGACTCAATGATCAAAATGACTCACACTCATGGGACTGAAAACTCAATGAATGAAACCCAGATGGACTCAAAATCATGATCAATGTGCAAAGCAAACCACATGTTCACCTACCCAACACAGTGAATACCGAGATGGTGGTCTTTATCTTTTCTATTTTAGAGTTAGCTGAGTTTTAAAAAAAGTTGTACACACGCGAAAATAGGCTTGGTATTGGGGCAAATCCTTAGTGTGTACATATGAATAAAATGCACATACAATGAGGGGGTTGATCTCCCCAAGACAATGAATCCATTTTATTTTAAAGGTCCAATAGACTTAGCAGTCCCAATTTTATTTCCGGTTATCACTTTTTTTGTTATTTTTCAATGCACGTGCCTAACAAGTTTTCAATTCCATTTAGCATCCTAGGTGATCAAAATCAGAGAGAGAAGGTCAAAAAAACCATGCAAGTCGGAAATCAATGATGCATGCAAAGTCAAGAGACTTATAGTGTTTCCCAGCTCTCTCCATGCGGGATGCATAATGTAATTGAACCTACACTATATGCAAATGCAAGCTGATGAAATCACCCTAGGTCAGAATATACTATTACCATGAAGCACCATATGCTAATTATTTAGAAAAGATACTAAGGTCTGATCTTCGATGCCACTTGGTGCCTACAATAATGGGTCTTACCAGCGCTGTATGTGACCTCTCTCAGCACACGGTCTCAAATCCAAATAATTAACAATTATGATTCGATTAAGTCCAAAAGCAAATCTATAGGTCATGCAAGTATACTAGGATTTGGACCTTAATCTATCGATCAAGCACATCCTAAGCTAGGTCTCATTCACACGAAACACAAAAAAAAGAGAAAAATAAATAAAAAGAAAGCGATGAAAACACGACAAAATCCGATGAGGCCCTCAAGGGAACAATCCCTCGGGCACTGGACATTGTACAGTGTGAAGTGTAGAAGAGTCCAAATTATTACATATTAGGCATCTCTCTCTCTCTCATGAATTTACATAATAATGAGTGTAGAATAAATAAATAAAATATAGAAAGAGGTTGCCTCCAAAAATCCCTCTAAGTCTACATTTGGTGCTCTCTCCTGCCGACTCAGTCAGAAAGATGACTCCACCTTGCTTGGGTACACATGTCCTCCTAAGAAGTATTCCCTCGCGCAACAGCCCCTCGCAACAAATTCAAGCAAGGAGAGGTGTCAGACAATTCACAACTAATATCAAATAAATAAGAAAATAAATAGACAAATCATCATGTATAGACAAGAGTATAGAAACAAACAAATAACCAAATCTATGTGGCGTTGCTCCCCAACAATGGTGCCATTTGATAACCAATATTTATTGAAGGTTGTACGATTTCACAAGGCGAAACCGCAGTCGATGTATTGACTACTTGATACATTTCGATTAATCAACAATTAACCCACAATATGAATCAAGTAATAAATAGTAAAAATGTGGAGTTAAAATTTATTAAAACTCTACAACAAATGTGTATAGGTGTAAGCATGTGTAGAGGTCAAACTCATGCAGTAAATGGTAGATGGGGGCAATTAAGCTCAAAAACTTGTTCGTTTCTCTTCTCTATTTTTTATTGTTTTTGTGGGTTTTAATTATATACATTTTTTGGATTTTTAATTTTTATATTTTTTGTTTTTGTAATTTCCTTTTATATAATTTGTAGATTTTTTTTATTTATTTCTCTTTTAAATATAGTAGAATATATAAGGCTACTCATACATTATAGAGTAGTGTAATTATAAATATTAGTGAAATAGACAAAATACAGAAAATAAATTGTTTTGGGGCTTTATATATTTTTCTAATGTTTTTGTGTTTTTTCTGGAATTTTTGCTAATTTTTATGCTTTTTTAAAGTAAAAAATATCTCAAATCAAGGATTAAATAATAGGTTGAAATTGAAATGAAGATTAAAAATAGCAAAATGCATCCAAAATTCTTCAAATCAATTTTGATAGCTAGATAATGATATAAATAAAATTAAAAAATAGAAAACATATTTTTGGATTTTTTAGTGAATTTTAATATTTTTTATTGGATTTTAGAACTTTTAAATTTTTAGTCTTTTTCTTTTTTTATTTTTAGGGATTTTTGGTCTGGAGTTAAAATATGTTAAAATAGACACCATGTAAGTTTTTTTGGAATTTTTCAAAATGTTTTCTATTTTTTGATATTTTATAAGGATAAAAATGTGATCCTTTTGATTTTTAATAAATAGGAAAAATCCCTCAATGGAAAATCTAAAAATATAGCATGAAGATATATGCAAGTAGGAGCTTAACCCTAATTTTGCATGATTTTTAGAGCACATATTCTATTTTGAATAAATGAAATCCAAGCACCAAAAAATACATGTATTAGGAAGGATATATTTGCAAATAAAAAAATAGTGAGGGACTAAATGTAATTTTCCCATAAATATACAATGTACACTAAATTTTATTAGTATAAATTGAAATACAAAAGGATGTAAGAGCTTCCTTACAAAATGGCCACCTCACGTGGGCTGACAAGTGAGGTGACCTGGCATGGAACTAAGTGGACTATGAGAGAAATTCATGGGTCTACATGCAATATCTCCTTTTTGTTTAAATAGAATATTTTATTTACAAGACTAACAATTGAATACAAAAATGAACGGGGTTAACTATGCAATTTACTGCATTAAGTGCACAATCAGACGGTTATGCTTATTCCTCAAGCCACGAGTCACTTTTTCCTGGCCCGATGATGGTTCTCCTTAATTGTTGGGATTTAATCCCAGATCAAAGATCTACGGCTGAAGCGATGCACATTGAATGGTGGGGGGGGAATCTTGGGGAGCAACTCGATCCAACGACATTGGACCTCCCTGCAAGAACAGGGAAGAACAAAGTGGACGTTGAGCATTGTCTGATGATGTTGTCTCGCTCTGACCACCCGGTGACGATCCAAAGCGCGTAAAATTCTCCCCGACCTCCGCCGCACCTGTTGGAATTGTCAGAAGGGCTCCTAGAGGCCTGGTGTCAGCCCACGAGCTCGGGGAAGGAGGGGGTTTCAGGTATCCCGCACGAGCTTGGAATTTGACCCAAGAGGGTCGTCTGGCCACCAACACCTGGATAAAGGTTAAACACACGAGAACGACAACTGTGGGGCTTTATTTGGCATGGGTAAACTGAAGGTGGAGTGTGGCGGAGAGGTCCGACGTGAATCATGGAAGATCTAGCTTGATTTTGGCGTGAAGAATGGATGAAATGGATTGATGATCCACACTTGAAAAAGGGAAGAAAAATGGGGGATTTGACGGGTTTGACGAAAGTCGGAGGTGCCATGGGGTAGTTGACCGAGGGTCAACAATCCAAGGGCCCTAATTGGGCCACGTCAGACCGCAAAAGGACAAAATAGGTCATATTATTTGAAAATAAATAATTAAAAAAAGTAATATAAAATAAAAAACTATTATTTTATGTAGTATTCTAATATGATTTTTATTTTTTGGATGTTATTTATTTCAAGTTAATTTTTAGGGGCGTATTAATATGTATATTAATGTATGTTTTGTTCATTTTATTTTTATTTTGTATATTTTATTTTGTTATTTTATTCTCTTATTTTCTACATGTATAACTTATTTTTATGTATATAATTATATTTTTATTTTATTTTTATGATATAATATATATAATTAAATAATATGGATATATGTTATGTAGGTATAATACATGTAGTTTATCTATGTATTTAGCTATATTATTTATTTTTTTCTTTTGGTTTTAATTTATCTTTATTTTTTTAATAGAATATATATAATATGTACAATAGTGTATAAAAATATAAAAGGATAAAGAATAGTTTCCCTTTTATTTATATACAGTTATTATCATAGGTATTTAGCCTATATATGTAGATAGACTTATTTTATTTTGTGTTTTCTTTATGTCTTTATTCTAATTCAAATATGTACACAAACTAAAGATAATTTTTACAAAATAATAAAAATATAAATTTGTAAAAATAATAAAGAATAAATAAAATGATTATGTTATTCGTATATACTTTACAATGAGGGTCTAAAACCTAACTTTCACATCTTAACTCCAAAAATTATGAAACCACCTTAATTAAATAGCTTATTAAAAGTTATATACAATTAAAGGTTATTTTGATACATTTTGATTTTTATTTGAGAGATATGGTTCTGTGAATTTGGTTTATGGCTTTTTATTTTGTGTATAAAATGAACACAGTGTATCATTTTTGTGCAAACTTAACTTTGTATTTTTCTAGACATTAGTATTTACAACTTTCATGTACAAAGTTTCTTTATTTGATGAATAGATAAGAAAGAATAAAATGGGTCTCCAAAATAAATAAATAATGAATGAATAAATGGAATTTAAATGGATTTATTGGCCCTTGTCTCCCCCTACTTTATTCCTTATCGACCAATTCAATTCTTGACTTGGTCTCGTGGTTTAGAATCATAAATACCATTGGTATTTTATTCATTTTCTTTTCTTCTCTTTATTCTATAATTTTGGCATTAAAAATAGTATTATTTACACAATGAATGCAATAAATAATGAATATTATTTTGTATAAATCAATGTTATTTACAAGCATTAGCTAGGGTTTTTAAGGCCAAAATAATAGAATAAAGTTGATGAAATGGATATTCATCATGCCCCCACCATGACTTACCAAAAACAAGCCTGGTGCAGAACTTCTTTGAGGGATTACATCAGGCGAGCCAACGGTTTGTGGATGTCGGCTGTGGAGTATCACACTTCAATAAAGATGAGAACATGGTCTGGAAAATATTTGAAGAAATGGCCGAAGGATCGGCAACATTATCCTCATCTTGCATATTTTAAATGACTCCACAGATTTCTCACAAGGCCGTCAATATGATAGCAACACAATATGAAGAAGACATGAAAGATAAGAGTTCCAACCTGAGCATTATCGGAAACCATCTTTCTAAGGTGGACATAATTGAAAAATGATCACAAGACTTAGAAAAACTCAATGTAATCGAACAAAGAACAAAGCAATTGGATAAGCTTGATATGATTACACAACAGTTGGAGCTTCTTGTCAGCACCATCAATGTCCTCCATGTTGTGAGCACATCTGCCGAGATACCTACAGCCGAGACGAAAAAGAAGACACCTTCTCCATCACCACAACCGCAGAGTCTAGCGCAACCAAAATCATTCCAGCATGTTTAATACATAAATGCATCGGACCAGGGTTCACAGTCACAACGTCACTCACTAATGGTCGTCTACCAATCCAGAAGCTCCATTTTATTCCCAGCCATCCACCTCACCTCCACTCCCATAAATCAATGAAGTGGATGTCTTCTGGGTAATTGAACAACCTTCGACCCATCTTGGCAGATAAAAACATGATCAAGCATAGGCCAACCAGCCATTCCACCATAATCAGGGTGTACGGAACTTCTAGCAGTACTAGCACCCATAACAACCACACTACCAGTCTCCATCGTATCAGAATTACACTTGAAGACAGAACTTCCAGCCATCGACATATGCCAACCTTTCTATCTACAGTAGTCGGTAGGCCCATATCAGAATTTCCCTCCTCTAGATATCAGTAACAGCCGTACCCTCATCATCAATATTAGAACTTCCAGCAGCAACCTTACTACTACCAGCCTCAGCAACATCATATTGTTGAATAATCCGAGGCCGATCCCGTGAGTCTTACTCTGGATTGTTTAGCTCAGTTGATCAAGAACATTAATGAGATGAGCTAGAAGATTGATGAACTCGCAGTTTCGAAAATGATCATACCATTACAGATAGACGCCTGCCCCAACAACTTCAATCATAGGGAGCATGTATCTTATAGTGCCCCACCACCCCCATGATTCAGGTACACGTGATTTTATGTTATTTAATATTGTAAATCTCAGGAGCAGTAGGACAACACAACCATCTGCAGCCACGAAGGAGAAAAATAAAGCCTCTATAGGCGAGTCTTCTACATCAGCAACCGAGCCAGCTCAGAGCAGTGGAACCAATGCACCTGGAGGATCCAACTCTAAATCAATAAAAACAAAAAAAAATAAAGAAAAATAAAACATCAACAATAACAACAGAAACCTAACCAATGTAACTAAGGAGATGCTAGCTCCAGCAGCAAATCTTGTGCAAGCCGATGAGGCTGAATTTCCGATTTTTACTTCACCCCTTGTATTAGATTATTGTATCATTTCTATTTGTCCAGATTTACAAGCTGACTCTTTGAGAAAAATGTCGCTTTTGAAAATATATCTGTACGTTTTCCAGAAGCAATGAAAAACTAAACGATCAAAAAATTAAAAATAACTCTATATGATCCCTTCATAGTTGAAATTATGAAGAATATCATGGTTGAGATGCCACTGTTTCAAGCCATGGAATACATGCCAAATGTCAAAAAGGGTCTAAAGGAGGCACGTACATATAAATATCAACCCCGCAAGAACTGACACAACCGAGCAGAGAAGCATATCCTCATCATGGCAACTGTCAACGTGATCAGCAACCTCCTACAAAAGAAGAAAGACAAAGGAACCCATATTATTTAATGTGGGATTTTCAATCAGATATTTGATCGCACTCTACTTGATAGCGGGTCTTCTATCAACCTCCTGCCCACTTCCATAGCCAAGGAATTTAGGCTCGGTCCACATAAACTAAGCAAAATGATCCTTCAGTTTGTTGATCGATCCATTAAGCGACAACGTGGAGTGTTGGAGGATGTTATCGTAATGGTCCAAGGTATGAAATTCTCAGTGTACTTCATTGTTTTGGACATGGACTCCTCGGTACCATTACTCTAGACACCGATTATACTTGGCCGGTCATTCCTATGAACGGTCGAGGCAGTGGTTGATTATGGATCTAGAAAGATCACCTTTCACTCCAACAACAATAAGGTAACCATAGAGATACGTGTGGAACCAATGAAGCAAGATAGCACAATAGAGAGAAGGATGCCTATTCATGGAACCGACTGTGATACACTTGAGGAAATCAAAGATATAGGTACTTTGGGGATCGAAATCAAGACCAAGGAATTCCTCTTCCCAGAGGAAGACCTTGAAAGCACAGTTGAATTTTTCTCCATTGCCACTGATGAGGTAGAATCTGAAGAGCCGATCCATTTGTATCAAGAATATCCATCCCAGACCGAACAAGAGGAGATTATTGCATATATGTTCGATGTTCCATTATCTGAACCAAGAGTAATTGAGGTGGACTTGAAATCATTGGTAAAGCATTCACCAACCTCAAGTAAAGTTTCAGAAACGATTGAGAAGTCGGATCTGATACCACCTGAGCTGAAGCCACTTCCAACAAATCTTAACTATGCCTTCCTCGCAGGTGAACTCGAACAATATCTGGTCATCATCAATTCATTATTGATAGTTGATCAAGAATCTCACTTACTAGAGTTTCTAGAGAAAAACTGCAAGGCCCTTGGTTGGAACATTTCATATCACTGAGGGATAAATTCGATCTTGTGTTCACATTACATCTACTTAGAGGATGCCAACAAGTCATCCCGTGAGTTTCAACGCAAGCTGGATCCTCATCTCTGGGAAGTTATCATGAAAGAGATAACGGAATGGTGTGAGTCTGACTTTGCCTATCTTATCTCCGATTATAAGTGAGTTAGCCCATTGCATGTGGTTCCAAAGGAAGCTAGAATCACTATGGTCACAAATGAGAAAGGAGAGGAGATCTCAATACGAGTACTTACATCATGACATGTCTGTGTAACCAACGCCTAAACTCAGCGACCAAGAAAGATCACTTTTCGTTGCCCTTTCTTGATCAGATCGTCAAAAGACTAGCATGAAAAGTGTTCTTTTGTTTTTTGGATGGGTACTCTAGGTATAACGAAGCGGCAATCACCCCTGAGGAGTAAGAGAAGACTATTTACTTGTCTGTTCAACACATTCTCCTTTTAATGGATAACCCTTTAGATTGTGTAATGATCATGCTACATTCCAAAGGTGTATGTTGGTTGTGTTCGCCGCCATGGTAGGCATTTTTTTGGAGGTGTTCATGGATGATTTCTTGGTCTATGGTGATGATTTTGATTATTGCCTGATGCATCTAGATCGAGTGCTTGAGAGATGTTGTGGAGTTAATCTAGTGCTCTCTTGGGAAAAGAGCCACTTCATGGTTATTGTCGAAACTGTGTTAAGCCACATCATCTCAAAAAGAGGTATGGAGGTCGACCCAGTTAAGGTGGATTGATGAATACTCATTCATCACTCTTTATTCTTATATTTTAGCTACAAAAACCTTTGCAAATGCATGTACATATTTGTAAATATAAATAATTACCAAAAGCATGCATGGTGTAAATAGTAATAATTAGCATGTTTTTGTGCAAAAATAAAAGAATAAAGATCAAAAAGAAAAAAAAGAGGGAAATATTTAGAATAAATATTGAGCAACCTAACCCAAGGGAGGGCTCAGCATGGGCATGACCGCATATAAGCCAAAGTAGAGGGAGATAGGGGCTCATGTGTGTAAATATATATGTAAATAAAATAAAAATATATTTTCCTCTAAAAATAAATTAAAATAGGCTTGTGAATATTTGTATATATTTATAAATATAAAATCAAGATAAAAATAGAAAAATCAAAAAGAAAACAAAAATAGATCACTTGTGCATAACCGCCATGTACATAGCTCCTTTATCTATATTTATTTCACCCTGTAAATAAATAAAAATTAAATTCCATAAAATTTGTAAATACTCTATATTTTATGATATAAATAAATAAAATAAAAACAATTAAAACAAAAACAAAATAAAAAGAACAAAATTAAAAACCAAAAATAATATTGTAAATATACCATGTAGATATATGTACATATGTATTTATTTCACCTATGTATATAAATAATAAAATTAAAATAAAAATATCTTTTTATTCCTAATTTTATGCTATAAATAAATAAAATATAACATGGGAATAAAAGTGTATAAAAATAACAAATTAAAAATCAAAATTAAAAATCCTATATTGTATATATACCTATATATAGCCCTACTATGTAAATACACTATTTTTATTTTGAAAAATTAATTAAAGATCACTAAAAAATAGAAAAAAATAAAACAAAAATATTTCATATTTTGAGTTTTCACTAAATCAGCCATTTACTATTTTTAATTGATTTTACAAATCATTTACACGTGACTGTCTCTCATTGGTCCACGGGGGTTGTTGACCGCCCGGTCAACTCCCCCCTGTGGACCACTTCACACGGGTCCTTGGTGCCCGGCCCGATTTCTCAGATTTTTCCCATCCATACCCGATCACCATTCCCCTAAACCGTGGGTCCGTTTTGATCACGTCACACCCGACACCCTCGCCGGCACATCCGCCTCGGGGTCCGCGCTCCACATTGCCCTACCCGATCCAATCTTGTCGGACCTGCACCCATACAAAGCTCGAGCTCTGCCACTTCATTCCCTATCTTTGGCTCACTTGTTCACCACCCAGGGACCTCCACCGGCTTAGCGAGAGTGACAGCTTGCTCCAGCAGGTGTCGCAGCGAGGAGGGAGCGAGAGACCACTGATCCGGCGAGATAGCTCCATCGTGCGCCGCCGGGAGGTAGCGCCAGAGCCTCGGACGACGACGATCCTCGAGGCAAGGACCCAGAGCTGCCCAAGCTCGCCCACAGTCGACTCGACCTCCTCGGTAGACCTATTTCCCTTTCCTTTTCTTCGATTTTGCTTTTCCCCCAATTCGCACCGCCGTCGATTTTCGCCGATTCCGACCACATCCCCCTTCCGTTCGATCATCGGAATCCATCATCGCATTCGCCCTTCCCCCGCGCACCTTCTACGCACTTTCACTTAACCCAGCTCGCACAGGAGCTGGGGATTCGAGCTCCTCCGTCCACCCCCTCGCCGGAGCTCGACCACTGCGCCTCACCGACCACTTTCACCACGCCTAACGGGGTCGAGGCAGTTTGCCCTCGACCCGCGAGTTTGCTGGCATACTTTGCAGGTTCATCCAAGCCCATCTGAGGGCTTGGACCATTTGGTCTAGCTGCTCCGCCTCCGCCGACTTCGCCGGAGCTCCCCATGGCTCTGTTGGGTCATCGGAGGCCTCCATTAGACGCGGAGGGCCCGCAGTTACCTTCTCTGATCTTCAGCGAGCTTCCAGGAGGAGACCAGCGCCGTCACAAGCTCGGCGAAGTTCGCCGGAGCCCAGTTCTTCCTCCATCCTTCTCCGCCGTCCGATCAGCCTCAGAGCTCCAGTTTCGATCTGAGTCGTCCAATCCAGGAGCAGCAGCTACCACTCGATCTCCAGGAGGACTGATCCGCACCGTCCGATGGCCAGGGTTTAGCTACCGCACTTCTCCACCATTTGATCTCTACGTGGCGACGCCTGGACCGTCCGATCCGCACAAGGGCTTCCTTCGTTGGGCGCCACCCACTCCCAGCCGTCCATCTACCCACGTGGCGCCCATCCGTCGGTCGACTTAATAAAGGGTAATTTACCCTTAGGCCCTTCTCTTTAGTTTATTTACGTTTAGTCATGTAAATACATAGCGTAGTTGTTTTATTTTTGGTACATTTGCACTTAGGACCCTGAGCTTTATTTTATTCGCACTTATGCCCCTGTTTGTGGTGTAGCACGTGCATCGACACGTGCCCTTTAGGATATTTGCATATTTTGCCCTGTAGTTCTAGATGGTTATGAAATGAAGAAATATTTTTAGAAAATTGCATTTATACCCCTGTGCGTGGATTGATTTGTGCTTGTGCGCTTTTTACTAGGTAAATTACAAACTAGTCCTCGGACTTTTGGTACCTGTTACCAAATAGTCCCAGAACTTAGTTTTGGTTACATTTAGGTCCCTGAGTGCCTCAGGCACGTGCTACGTGTGTGATTCCTTGGGAATTTTGCACCGGACCCCCTAGAGCTTTGGGTATTTGCATTCAGGTCCCTGTGCACAATAACTCAGTTTTATTTTTGAATAAAATAGCAAATCAACTCCGAATCCAATGAAAATTGGATACATGGCTCCTGCCATGTTGTAAAATTTTCTGGAATTTTTGGAGACATTTTTGCTTTGATTTGATATTTTTAAAAAATCAAAAACAACCATTTTCATTACTGTTTGATTTAGAAAATCACAAAAAAATATTAAAACATATCTAAAAATTACAAAAAATTAGCTACTATTTAGATTGTTGTGTTAGATTTTCTGGCCAATTTTGGCTATTTTTCATTACATAAAACTCATAAAAATTACAAAACACTAAAAATCTTATAAAAATTCTAATAAATAATCTAAAAACCCAAAAATCATAAATCCAGTGCCCAAATTTTCCTTAAACTTCCTAGTTTATAGGAAAATTACCTCCAGGAGCTAAATAGCCCTTTTACATTTTAAATTGGCCTTTTTCTCCTGACTGGATAGTGTCTTCAATTTCTCACCTTGTTTGATTTTTAGAAAATTAAATAAAAATCAGAAAAATCTAAAAAATTAATTATTAATAGTAAAATTTATAAACACATAGAAATATTTTTATTTGAATTTTTGACTGATTTTTGATGCATTAAATAAATTGTTGAATTGCTCTGTTTCCTTGGTTTCTTTATTTTCTTAATTAACCAAAAATCCTAAAAAATATAAAAAGACTAAAAATCCACCAAAAATACCCTTTTCTTTCCTTTTATCTTATTTTTGACTACTTCGTAGGCCGCAAGGCCATCACGTGCTCCCTGAGTCCGACCCTGGTCGCTACACCAGGCTAATCCAATAGCCAGGACCGCTATCGTGTTTTGATTGATTTTCGTTGATTTTGGTGGTCTGAATTTCATTTTCTTGATTGATCGAGGGACTCTGAGCGACTGAGGTCGCAACGACCTTAGTTCTATTTTCTCATCCTTAGTTGCTCGAGTTTTTCATGTCATCAGAATGGCGCCGTTGCCGGGGAGCACGGCTTAGTAGTTTTTGATTTTTCATTTTCATTTTCTTTTTGTTTTATTTTTCGCGTCTTTTCGCGGCTCTTTCGGAGTCCGCGGCTTTTCGCAGTTTTTATTTTGATTTTATTTTGTTTTATTTTATTTTCTTTTATTTTTGTCTTTGTTTGATTTTTGTTTGTTTATTTTATTTGTCATTTTTGCACATATACCCTTGTCTTTTATTTCTTGTCCATATTTGATTATATTATTGTGGTTTGACACTTGTCTTCTTTCTTGCGAGGGCCCGAGGACCGAGGCGGCAGCTTTCGAGAAGCCGGTGCAACCGCAGGACTTGGAGGCGGCTCCCTTCTGCATGGAGCCGCAGGAGAGCGTGAGAGAGTAGGCGAGCGCGAGAATTAGTTTAGCCTTTTATTTTCATTTCATTTGATTATTGTAATAATGCAGGGACACACTCAGACTTTGGACTTGAACTCTCTAGCGGGTCTGTTTCACCGAGCACCGGTGTGCTCGGGGGACCCTTAGGTTTTTCGCGGTTTTTCACGGCTTTTGGTTTTCTTGCTGCCTTTTACGGTTTTCAGCGGTTTTTATCGAGCCCTTAGACTTAAGATTTTCTGCTTGACTGTACCGTAATTAGTAGGATCCCCACACCTAATTATTTACCTGTTCCTATAGTGCGATTAATTGGACCAACTAATAATTCACTAATAAAAATAACTGACTCACTCCCTTCGTAGCCTACGTGCCGTAGCCTGCCCTTCCAAGCGCTGCTCCTGAACACGATGTGTCGGGAGGAGGAGGGGTATGCCGAGACCGAACCTTTGGCTTGAAGGATCGGTGACCAGTTAGACGGTTCTTCGAGTAGACTTGCTTGTTTAGGACTCGGTTTTCATCGCTGCACCATATAGGTAGTTTATTTCAGTCTTTACATTTCTGCGTGGATCACTTGCATGTAGAGTGCTGGAGACAGGTACGCATTTCTATCTTTGCATGCATCATTGATTTCATCGCGCATCGGCTTTTTCGTCTTCTCCCTCTGTTTTTGACTTAATAATCAGGAGAACCGAAAAATTCGTTAGGCCTTTGTTTTTATTGAAAAAGATTAAAAAGAAAAACCATAAAATTGGGACTGTTTAAACTATTGACCCTAAAAGACACTTGACTTAAAAAATTTTCTTGGGGAGAGCAACCCCCTCATTGCTTGGTTTGCTTGTGCGAGAGAGTGACCCGTTCACTAGGTAGAGCCCTCCGGTGCTATTCACGACTGATTACCGACTCTTTCGTGCGGGACAGTCGGTTGGGGTAGCATCGGGTATCCCAACAGGTCACATAATCTCTCTGATAGATTGCTTGTTCACCAAATAAAATTTGACAAGATAATTTGACCGAACTTTCACGGTCTTCAGCTCGTGTTGTGTTGGTGAACTGAGGGGTTTGTATTCTGATCATAGTTTCTCCAGATCCCATCCGCCTTACTCGACAGATCACGATGATGGGTAGACGATCTCTTAGGCAGCCTCTGGCTGCACCGCTTTCGGGCACGTCTACCCGATCATCTAGGTTGGCCCGCGAGAGCCGAGACCCGCTCTCCGAGCCCGAGTATGATTCCACCCTGTTCCCCCTCGACCCCCTTTCTTTCGGTTCCGAGAGACATGAACCAGAGGAGTGATTAGCAGATTTGTCAGCACCTGAGTTTGGCTCATTTGATTTTGCAGACGCCATGGCCGGCAGTTCCGAGGATCGCTCCCGAGGTCCACAGCCTGAGCACTTTGTGCTGGACTAGGGCGCGATCAACTCCACCCTGATCGCCTCCCTAGAGACCGTTCAGCAGCAGTTGAGGGATCAGGGAGCATTCATGCTTGATATGAGGAGAGAGATGGAGCAGATGCGAGCAGAGAGAGATGAGAGGAGAGACGGGCCGAGGATCCCGGATGATGCAGATGCAGCAGCCGCCGCTGCCGCAGCCGCGGCAGGAGGACCACCGAGACCGATGCGGGAGTTGCACAACCCCGGATCGACGTTGATGCACCATTGGGTCGTACTTCCAGCTATCGTGGGGGACTTCAAGTTCCCCCCGAACACCTTGCAGTTACTCCCCCGCTTCCATGGGCTCGCCACTGAGGAGCCCCATTTCCACCTCCAGGAGTTCCTCATGATCTGCAGTACTGTCCACGATCGTCAGGTGGACCAGGATACGATTCGGATGATCGCCTTCCTCTTTTCCTTGGCAGACAGAGCAGCCACCTGGCTGAAGCACTTGGGGAAGTTTGTTTACACTTGGGAGCAGCTCCGCACCGAGTACTTACACAAGTACTATCCACTCGGGCGGACCAATGCAGCGAGAGCCCTCATCAGCAACTTCTCCATGCTCCCCAACGAGCAGTTCCATGAGGCATGGGAGAGGTTTAGGGAGCTGACTGATCGATGCCCGCACCATGATATTTCGAAGCCCAACCTTGTGCAGAGCTTCTTTAGCGGGCTGACACCAGAGCTCCAGGGCTTGGTGAATGCTTCTTGTGGCGGGTCTTACTTCGCCAAGGATCACGACCAGGTCTGGGCCATCTACGAGGAGATGGCCGAGAACTATATGGTGATGTCCCAGACCAGGTTATACACTCAGGGAAGACCCCAGCAGCAGCCAGGACCCGTGCAGTACCAGAGGATAGCACGGGTCGATGCCGGTCCATCCAGTTCATCCGCAGTAGCAGCAGCACAGGCAGAGTCGTCCGCTGCGGATATGGGTATCATAAGCGAGAAGTTGGATCGGATGGAGCTGATAGAGAAGAAGCAGTGCCAGGGCATCACTCAGATGGAGCAGATGGCACAGACTCTGAGCGACATGAAGACCCAGCTCTTGTGTCTCCAGGAGGCACAGACGGCTTCCCAGCCCTGTCTTCAGTCGTGAGGCGATCACGGCAGCAGCGGCAGCTCGTCCCAGTGCTCCAGCTCACACCAGCAGCCTAGACAGGTTCACCTTGTACAGGCGGAGCCGTACCAGCAGCCGTAGCCCACCTACCAGTCACCACTATCTCCAGACTTGCAGATGGTGGTATACCAGCCTGATCAGCCTATGGCAGTACTCCCGCCAACCCAGTATGATGCAGAGCCGTTGATGGATGTCAACGGGATTTGGTATGACTGTCCTCAGCCTGGGATTCGACGAGACCATCCCGGATTCAGGTGGGGGAACAGAGGTGCCTAGCCCTAGCAGCAGCCATCTGGTCAGGGAGGCCAGTACAACCAGCAGAGAGATCACCAGCCGCAGCAGCAGCCCCCAGTCTATCCTTCACAGCAGCAGCAACAGTCATCCTACGTTCCTCGTCCCTATCAGCAGGGACAGTCTTGGAGGCGTGAGCAGCAGCCTCACCAGCCACACCAACAGCAGCATCCTTCCACTTACCCCTCTCACCAGCAGCAGCACCAGTTCCAGCAGCCTCACTACCAGAGAGGCTACCCGTTGGGCTCCCACGAGAGCCCTGTTTTGGATGACATAGCCCGCCTCTTCACGGATCAGCAGGCCACCTTCAGACGGGAGATGGATGAGTTCCGCCAGGAGATGTGGGACATTGTGAGAGGGAAGGCCGCCATACCTGCCCAGATCGAGCCGAACCCCAACAGCCTGAAGCAGAAGTCTGAGCAGGTAGCTTACACTGAGCATGCCACTCCTAGTGATCCATTTGATGATATGTCTGCAGACCTTTTTGATGTTGATTTTGTCACACTTAGGAGCGGTAGGACACCAACCGGCGGCGGCGCCTCGTCTGAGCGACATCACGAGGACACACCTAGGGTGCCAGATGAGGAGGAGGAGAGCGGTACTGAGGCCGCTAGAGATGATGATGGTGGTACTGATGCCACCAAGGATGCTGATTCCACAGGCGGTGCTGAGGCCGCCATTTCACCCGTTCGAGGAGGTGGTACTGACGCCACCCGAGATGCCGAGCCAGAGCGCGGTACTGAGGCTGCGAGACGTCCAGTTGAGCCATCCAGTGATGGTACTAAGACCACCAGAGTTCATTCTGAGAGAGCTGTAGTTTTTCCTCATTTTGATGTATCTCAGAACCATGTTGTGAATAAAGGAAAAGGTTTGGTTTTTTCTGGTCCCACTGTGGTGCTTGATGTATGTGCGGATCCGGCCGTCGAGCCGTCTAGACCTTTTCCTAGTCCTTCATCTGAGAAGGACCCTGTGATCCCCTTCCCTAGAGCCCTTCAGATGGGGAAGGGGAAGAAAAAAGAAAAAGATCCAAAAAAGAGAGAGAAGGAGGAGTTCAGCCAGAGCATGATTGACAGATTCCACATACAGCTGACCCTTCAGGAGGCTTTGCAGCACATCCCCCTTCTTCAGCGTTCGTTGAGAGATAGGACTACAGTCAGGAGGAGGAGGAGGAACCACCACTCAGAGATCCATGTGCTGACGAAAGCCACGTGCTTCGCGATTCAGAACCGTCTGCCGGCCAAGAGGCCAGATTCAAGAGCCCCATATGTCAGATGTCATATTAGAGAGCAGAGGTTCGACCGGACTCTATTGGATAGCAAATCGTCTATCAATCTCCTTCCAGCAGCCCTTCTCGACCGCTTTAAGTTGGGCACTCTTAGACAGAGCAGGACAGTCCTTCAGTTTGCTGATCGATCTGTCAAGAGGCCGAAGGGGTTGTTGCGAGACGTTGTTGTCACTATTCAGGGAATGCAATTCCCCGTGGACTTTGTAGTGTTGGACATGGAGATCCATGATTCAGTGACCGATACCCCCATCATTCTCGGTCGTCCGTTCTTGGCCACAGCCAAGGCGGTGACTGACCATGATAGCGGGAAGGTATACTTTCGCGTTGAGGGCGAAAGTGTACAAATAGAGACGATCGAGGACTACAGAGCCAGAGACAGATCATGCTCAGAGACGACTTCAGATGCAGAGCAGTTGACAGATGCCGGGTTAGACATCCACCAGGACTGTGATTTTGTGATCACAAACGATGAAGCAGCATGGGCAGATCCAGCAGCACATGCCATCCTCTCATTTCCAGACACAGCTGATGCCGAGATGACAGCAGAGGAGAGCCTGGAGAGCACATTCCTGGTTCAGGATACTTCAGTGGCAGCAGAGCCGGTTCTTGACCGCGACACGGATTTTTGTGATGACGGTGGTGCTGATGCCACCTTTGTTGATGCAGATCCCTTGGATTCAGAGTCTGATGAGCAGATTGCGAGGATCATATGCCAGACCTGAGTCCCACAGAGTCTACAGCTGAGGAGGAGGTAGATGCCGAGCAGATCAGAGAGAGTTCAGTTGAGCAGCCTTCTTCAGATCCAGTTTGCGAGAGTACGTTCTCATTCTCCCAGGCAGATTTGGCAGCATACACGCATCTTCTTTCGAAGCCAGATCCACCAGCACCCAGCTGTCCAGAGCTGAAGCCGCTCCCTACTTCGTTGAAGTATCGATTCCTTGCGAGTGAGCCTGAGATGTACCCAGTCATCATCTCCGCCGATCTGACTGGAGAACAAGAATCTCGTTTGATGGGGGTTCTTGAAAAGAACCGCAAGGCAATCGGATGGAGCGTAGCAGATCTCCATGGGATTAGTCCATCACGTTGCTCCCACCATATCTATCTCGAGGAGGGGGCGAAGCCGTCGTGTGAGTTCCAGCAGCGGCTGAACCCCAATTTGAGAGAGGTCATCATGAAGGAAATCTCAAAATGGTGGAGCGTAGATTTTATTTATCCCATTTACGACTCCAAGTGGGTCAGCCCCTTGCATGTGGTGCCCAAGAAGACGGGCATCACGATTGTGATCAGTGAGTCGGGAGAGGAGATTGCTACATGAGTACCCACTTCTTGGCGGGTCTGTGTTGACTACAGGAGACTCAACCAGGCCACCAAGAAGGATCATTTCCCCCTGCCTTTTATTGACCAGATCATTGAGAGACTGGCAGGGAAGAGCCATTACTGTTTCCTGGATTGGTACTCGGGCTACAACCAGGTGGCCATCGCTCCTGAGGACCAGGAGAAGACCACCTTTACCTGTCCCTTCGGCACATACGCCTTCCGACGCATGCCATTTGGGCTATGCAATGCCCCTGCGACATTTCAGAGATGCATGCTGTCGATCTTTTCGGACATGGTAGGGGAGTGTTTGGAGGTCTTCATGGATGATTTCTCAGTCTACGGCGACGGATTCGACTCTTGTCTTGACTGCCTAGACCGAGTACTCCAACGATGTATAGAGGTTCACTTGGTGCTTTCTTGGGAGAAAAGTCACTTCATGGTGACTCAAGGGACGGTGCTTGGCCACATCATCTCCAACAGGGGCATGGAGGTTGATCCGGCCAAGGTAGATGTCATTAGAAAACTCACACCGCCGTCCAATTTGAGGCAGCTTCGATCATTCCTGGGGCACGTTGGTTTCTACCGACGATTTATTCATGATTTCAGCAGGATTGCCCGGCCGTTGACTGACCTCTTGACGAAAGACACTGAGTTCCTTGTCGATGACAAGTGTCTTTCGTCCTTTGAGACTCTCAAGCAGTGTGTTATTGAGGCTCCTGTTCTCCAGCCGCCTGATTGGTCTCTCCCATTCGAGATCATGACGGATGCCTCCGATTTTGCCGTGGGGGCCGTGTTGGGACAGAGGAGGGATGGAGTCCCCTTTGCTATCCACTATGCTAGCCGCACATTGGATTACACCCAGCGGAATTATACGGTCATAGAGAAGGAGATGCTATCCGTAGTGTTCACCCTAGATAAGTTCAGATCTTATATCATTGGATCTAGAGTGACCCTGTACACTGATCACACCGCCATCCGATACCTCATGGCAAAGAAGGATGCCAAGGCCAGATTGACTAGATGGATCCTTCTACTTCAGGAGTTCGACATTGAGATCAAGGATAAGCCTGGAGTCAAGAATGTGGTGTCGGATCATCTCTCCCATTTAGAGCAGCCTGAGGAGTCCGAGCATATTGATCCCATTTGTGAGACCTTCCCAGATGAGGCGATCCTTGCTATCGCCTCACTCCCATGGTATGCCGATATTGTGAACTTTCTCGTTGCTGGGAAAGTCCCACAAGATTGGCTCAGGCAAAGGCTTGAGACCTTCCTTGCGAAGGCCAAGTCCTACCACTGGGAGGATCCCATCCTTTACCACAAAGGAGGGGATAGCGTCTGGCGTAGGTGCATTCCTCAGGAGGAGCACCATAGCGTCCTCACTTACTGCCACAAGCTTGAGGCAGGAGGACATCATTCTGGGAGGAGAACGGCATAGAAAGTGCTCCAATCCGGCTTGTGGTGGCCTACCCTCTTCAAGGACTCTGATGAGTTCGTGAAGAGGTGTACCGACTGTTAGAGGATGGGCACTTGTGGACAGCGTGATATGATGCCGATCCAGCCCATTCACTTCTGTGAGGTTTTTGACGCATGGGGCATCGATTTCATGGGTCCATTCCCTAAGAGTCAGGGATTTGAGTACATTCTGTTGGCTGTAGATTATGTTAGTCGTTGGGTTGAGGCTATCCCCGCCCGAGCCGCTGATGCGAGGACAGTTTGCATATTTTTGAGGAAGCACATCATCACGCAGTTCGGGGTTCCTCGAGTTTTGATTTCAGATGGGGGGTCTCATTTCATCAATGAACAGGTGAAGGCCCTTGCTAGCGAGTTCGGTATAGACCATCGTGTTGCTACACCATACCATCCACAAACGAATGGTCTAGCCGAGGTGTCGAACAGGGAGATCAAGACTATATTGCAGAAAGTCGTTCGCCCTGACAGAAAGGATTGGTCACAGCTTTTGGATTCGGTCTTGTGGGCATACAGGACGTCTTTCAAGACACCATTGGGCACATCTCCCTTTCGCCTCGTGTATGGCAAGCCGTGCCATTTATCTGTTGAGTTGAGGCACAGGTCACTTTGGGCAGTCACTGAGATACTTATGGATCCAGATGGTGTAGGAGACCAGAGGAGGGCAGAGTTAGCAGCCCTGGAGGAGTTGAGAGATACCGCCTTCTCAAACAGCCTACATTATAAGGAGAGAGTGAAGGAGTGGCATGATTCTCATATCAGCCACAAGCATTTTGAGCCTGGACAGAGAGTATGGCTGTTTGATGCGAAGCTTCGTTTATTTCCCGAGAAGCTACAGAGCAAGTGGAAGGGACCTTATCTGGTGAGAAAGGTACACGACAACGGTAGCATTGATATATCTGAGTTGTCTTCTGAGAGTACCTTTCGAGTGAACGGCCAGCGGCTCAAGCCATTTCTAGATCATGAGCCGTGGGTCGTTGATGTTGCCCCGATTCATTTTGCATGAGATGTGGTCTTTTGACTCACATCTATTGCATCGCACGCCTGATTCTCACTGATCTTCCGACTTGTATAGATCCAGATGTCCATATCATCACATTCTTTAGTCCCACATCCCTTTATTCATCCTTTGATTATGCTATACTTAGGGTGTACTTTACCCTAAGTATAGGGGGGATGTAGGACCTTTGAGTATTTCTTTTGTTTCTGTCTACCCCTGTTTTTGTTGCCTATACGTAGGGATATTTTACCCTAAGTATGGGGGGGTAGACCCTGTACATTCTCCACTCGGTTTTCCCTTTGTGTACAGCCTGCTATACTTAGGATTACTTGATCCTAAGTATAGGGGGGAAAGCCGAGAGTCTTTTGACCTTCTATTCATTCACTCATTTTTGTATATAGCCTTCCTTTTCACTTCCCTATACCTAGCACGAGTTATGTCTTCTTCATCGCTCTTGACTCTGAGGACATCGTTCAAGCTAAGTAAAGGGGGGTGTGTATATATATTTCATATATACTTTAGCCATAACTCGTACTTTGTGTGAGTGTGTAAATAAATAAAATGGCTAAAAAGCCTAAAAACCACAAAAATTAAAAAAAATTATGTACATAAACATTCTTTTATTTGCACATAAATAGCTAGTGTACAAATTATGTTTGTAAAAATGTTTTCAAAAATCTTTTGTGTAAAGCTTGTGTAAATATTTTCGTATCAAAATTATGTATATAGTACAAAATTTTTCCAAAATGTTTTGAAAATCAAAAGTTTGCAAAAATCTTGTGTAAATGTGTGTAAATATCTTTTGCAAAACTTGCACTTCATGCATCATCCATTTATGATTTCAAAACTTTTTTTTCAAAAATTTTGCAAGTTTGTAAAATTTATGTAAATAGCATCTTTTGTACATATGTATATAGTTTTTTTGGATGATAGTTGACATTTAAACTAGCCTGGAATCAAATTGAGAAATGGAGCTTGATTAAGATCTTAATCCACCTAATTTATAAGAGGAACCATATAGGGCTTAGGTTTAAGGCTTTTCAGGTCCATGGTGACTTAATCATTTGAGTCCACTAGGCTATGATCACATGTCATCTCAGTGAGCCTAAGTAGAGCACTTAACAACAACACATGACTCATATAGACAATGTCTTTACTTGGACACCAACACTTTGCACCGAGCTTTCTACGGATGAGGTGGTGAGGAGGCAGTCTTCCTTGACTTGGGGTAGCATATGAGGGTAGTACTTCTAAGCGGAACCTCTCTTCTTCTTTTAGTGAAGGAAGTGTGTCTCAACTTGGTCTGGTTGCCATGAGGTCTAACGACGGGAGTTGTGGGTTGCAATAAAGCTTCAAAAGAGGGATAGTCTACTGGCTCAAGAGGAAAAACTCCTTGTATATATGCTGCACATGTATATGTTGTTTAGATGCACTTAAAAAAAATGAAAAAAGAAAATAACTCCAAAAAAAGTGGTGGGTCTGAGAGAAAATGATAATCCCACCGGAGTATGTATATAGAGTGCAATAAGCAAAGCTTGAGTTTCATGTTCCACCTTATGTAGCTTGCAGCAGGGAGACTTGGCTACACTGGTCAAGCTCCCACGGATACATGGCTACACTGGCCATGGTCCATTCTCTTCTTCCTCCTATTCTTGAGCCGGTTGAACTTGAACTTAGAAGGGAATACCCCGCTCCTCGAGGAAAGAGTGGCCAGATTGAGGTCATAGAGTTACCTTGTTGGGGAGGGTTGTCAAGTTGCCATTTTTGAGGTGGAGAGCTTATACCTCACATTCACAGGACAAGGAAAGATTCATGGTCTTCAGGGTTTGTGATTGATGACTTGTTCTGATCTGGAGCATTGAGGAGTCTTGATTAGAGATTAGTGGAACTTAGAGGCTGTTGAGTTTTAGACTTAAGTCCAAATAAGGTTCCGACACATTAATAATCCAAAGATCTGATCGAGCTCCATACCTCAATTTAATGAAGGCAAGTTTAATAATCAACCTTGATCCATGTACATTCTTCTCTTTTTCTTTTTCTTTCTTTCTTTTTCACTTCTTTTTAAAATAAGTGTTTGCTAAGGGACTAGCAAAGTTAAGTATAGGGGGGTGATGAATACTCATTCATCACTCTTTATTCTTATATTTTAGCTACAGAAACCTTTGCAAATGCATGTATATATTTGTAAATATAAATAATTACCAAAAGCATGCATGGTGTAAATAGTAATAATTAGCATGTTTTTGTTCAAAAATAAAAGAATAAAGATCAAAAAGAAAAAAAAGAGGGAAATATTTAGAATAAATATTGAGCAACCTAACCCAAGGGAGGGCTCGGCATGGGCCTGACCGCATAGAAGCCAAAGTAGAGGGAGATAGGGGCTCATGTGTGTAAATATATATATAAATAAAATAAAAATATATTTTCCTCTAAAAATAAAATAAAATAGGCTTGTAAATATTTGTATATATTTATAAATATAAAATCAAGATAAAAATAGAAAAATCAATAAGAAAACAAAAATAGATCACTTGTGCATAACCACCATGTACATAGCTCCTTTATCTATATTTATTTCACCCTGTAAATAAATAAAAATTAAATTCCATAAAATTTGTAAATACTCTATATTTTATTATGATATAAATAAATAAAATAAAAACAAATAAAACAAAAACAAAATAAAAAGAACAAAATTAAAAACCAAAAATAATATTGTAAATATACCATGTAGATATATGTACATATGTATTTATTTCACCTATGTATATAAATAATAAAAATAAAATAAAAATATCTTTTTATTCCTAATTTTATGCTATAAATAAATAAAATATAAAATGGGAATAAAAGTGTATAAAAATAACAAATTAAAAATCAAAATTAAAAATCCTATATTGTATATATACCTATATATAGCCCTACTATGTAAATACACTATTTTTATTTTGAAAAAATAATTAAAAATCACTAAAAATAGAAAAAAATAAAACGAAAATATTTCATAGTTTGAGTTTTCACTAAATCATCCATTTACTATTTTTAATTGATTTTACAAATCATTTACACGTGGCTGTCTCTCATTGGTCCACGGGGGTTGTTGACCGCCCGGTCAACTCCCCCCTGTGGACCACTTCACACGGGTCCTTGGTGCCCAACCCGGTTTCTCGGATTTTTCCCATCCATACCCGATCACCATTCCCCTAAACCCCGGGTCCGTTTTGATCACGTCACACCCGACACCCTCGCCGGCACATCCGCCTCGGGGTCCGCGCTCCACATTGCCCTACCTGATCCAATCTTGCCGGACCTGCACCCATATAAACCTCAAGCTCTGCCACTTCATTCCCTATCTTTGGCTCACTTGTTCACCACCCAGGGACCTCCACCGGCTTGGCGAGAGTGACAGCTTGCTCCAGCAGGTGTCGCAGCGAGGAGGAAGCGAGAGACCACTGATCCAGCGAGATAGCTCCGCCGTGCGCCGCCGGGAGGTAGCTCCAGAGCCTCGGACGACGACGGTCCTCGAGGCAAGGACCCAGAGCTGCCCAAGCTCGCCCACAGTCGACTCGACCACCTAGGTAGACCTATTTCCCTTTCCTTTTCTTCCATTTTGCTTTTCCCCCAATTCACACCGCCGTCGATTTTCGCCGATTCTGACCACATCCCCCTTCTGTTCGATCATCGGAATCCATCATCGCATTTGCCCTTCCCCCGCGCACCTTCTACGCATTTTCACTCAACCCAGCTCGCACAGGAGCTGGGGATTCGAGCTCCTCCGTCCACCCCCTCGCCGGAGCTCGACCACTGCGCCTCACCGACCACTTTCACCATGCCTAACGGGGTCGAGGCAGTTTGCCCTCGACCCGCGAGTTTGTTGGCATACTTTGCAGGTTCATCCAAGCCCATCTGAGGGCTTGGACCATTTGGTCTAGCTGCTCCGCCTCCGCCGACTTTGCCGGAGCTCCCCAGGGCTCTGTTGGGTCATCGGAGGCCTCCATTAGACGCGGAGGGCCCGCAGTTACCTTCTCCGATCTTCAGCGAGCTTCCAGGAGGAGACCAGCGCCGTCACGAGCTCGGCGAGGTTCGCCGGAGCCCAGTTCTTCCTCCATCCTTCTCCGCCGTCCGATCAGCCTCAGAGCTCCAGTTTCGATCTGAGCCGTCCAATCCAGGAGCAGCAGCTACCGCTCGATCTCCAGGAGGACTGATCCGCACCGTCCGATCGCCAGGGTTTAGCTACCGCACTTCTCCACCGTTCGATCTCCAAGTGGCGACGCCTGGACCGTCCGATCCGCACGAGGGCTTCCTTTGTTGGGCGCCACCCACTCCCAGCCGTCCATCTACCCACGTGGCGCCCATTCGTCGGTCGACTTAATAAAGGGTAATTTACCCTTAGGCCCTTCTCTTTAGTTTATTTAGCGTTTAGTCCTGTAACCACATAGCGTAGTTGTTTTATTTTTGGTACATTTGCACTTAGGACCCTGAGCTTTATTTTATTCGCACTTATGCCCCTGTTTGTGGTGTAGCACGTGCATCGACACGTGCCCTTTGGGATATTTGCATATTTTGCCATGTAGTTCTGGATGGTTATGAAATGAAGAAATATTTTTAGAAAATTGCATTTATACCCCTGTGCGTGGATTGATTTGTGCATGTGCGCTTTTTAGTGGGTAAATTACAAACTAGTCCTCGGACTTTTGGTACCTGTTACCAAATAGTCCCAGAACTTAGTTTTGGTTACATTTAGGTCCCTGAGTGCCTCAGGCACGTGCTACGCGCATAATTCCTTGGGAATTTTGCATCAGACACCCCAGAGCTTTGGGTATTTGTATTCAGGTCCCTGTGCACAGTACCTAAGTTTTATTTTTGAATAAAATAGCAAATCAACTCCAAATCCAATGAAAATTGGACATATGGCTCCTGCCATGTTGTAAAATTTTCTGGAATTTTTGGAGACATTTTTGTTTTGATTTGACATTTTTAAAAAATCAAAAACAGCCATTTTCACTACTGTTTGATTTAGAAAATCACAAAAAAGTATTAAAACCTATCTAAAAATTACAAAAAAATTAGCTAATGTTTAGATTGTTGTGTTTGATTTTCTGGCCAATTTTGGCTATTTTTCATTACATAAAACTCATAAAAATTACAAAACACTAAAAATCTTATAAAATTCTAATAAATAATCTAAAACCCCAAAAATCATAAATCCAATGCCCAAATTTTCCTTAAATTTCTTAGTTTATAGGAAAATTACCTCCAGGAGCTAAATAGGCCCTTTTGCATTTTAAATTTGCCTTTTTCTCCTGACTGGACAGTGTCTTCAATTTCTCACCTTGTTTGATTTTTAGAAAATTAAATAAAAATCAGAAAAATCTCAAAAATTAACTAAAAATAGTAAAAAGTATATAGAACACATAAAAATATTTTTATTTGAATTTTTGACTAATTTTGATGTATTAAATAAATTGTTGAATTGCTTTGTTTCCTTGGTTTCCTTATTTTCTTAATTAACCAAAAATCCAAAAAAATATAAAAAGACTAAAAATCCACCAAAAATACCCTTTTCTTTCCTTTTATCTTATTTTTGACTACTTCGTAGGACGCAAGGCTATCACGTGCTCCCTGAGTCCGACCCTGGTCGCTATACCATGCTAATCCAATAGCCAGGACCGCTATCGTGTTTTGATTGATTTTCATTGATTTTGGTGGTCTGAATTTCATTTTCTTGATTGATCGAGGGACTCTGAGCGACTAAGGTCGCAACAACCTTAGTTCTATTTTCTCATCCTTAGTTGCTCGGGTTTTTCGTGTCATCATGGATGTCATTGCAAATCTTGAACCAACTAGAACACTGAAGCAGGTAAGGTCTTTTCTGGGGCATGTTGGATTTTACAGCCGATTTATCCAGGACTTCAGTTTGATCGCCCGACCTCTTAATGAGCTTCTGAGCAAGGATGCTGAATTTATTGTTATGATAAGGTTCTCCTTGATTTCAGCACATTGAAGAAATTGTTTACTCAAGCACCTATCCTTCAACTGCCCAATTGGTATCTCTCATTTGAGATCATGACGGACACTTCAGATGTTGCTATTGGGGTTGTGTTGGAACAACACAAGGATGGAGTTTCATTTGCTAAACTCTATGCTAGCAGAACCCAGAATGATATCAGAGAAATTACACCATAACCGAGAAAGAGCTGATGGTCATTGTGTTCATTCTTGATAAATTCCAGATCACATATCTTGGGTTCAAAAATCATTCCTTACACTAATCATTCTATTATCCTGTATCTATAGGACAAGAAGGATGCCAAGTCACGACTGATCTACGGGTCCTTCTGCTCCAAGAATTCTATTTGGAAATAAGAGACAAGCTTGGAGTTAAGAATGTGGTAGCAGAGCATTTGTCAAGATTAGAAAGTTTAGAGACTCCCTTGAGCATTGTACCTACTACAGAGACCTTTCCTGATGAATCGATCTTGAGTATCGATTCTCTCCCATGGTATGTTGAGTTTGTGAACTATCTCGTGTCTGATAAAGTTCCACAAGATTGGAATCATGTCAAGAAGGACAAATTTCTATCTGACATATGTTTCTATAAATGGGAAGATCCGTACCTTTACAAGGAAGGCGCAGATTGCATTTGGCAATGGTGTATTCCTCAGTAGGAGTATACCAGTGTGCTCGGGCAATATCATAAGCTTGAAGCTGGAGGACACCATTCTGGACATCGCACGACAATGAAAGTATTGTAGTGTGGCCTCTGATGTCCTACACTATTCAAGAATGTCGCAGCATATGTGAAAATATGTGCCAACTGTCATAAATTGGGAGGTACCATTGGTTATAAAGATTCTATGCCACTCAAGTTCATTTAAATTCCAGACGTATTTGATGCTTGGGGCATTGACTTCATGGGCCCATTTCTAAACAGTCAAGGATTTGAATACATCCTGCTTGACGTGGATTACATGAGTTGGTGGGTGGAGGTCGTCCCCGCTCATTCTACTAATAGTCGTACTTTATGTCACTTTCTCAAGGACAACACTATTTTGTGGTTCGAGATTCTTAAGATTCTTATTTTAGATAGGGAAGCCATTTTGTGAACAAGGAAGTCAGAAAGTTTGTGAAGGAGTACGGCATTGAACATTGTGTCGCATCTCACCACCCACAATCAAATGGTTTGGTTGATTTATCTAATAGGAGATCAAGACTATTCTACAGAAACTTGTACAGTCATATAAGAATAATTTGTCTCAACTTCTTGATTCCATTCTACGGGCTTATTACTCCATTGGGTACGTCTCCTTATTGGCTTGTTTATGAAAAGCCATGCCATCTGCCTGTTGAGTTAATTTACAAATCACTTTGGGAAGTTAACATCTATAACTTGGACTCACAACTCAGTGGTCATAACCGTAAGATATATCTGAACAGACTCCTAGAATTCATATATTATGCATACAACAAAAGCCTGATGTACAAGGAGGAATTCAAGAGTTGGCATGACAAGCATATCAAAAGGAAGACTTTCGAGCCAGGATAGAAGGTTTGATTGTGTTGATGCAAAATTGAAGCTTTTCCCAAGCAAATTAAAGTACAAGTGGACATGACCGTTTTTAGTGAAGACTGTGCGTGACAACGGTACTATTCTCATATCAGAGTTGTCATCTGACACACAACCATTTGTAGTCAACGGACAACTGCTGAAGCCGTACATAGATCTTGATACATTCTTGTCCGTAGTTGACTCAGTTGATGTGGTATTTCAGGAAGAGAGTGAATAGTCAAAGTATTTAGATTCTTGAGCACAAAAATACTTTTTCATTTCTCTTCTTTTCCTTTTCCTTTCATTCCTTATTTCGTTTATTCACTCATTCCTTTTATCAATAATATATTTAGGATGAATTTATCCTATGTATAGGGGGTGAGTGTGTTGAGTGTTCATTTTTTCGCTTGCTTGTCTCCTAACTTATTGATATTCTATCTGTACTCAAGGATATTTCACCTAAGTATGGGGGGAGGCAAGTCGAGTCACAGATTTCGTACATTTAAACCCTTGCTCATCCCCTCTTGGTGTACAGTATATTATACTTAGGATTAATTGATCCTAAGAATAGGGGGACAAACGACTTCTCGTTCTTTTATTTATTTAAGCTATTTTTGTACTCTTTATATTTGGCACGAGTTATGTCTTCCTTTATACTCAAGGGTCACTATGTGGATACAATTCATGTTGAGTATAGGGGGTCGTATATATTGTATATAAACTTTAGACATAATTCATACTTTAGAATAATCTGACTCTTATTTTGGGAAAGGAGAATAAATAAAAAGAGAGAAAGATTCATGTTAAAATGATGTAAATATGTTCAATAAGTTGGTCTAAAAATATTTTACAAATGATTTAAAAATTGGTTATAAAAATATCTTGAAAAATCTTTTCAAACCTTTGGAAATTCCTTATGAAATGTTTGGAAAACCATTTATAATATGTCTCTTTGTAAATTTTTGTAAAGTCCTTGTAAAATGTTTGAATAAAATGGTTTAAGAATACTTTGTAAATGATCTGTAAAAATGATTGTAAAATGAATTGAAAAATATGTTCATACCTTTGAAAAATCTTCGTAAAATGATTTCAAACCTTTGTAAACATATTTGTAAAATAAGTTTTTCAAAGTATTTGTAAAATATTTGTAAAAACTTTTACAATATTTTGAGAACTATGTGTAAAATTATGTAAATATTACTTTAAATAAAATTCTTATATTTAATTTGTAAATCCTTTACAAATATACAACTAATTCTTGTAAATATTTTCACATATTTCTTGCACCAACATTTTCAAAAATACCTAAAAATATGAAAATTATTTGAAATACCATAAAATTTTGCAAAAACTATTGAAAATCTCTAAACATTTGCAAAAATCTTTTTAAAAAAACCTATTAAAAAGTGTAAACCAGATAATATATTCCATAAAAATATATTGCATCCGCATTTTTCTAAATGATATTGACTATTGAACTAGTCTAAGTAAACTATGAAGATTGGAGCCTGGTTATGATCTTAATACACTTAAATTCACAGGAACCTTGTAGGAACTAGATTTGAGGCTTCTCAGGTCATCTTGACTTAATTCTTTAAGACCATAAGACTACGTTCACATATCGTCTTTGTATGCCTAAGTAGAATATTTAGAGACACACTTCTGACTTTTTAGATAGTGACCTGACTTGGACACCTGCACCTTACACTTTGCTCAACTCAGTTGAAGTAGTATAGGGTTGGATTTGTCGGCATGAGTCATAAGCGAATGGAAACATGTGAAGCCACAATTTGTGGCCATTGTATCCCAACTCGATCCAGCAGCGACGAGGTCTAAAGACATGATGTTGTGGGTTGCAATTAAAGCTTCAAAAGAGGGATAATCTACATGCTCAAAAGGAAAAGGTCCTTATGTAAATGTTGTTGTATATAGTATTAAAAAAAGGCAAAATCAAAAACTCCGAAACGAATAGACAGGCATAAATCAAAGAAAAAGCAATCCCCGTCGGAGTATGTATTTAATAAGCAAGCTTATGCTGCAAAGTCAGAGTATTCATGTGAGCCTATAGCTGGATGACTTGGCTACACTGGTTAAACATCCCAAGATAGGTAGCTACACTGGCTACCGTCCATTCTCTTCTCCACCGCTTCTTCTTGAGTCGGTTGCAGTTGAACAAAGAAGGGAATATCCCGCTTCTGGAGGGAATAGTTGCTGGATTGGGGAATTAGGGTCACCATGTTGGAGAAGACTGACTCTTTACCGCTTCATCCGAGAGGAGCTACATATCACTGACACTGTACAAGAAAAAATCATAGTCATAAGAGTTTGCATATGAAAAGACTTGTTCTGATCTGGCTATTGAGGAGACTTGAAGAGAGGATTGTGGTTCTTAAAGGTTGTTAAGTTTTAAATCCTATTCCCAATAAGGTTCTCACAAACTAATAATCCAAAGGTCTAACTATGCTTCAAACTTTGATTTTGTGAAAATATGTTTAAGAATTATTATCATCCTAAGATGTTTCTTTTTCTTTTTTTTCTTTCTTTTTATACACTCATTATCATAAATGTTTGCAAGGGACTAGCAAAGCCAAGTGTAGGGGAGGGATGAATTATCATTCATGCACATTTATTCATTCGTTTTAGGCCTTAATCCCTTGATAAATGCATGTAAATATCAATAACACACCTGAATTAACACATGCACATTAAGCTACATAGTGTCTATAAACACATGTAATTAAACCATAAAATGAAGAAATAAATAAAAGAAAAATAAAAGAGGTATCATAGATATTGACAAACTCTAACCCCCGAGACTTAGTCAAGCAGTGACTCGGTCTATAAGGAATAAAGTAGGGGTAGATAGGGCAGAGAAACTACACAAAAAATAGAGTTAAAACCATAATTCTTTTTCTCAATATATACATTTGGGACCCATTTTATTTTTATATTTTTGTATCTCAAATGAACATGAACATTTTACATAAAAATACAAAGAAAAATACAAAAATAATATTTCATTCAAAAATAATGCACAGTATGTCCGAGACATACAAAATAAAGCAGAAAAGAAACTTCTCAAACATGTATATTCTCCATACAGACTCAAAATTCATCGAACTCACTTTTATTGTTCATAAAATTAAATTTTTCTCTATTTAGTAAAGGTGGTTTCATTCAATTTGGAGTTGAGATGTCAAAGTTCGCTTTTGGGCCCTCATTGTGCACTACACATGTATAAAGTATTCAATATATTTTTTATATTTTCACCTTCTTATATTTTTATAAATAATACTTAAAATATCTGTACATAATAAAACTAAAATAAAATCATTAAAAAATCATTAAAATAGATAATTTACTTTGTTACATAGGTAAACATATATATAATACTTATAATATATATACATAATTATTTAGATACATAAATAACTTCAAAAAAATAAAATAAAGATAAGTACTTATGTATGTCAATATAGTATAAATATACAAATTATGTATATAAAATAATAAAATAATAACATAAAATATATATATTTTTTTATTTATTTATTTATACCTATAATATAACATGTAAAAAATAACTCCTTATAAATTAACTTGTAAAAAAATAAAAATCACTAAAAAAATAGCTTATGAAATATGGAACATCTTTCTTGTTTTAAGTTTATTTAAACAAAACCATTTTATATTTTAATTTTAAGTATCTTTTATTTTATTTTCCGTTTTGTCGTTGTGTGACTTGTGTGGCGCCTACGTGACCCAATCGCGAGCCTGGGAGTGCTGACTCCAAGTCAACACCCCCTCCCCTCTCTACCGTCTGTCAGAGTTGGTCGAGGCGCCGACTTCTTTGATTTTTAACGTGATATCCATTGCCCAATTTGGCTCGATCCACTTTTAAAAGTTGAAGATCGGATCATGCTTTCTCATGTAGATTATTCTGATTTGATTCACGTCACTCGATCAAGCTGAAACCCTAATCATCTTTTTACTTTTTCTACATGTATAAAATCCTCCCCATGTCCTCCTTTGATTTTGATCATCTACCTTTGCTTGTAACCCCTAAGAACCACCAAGAGGCTCTTCCTTCATGACAGGAGGGATGGACATCTGTTCCTAGGTGTGGACAAAGGAGGAGGAGGGCACATCTACTTCGCCGGGACCTTTCTGATGAAGCTCTGCTCCCAGGTGATCCACTCTGGTGAGCTACTTTTTCTTCATGTATTTTTGTTCCTTGTTACTTCTGTTTGTTTTGATCTCGTTGATATTACTCAAAAACCCAAAAAGATTCCCTCGCTAGAGATTCAAGCTCTGACACATATCTCCATCATTCAACTCTAAATCCGCCTCTTCTTTCACCCCCATCTGGTTCCTGCTCACTTCTCCAGCTCCTAGTCATCTTCTCCCCTTGATCTTGTACAGATCAGGTTCTACGGGTCTCAACCTGCCACCCATCGTCGGAGACCCCCTGACACATCTCATTCATGATTCCTCCTGCGCTTTTTAGGCTTGGAAGCTTCAATCCCAGGTCCAGGTCCTAACCGTGTAGGTAGCAATAGAGGACCCCATTTGATGGGTCTTAGGTGAAGAAGAAGGAGCTCCAAGTCTAGCATACGTCTCCGACCTCCAGGATCCCATCACTGGGTAATGGACTTGATTCATACCACCAACAAGCTTAGCTCGGGAGGTGGCTAGAGTTTCTCAGGAGCAGAGATTGGAAGTCACCGAGCAGTAGTTCTTCATCCGTTCTTTTTAATGCCTTCTCCACCGCCCGATGAAGAACCTTGCTCCATATAGCACAACTATCCTCCAATCGAGGCCCTCTTCAACCATTAGAGCATATGATCTAATCACGGAAGCATAAGCGTGAAGTGGTATCATCGCTTCACGACCGTTGATCGCGTTAAGTGATCTAATCTCAGTTGTTCGTTCGTGTGCTAGGAGTGGGTATTTTGCATCTAACACCTCTGACTTTTGGTATTTGCATTTTGATCCTATAAATATTTATTTTAGTATTAAAAACTTTGGTTATTTTACAACTTTATAAGTTTTCTATTAATTATTATTTAGTCCAGGCCACGTCACCTCACGTGTTGTCCCACTTGAGGGTTTTTTGGGGTTAATTGTAGGATAACCCCCTATATTTTGTTGGACTTGTTTTGAAAGTATGAAATTAATTTGGGAAATTACGTATTAGTCCATATCCGTTCATAATGAATTTATATTTAATTGGGACTTTTGCATGAATCACGCTAGACTTAGTTTATTTGCAAAAATACCCCTTCCGTGCGCTTTTTAATTGTGAATTTAATTAGATTATTTCTAGCAACACCTTGGACTTCTGGATTTTGTTAGAAATGCATGCTTAGGGTTTCATAAATTGCAAAATAGTACTTGCGTTGCTTTATTTATTTTGTATCTTTGTTTTAAATAGTTTAATTACAGAGGTATAAAGCTAATGAGTCACATTATGAAAATTTGGGAATGCGTGGTCGAAAGAAGGCTGAGGCAAGTTTCCAACTTAAAAGAAAACCAATTCGGATTCATGCCAGGTCGCTCAACTATTGAAGCCATCAATTTGCTGAGGAGAACAATGGAGATTTATAGAGCTAAAAGGAAGAACATCCATATGATCTTTATTGATTTGAAGAAGGCTTATGATTATGTGCCACGAGAGATATTATTGGAGAGTTTTGGAAAAGAGAAAGTACATGTCCTATACATTAACCTCATAAAAGACAAGTATAATAGGGCTTTATCTTGTGTAAGGACCTTGTCTAAGAAGACTGACTATTTTGACATCAACATTAGTTTACATCAAGATTCAGCTTTGAGTCCATTTCTTTTACATTGATTGTGGACAAGTTGACAAGTTAAATTCAGGATGAGTTACCTTGGTGTATATTATTTGCTCATGATATTGTGTTGATTGTCGAGACTAGAGATGGAGTAAATGAAAAGATTGGGGTCTGGAGACATGCATTGGAGACAAGGAGTTCGTATAAGTAGAGCTAAGACAGAATATATGGAATGTACCTTTGAGGGAAGCAACGGAGAAGGAACTGAGGTGAAGATTGGTGATAATAACATTCAGGTAAGAGATTCTTTTAGATATATGGGATCTATTTTGCAACAGGATGGGGAAATTGATGGAGATGTTACTAATAGAATAAATGCAAGATGGCTTAAGTGGAGAGGAGACTCTGCTATTCTCTATGATAAGAAAATTCCTTTGAAAATTAAAGGAAAGTTTTACAAAGCAGCCGTGAGACAGGCTATGCTCTACGGATCTGAATGTTGGCCTGTAAACCACGTGCATGTGTAGAGAATGGTTGTAGCAGAAATGAAAATGCTAAGGTGGATGTGTGGACACACACGTAAAGATCGGATTCAGAATGATGCAATTAGAAAGAAAGTTGATCTAGCTCTGATCGAGGATAAGATGCGAGAAAATCGCTTAAGATGGTTTGGTCATTTGCAAAGAATATCAGTGGATGCATAAGTTAGGAGATGCGAGTGTTGGGATGTTGAGCTGGCTAAGAGAGGGCGAGGATAACCCAAGAAGTGTTGGAAAGAGACTATATGAATGGATCTTAGTTATATTCGATATAAGCTCGAGATTAGCCCAAGTTAGATCTGAATGGAGGCAAAAAATCCATGTAACCGACTCTACTTAATTGTGAGAAAAGGCTTTGTTGTTATTGTTGTGTTTTAAATAGTTTAATATTCTAATTAACTCCAAAATTTCTAGGAAATTATTTTAAATACCTTATATGATATTCTACCACATATATTATTATAAAGGTATTTATTATTATCTTACTATTCAAAAAAATGCAAAACTAGCTATATTTTACTCTTTTGACTTATAAAAATAATGAAAATTCAAATATAGCCCTAAAAATTACCAAAAAATGTAGTAGGTGTATTTTATTGTATTCTACCACCTATCCAGAATTTGTAAAAAAAACAAAACAAAAGCCTTAAAAATTACAAAATATAGAAAACTTAAAAATTCATAAAACCATACAAAAATCAGAAAAATATGCTCTAAAGCTTTAAATTTCCTTTGTTTTGTCTACTATACAGGAAAAATAATTTTGGAACCTTTCTAATCTGATAGATATTTATTATGCCCATTTTAATTTATTGTATTTTCTATTTAGTTTATTGTATGTATTTTAAATTTTAGAAATCCATAAAAAACACAAAAATACCTTAAAAATACCATAGACAGAGACAAATATAAGAATCCAAAAACATTTAATTTGAGCATTCTGAGTTTATTTACTATATTTTAAAAATACAAAAGACTCCCTTTTTTATATCTCTTTATATCTCTCACCTATCTATTATTACATATTGAATATAAATATTAATTAAATAACATTTGTAAAAGTAAAAAATCATAAAAATGTAAGACCTAATTAAAAATCACATAAATATCATTAAAATTAAAAAGCTACAAAAATAAATAAAAACCTAAAAAGTCTGCAAAACCAATAAGAAAATTGTGCTTGATTGTCTGAAATAGGTTCCATTTTCGTGATCTATCCATATTTGCTCCCGTGGATGATACTCTACAAGCTTGTCTTATACATATTTAATGTAGAGTTATATAAATTTCACAACTCACATATTTGCATGATCTCTTTACACATACACGTCCATGGGTTTTGATCATTGTTGATTTGATCGATCACGATCCGAGAGTTGAGAGTGGTACCGATACAACGATTGATGGACCTGACTTGTCGGACATCGTAGGCCCTCCAAAATTGGGCGTTAGGATCCTCTGAATTTTCTAGTCTTTTAATAACACCCCATGTCCAAGCCCTAATAACCCTCTCTCACGTGGTGCCCTCTAACCTCCATGATTCACTCCATAGGTCAACCGATAAGCGGTTGAACGTTTGACGCACACTACCTGGCAACCGCTAGGTCTCTCTTCAAATCCACCCTTGTCGACCACTTCTCAGATGGTCCAACTTTACATGAGCGGAGGTTCAACACCTCTTCCTCCCTCCATAATAGGGATGGAGCGAATCAAAGGAGTGACGACCAAAGCTCTGGTTTTGACCCATGGATGGAGGCCATGTTACGGCCTTAAACATGGACATTTGAGCTTCCCTACATGGGTGGTAGAGTTAAGAGAAGATCAGAGCTCTGCTCAGAGCTCGGTCCAAGCCATCCACTCAGCCTTGTGTAGTTCTTTGATTCTCTAGGCAAGCTTCTCAACACTTTGACTTTGCCTTCTCCCTTTTTATTCACATAAATCAGACCTCTTCACCTTCAATTGACCATATCTACACCTTCGTTGGACATCCCTCATCTACGTGCAACCCTCCGATCATCTCCTTTCTTCTTCCAACCCTCCATTCACCTTGCCCCTTTTCCTCCACCAACACGATGGAGGAACCCATTGGACCACCACCTTCTTGACCACTCCATGTCCTCCAATCACCTCATGCACATAGAGAATCGCCTTCACTATGCAACCACTAACACCTGCAAGCCAAACATTCAATAGTCAGAAGCTTCGGAGTGTATCTATTATAGAGGATCGTCATCGATGAACTGTCACCGATGAGGAGATTCAGGTACCAGAGGCCTAATGAGCCAACACACCATCGTTGGAGCACCTCCTTACAGCCGTCGTGCATGAAGGAAGAAGACTATGTGCAAAGAGCAAGTATTATCTGATCTTTTGATCAGATGGCCCACGATAAGTCCAAGCCCCTAGTCCGAAGCACTAGTTTTGGTGGGACCGAGCCACATTCGGAGCTCTTCAAGCCACCCATGTGGACACAAAGCACCAACGCTGACCGGATCTCATTCTCAACCTCTAGACGTGTGCATAGCATGTGCAGCTTGGGACATTTGCAACCAAAGTCACCTACTTCTCTAGATTTGCAGATAGATCCTCACCACACACGTCTCACGTGCAGTGCCGAGGTATTTGCGTAGGGGCCCTGTCGGGTTCTTGTATTTACATATATACCATACACATTTGGACAATTTCATAGAAATTCTCGCGGCTCTCAAATATTGCATTTATGTCCCTTACTAGACCTATTTGTGAAGTTTCTATATATATATATACATATATATACATATATATATATATTTCTATGTTTGTATTTACATTTATGCCCATAAACCATTTCCTGAATATTTTGAGCATATGAACTCATTTTCAATGATTCAAATTGCATTTTGATGCTTACTTAATTATCTACCTATTGGCATTACTAATTACATTATTTGACACTTGAATCATAATCATTGATTGGAGAAATGTATTGTGTCATTCATTGGTTATTTAAATGCCATTTGCTTGAAAATTGATTTATTTTAACGTGTCAAATCAATCGGGAAATTAATCATACATTTAGTGCTCACTCGATTAATCATATCTGGGGCAGATTAATGCATATATATTTGTTTGCATGTCTTGGTAATATGTTGCATTTTGTTACTTAACTTAGCTTATATGAAATTAAATAAAAATGCATTATGTTCATTCATGATTTGGTGCATCGTTTAATGTGCATTGTTTGACCTAGATGGATTAATGATCACATAATATAGATATTAGAATCTGATTGGTCAAGAAGATAGTTCGTATCCCTGAGATCGGCCCTAGACTTATCAAGGTTAAAAATTTAATAAATCAAGCCCCTCATTGTGGAGATATTCATCTCAGTTTTGATTAGCTTGCATTAGGCCTTACTACAACTACACATTATTAACGTAACCTAAATGCGGTTCATCAGTAAGAAACATAGGATAGTGGAAGACTTGTATGGGTCAGATAAAAGCTTGAGTCAAAGATAAGTCATGGTTTTTACCCAAGAGGGATTCCACATTAAATATGTGTGCACTTGTGATTTGATCTATTATCTTGTGATTGAAAGTGCTACATAATGATATGCTTATTTAAGTTTATTATTTATATTGATCCAAATCATAAGTCTGTTCCACTTGCACCCATCAATCGGTATCCGTACAGGATATAAAAATCCAACATTAACCACGTGGGGAATAGGCATAGTGAATGCCCCCTACCCCCTCCCCCTTAAGCATGACAAATGTTCTCATCATCATTAGAACTCACTTTGAATAATGCTAAATCCTCGACAAAACACACACCCATCTATAGAAGTAAATAAATAATTTATATGGGTATATTTTACCTATATATAAAACCACGTAATTAAAAAGTTGTTTAGGGAAAATATCCATATAATACAAACACACAATAAACCACAAGCAACCATGTAGAACCCACTATTTACATGGAAATCCCCACCAATGTAATGAGGAAAAAACAATGAGCAATGAGATGTTCCACTATAATGAAAATTTGGATTATAATGTACAAAAACTCTAGGAATTGGTGCTCTCCCAGAAGAAAACTCTAAGATGGCTCATGTCTTACCCTAGAATACATATCTATTATGGGGTAAAAAGTAAATGGATCCTAATTGAATCCTAAAATTCGATTGACCAAGATCTGTTTACGGTATGTAGTTGGATAGTAATAGGGTTGGTGCTTCAAGGCATATATCTCAACAAATCTCCATCTTGACATGAACTCCACCCTAAATATAGTACGAGAACTCTCTCTTTATTGTACAAGGTATTTACCCCCTAAAAATACTAATCAAATTTACACAAGTTGTGAACTTGGTTAGTTGAACTGGTTTGGTCATCGTGTCTGTTGGATTGTCTGCTATGGTGGTCTTTTTCATCTGAGTGCGGACATATGTGAGTACTTCTCTGATGAAATGGTAGAAAACATCGATATGCTCATTCTTTCATGGTGCATCTGATCCGTCATCAGATGTATGGTACTTTGACTATCAAAGTGGATGACGACTACCTTTTGATCGGGACTAAGCTTGTCAAATAATCCTCTCAATCAAATTGCTTCCTTGATTTCTTCAGTTGTCTTCATGTATGCTGCTTTCAGTAAATAAGGCCATGGTATGCTACAATGTTGCCTTCTAAGAAACTGCACATCTGTTAATAATGAAGTATATCATGTCATTGATCTTCTCTTGTCACAATCATCTGTGTAGTCAACATCAACAAAGTCAACTACTTCATCCTTACTTCTCTTAGACTCAATATAGAACCCAGTGGTACCTCGGAATTATCTCAGAAACCACTTCAAACAAGCCAATGACAACTTTCTATATTTTACATGTACTTGCTCACAACAATAGCTGCACGGGTGGTGTTTGGCAAGTGCATATCATGGCATGCTTGATACTCCCAATAACACTAGTACAAGGAACTCGTGACATATACTCATTCTCATCCTCTATTTGTGGAGGCAACTCTGTGGACAACTTGAAATGAGAGCCAATTGGAATCCTCTCATGTTTTGAATCTATCATGCTAAAACTATCCAAGACTTCAACAAGTAGCTATTTGGCTAAAATATGGCTCCCCAACATGTGATCCATGTGTATCTTCTTAACAAGTGTCTTCTTGACTTCACCAAGATCTTTCATCTTGAATTCTCCATCAAGTAAGACCTTGAATTGGTTCACCTCAGATTCGTTTATGATGCTATATCAACATGTCATCAACATATATCAACATAAAATGAAGAAGTCATTAACAAGGTGTCTAAAATAGACACAAACATAATTGCTCCTGGTAAAACCTTGTGCAACGATGAATGTGCTAAATTGTTTGTATCCATGTCTTGGAGATTGATTCAACCCATAAAGAGATTTCTTCAGCGAGCACATCGATATTCCTTTCCTTGTACTATAGAGCCTTCATGTTAATGCCTGTTTATTTGATGATCAAGCTCTCCATGTAAGAAGGTTGTCCTCACATCTAGCTTCTACAACTCCAAGTTGTTCACAGCAACAATCACTGGTAGGACTCATATGGAGGTGTGCTTCACCGTAGGTGAGAATATATAATTGTAGTCGATATCTGCCACCTGGCTAAAGCCTTCACAACTAGTCTTGCCTTGTATCTCACATCGACAGATCCAGAGATGCCTTCTTCCTCTTGTAAATCTATTTGCAGCCAATAACATTTTGTGCACATAATGGAGGAACAAGATCCCATATTTGATTTTAATGAAGAGATTATATCTCCCCATTCATCGCTCCAAGCCAATTTACAGAGTACTCTAATAAAACAACCTCAAAAAAACTTGTTGACTCTCATGCATTACATGTTTCCTCTACAACACATAATTTATATGCAAATGTTGGATCAACATATATGGAGGATGTGTTGATTAGCCTTTCCGTCTATTTGTGATGCACTCTTCCTCATTTATTGAACTCTCCTCATCTTCTTCTGATTCAAATAAGTGATCGTGATGTGGTCGGACTAAGTCAACATCAAACTCCACATGTTTATTGGTAGTCACATCTGCATCTGCATCAGAAGAATGAACAACGAAACTTTCTTTTGAGATAAAATGGCAAACGCATTAAATACATCATAATTCTCAATATTCTCAATCATCAATTTCTATGATTTTGGATAGAAAACACCACAATCTATATCCATTCACTTCAGATGCAACCCCAAGAAATACACATTTAACAGATGTTGGTTCAATCTTTCCTTTACTAACATGTGTATATGCAGAATAAGTAAAAATCTTCAGATAAGAATAATCAAGGGGGTATCGAGACCATATCTTATATATTGTCAATTTGTCCAAAATCGACGAAGGAGATCATGTCACATGGAAAATTGTTGTTGCAAATGCTTCAACATAACAATCGTTCACCAATCCTACATTCAGTAGCATAAATCTGTCTCTCTCTGGCAGGGTCATGTTCATGCATTCTATAACTCCATTTTGCAGTGGAGTGTGTCTGATTGCACAATGCCTTTCAATGCCTTCGATTTTACAAAAATCATTGAACATTGTGTAACATAATTCTAAGCAATTGTTTGTCCGTGGCCTCTTAATACATTCCTAGTCTAGTTCTTTAATAGTGGCTTCCATTTATTGAAGTGTGTGAACACTTCATCTTTGGATTTAAGGGCATAAATCAAGATCTTTCTGGAACAATCCTCAATAAATGTCATCATGTATTATGCATCCCATTTAGAGGGAACATGAGATGCCCCCCAAAGATCAGAGTGGATATAGTGAAGAATGCCCTTTGTTATATTTTTAGCAACACCAAAGCTCTTCCAAGCATGTTTGGCAAGAACAAATGCTCACAGAAGTTTAACTTGCTCATTCTCAAGATATCAAACAATCTTCTTCTAACGAGGTTATCTTTTCATGTCTCACCTAGATGTCCCAACTTGAGATGCCATAATTTGGAGCGAGCCTATGAACTGATGGAAATTTGATGCGATACATGTATTACTATCTCCATCATCATGCATACAGATTTCCAGATCTCCTTGTGGACATAACAAAGTGCCCATCTTTGACAACTATCAATATATTACTTTTTACATCATACTCACGCCCTTCTCTTATAGGGTACCAAGGGATATCATGTTCTTTGTCATATCTAAAGCATGATGAATGTTTTTCAAGATGACAGATGTCCCATTGTGCATCTTCAGTTCAATGCTTCCTAACTTTACAACCTTGGACCACGAATAACTATAGATAAGGATAACTCTTCCATCAACAAATTTGGATGAGGAGAACCAATGGAGATTGGTTGTGACATAATAGCATCAACTAGAATTGAGGAGCCAAATATCCTTCAATATGTGTGTTATACTCTACATTCAATTTCTTGATAATTTCCTTTTGCTGCATAACCTTCGTTTCCATATTTCTTTTGTTTTTTTCCTTGTTTTGAGTTTCTAGCATTCCTCCCTCATATGCTTTTTCTTCGTAAAACTTTCTTTTCCCCTTTTCATTTAATTCGGTGACTTGTCAAACTTCTTTCTTTCCATGTATCGACCCCTCACATGGAGCACTTCAACCTTCTTGTCACTTGATGAATGGTATTCTAGTTCATAATCTATTAACTCCCTCAAGACCAACATGATCTCGTTCTTCCCGTAAATCAGGATTTCTCTAAAGTGTTTGCACGTGGGGGATAACGAACATAATTACAACAATGTCTGATCTTAATCTTCAATATCTTTTTCATATTTTAACTCAAAGATAATAGTATCAAACACATCTAGATGAGACTTATTTGATGTACCTTAAGCCATATTAAACTTAAAGAATTGTTGCTTGAGATGCAAGCAATTGTCGACGGCCTTCGTCGTGTAAAGGCTCTCAAACTTCAACCACATAGCCATTCTGGAGTCTCCTTCATAATTCACAAAGAATATGATAGGAAAAGATATATGTTTGTCAAATATTTGCGTCCATGTCCTCCTCATCTTGACTTAACATCAAAGGAATCTTATACATGCCTTTCAGTGCCTTTGCGACATGTTGTTAGTTGAAGATCGGCTCCATTTTGACCTTCCACAAGCCAAAGTTAGTGTTATAATGAAATTTTCGATCTCAAACTATGTCATCATCATGGGCGTTAGATCAAATCAGAGATGATCTATTGTAGGAGATATCAATGCAAAGCAAAATTTGTCAACCAGACATATCTAGAAAGGACTCTCAACGCGATGCATTCTTATAAAGGTTTGCGTGTAGAATAAAAAGCATAAATCAACAATAAAAAATCTCTAGAAATATGTGAAAGAAAAATCCAAAAGTTCATAAGGAAAATATGACACATTTCTTCGTCGGCAACCCTCCTCGATCATTGTCCCATCATATATCTACCTCAACTCAAGTAGAACCCCAAGCTTCCTTGTCTATAGCTTCATGTTACCTCAAATTATGTAACTCGTAAGAACCATCTTCTTCCAATTTTTTGAAATCATCCGTCATTCCTTGAAGGTCCACTCCAATGCTTTAATCCTTGGAAGATGACAGCTTCAAAGTCTCTTTATTGGACCACAAAGAGAAAACATTGGTGGTGCGTGTGATCCAATGGACCTCAGCCATCATTAGAATCATCAATCTTAGAATCATCAAGCTTCTCTGGCCTCCCTGCATCTTTGTTGACACATGGATGGAATCATCGTACTCCCTCAAGCATAAACTTCAGGGGTACTTCGACCATCTGCATAACTTAATTTTGTTTTATTGTCCCAGAGTATTACCACTACCATCTTATCGTTTGTTCTTCATCCTTATTCCTCATATAGAACATCCTTTGCTTATATTCATCCCCTCTTTATTCTCAACGCTCAACAACCATCGGCCTCACTTATTAACCGTCCGCTTCTCGTTCTAACTTTCACAAGTAACCGCCTTTAGTCGTGCACAGTGGCCATAGTTTCACTTATCTTTCTTTATCATGTCGAGGAGCATCCCCCATCTTTTGTGATACCCCCTTGATCTAAGTGATACCAATGCCTAATATCTTGTCGATCTCCTTCGACCTTCATCGTAGGAGAATCCATCATAGATATAGAGATCATCACTGGAGAAGACTGAGGCTTTACTTGAAGTGGGTTCATCAAGTTAGTCTTCAAGGAAGAAGAGAGGGGTGAGTGACAACCACCATAGATTTGCCCACCCCCTCTCATCTGCATCGTCCAAGCTTCGACACACAAGATCCCTTTATCGACCTAATTAGTTCCAAGTGATCACATACATTGAAAGAAGACCAACTTCAGCTGTTTGATCGAGAAGCATTAGCGCCTCCACTCGTACCACGCAACGCACTACCAATCACTAGGTCGAGAACCTCAAGCGAAGAACCACCATAATGTGCCTAGATCTCCTCGTGATGACTCCATCAGTGGGGTTGCATAAAGGCCCTCGTGTTTCTCATATTCAGAAGATATCCTACGCAGCAACCTCATTCACACAGCACAAGGTGTTGGGAATTTTGCAACTCTGTCCAGTCAGGATTCACATTTTGTAGAATAATACTTTCGATGGCTTTTAGTATAGAAAACCCCTGTATGGAGCATGTTATCTTACAATACCTAGTGAATTCTAGGATATTATTTTGTGCTAAATGTGTTTGAACTCGTGTTGTTTCTCATGTCATCAATAATTTGGAGCCACGATGATTAAATATGCATTTTGTTTTGAAATTTCTAGTTTATCTTAGGGCATATAAATTCTCCATACTTACATTTGGCTGATATTTTTGGAGGTTGTGTGTATTACAAATGTATTCAAGAGCATGCAAAAAAAACTGGATAAAATTTCTCTAGGTAGAATGTGGAAATTAATTTTTAAAGTATTGATTTGATTTGATTTAATTTAATTTAATCAGATAGTGCCTCCATTTTTTAGAAAGAAAGTGTGATAGAAAGTCCTTTGAGTACTTTACATGTGAGATTATATTGAGATTTTTTAGCACTGTTTGAATAACTTAAATATTGAAAATTACTAATCCATGTTCTACCTTGTACTATTTTTAATTTATTCACATTATCTAAAAAATACCGAAAATTTAACGCATATTGCATTCATTGAGTTGCATCACATATCCAAAAATCTTGGAGCGATAAAATACCAAAAAAGTAAATGTGTATTGCATTCATTGAGTTGCATCACATATCCAAAAATCTTGGAGCGATATTTTTTGTACCTCCTAAAATTATAAAATATTAAAAGCCATGCAAAAAACCACTAAAAATTCATGTAAATTCAACATACAAAACAAAAAGTGCTATGAATATCTCATTTTATCTAATTTTTAGGGAAAATGTATGTTGAATTTTATCCCCCTATTTTTGAGGTAAATTCCTATTTTCTATAACATCCCTTATTTCCCTTGTAATATCTTTTAAATTATTTTCTTTTCTATTTTTTATTGAGAAATACCCGAGAATATTTGTAAACTATAAAAATCACAAAAATAATGTATTTACATTCTTATTAATTTCTATTACCCATTTTCTATATCAAGCCCCCATTTTTAAGTTGTTCTTAATATATATTTTATTTTCTTTTATTATTCATTGTGTAATTAAATTAAATTTTACAAAATTTAAAAAAATATTGAAAATTCAAACATGAAATAAAAATTAAAGGCACGTAAAAAGACAAACATATAGAGAAAAATAGAGCAAGTGGGAGTTAGTCTCTATGTTTCCTCGGCCTAGGTAGAGCTACTTCCTTATATTCAACCTAAGGCACAAATACCTAGTAAATCAAAGTGTTGAGATAGTTTGTTTGATTAATTCGATTGACTGGATAGTACAACTCGACACTCTGAACACAACGATTTTTCCGGGCTATCATCATCTCAATTAGGACTTTTGTCATTTTGTAGTAAGTTTTGACCTAAAATGGGTATATGTGTGTATGTGTGAATTTTATTTTTGTATGTTTGTCTATAACATGTGCATATTTTATTTAGGGTATTAAACTGGGTATTTGATTTAATTTATATTATAGTGTATATTGACACAGCGTATATTTTAAAAAAAAAGAGAGAGGAACATAACTTATATCGCAGAAGTTAAGAAGGACACACGCGATAAAAAACCCAATTGTTTTGTTATTTAAATCTTTTTTTTTTTTTGAAAATTTACCAAATCATCAAAACTGAATCAATCCGGGTCAACCCGGTCTGACCATCTGGACTGTTTTTTTATTTTCTTTTTTTTAAATTAATTACACAAAATCAGTCGAACCGACTGAGTCAAGGCTGGTTCTCGGTCCGACCGGTCGTCCGATCCGATGTTTTAAACCCTGTGTGTATCCATATAATACGTAGGTAACATTATCCTATGTATTTTTGATCGTTATAAATATGCGTATTTTCGAGTTTTTTTAGTATTAATTTAGTGCAACGCTTCTAATATCGACTTGGTGTGCATTACTGTTCAAATGAATGAATATGCCTGAAAACTAGCATGGCAAGTCATCATTCAAAGTCTTCTAAAAAATTCTTGCAATGAGACCTTTTTGCAAATTCCAAGAACAAGTTTTTTAATCTTTCATCAACTCGCTACCCATAAAATCTGTAAAATTGGGATGAATTAAAATAATGCTTTCACATTATTTAGATGCTTTCTGTCGATACCCACGTTTCACTGATCACTTAAAAAAGTATCATCTCAGGAAAAGTTGTCCCATACGTTTTTTCCTCACTATATCTCCATTTTCGTGCTTCGGATGCAACAGAAAAACAATCAAAACGAGATGTTGATTTTGGATTCATTGAATTTAACACGAAAGAAAATCGAAAAATAGTTGAACCTCTTCTGATAGAACACAATTTATGTACTCCAGGGTGCATACTTCTTTTTACCATTTAAAGCAATATTTTGATAACAGGACTGGATGGACCGGTTTGACCGGTGAATCATGCCTAGAGCGGTATGGTTAATCGGTTCTTTTCTAATAGTAGGTCCGATAATTTCGAGGTTCGGAGCGTCAAATCGGTTCTTGTCGATTCGATTTGAAACCTCAAATTTTAATCAAACCATCGATTCAACCTATTATTTTAAACCCATTTTTAACCAAGTTCAATTAAAATTGAGCTGCATTTAATTTTTAATTTATTAAAAAAATAATGTCAATGTTGGGAGTTGACATCTGACATTTGGTTACATATTTTAAACTCTAAGCAACTACTCTATCATGACTTTTTGCATCTACTTCATTTTAGATATTATTAAACTATAACTATTCTATAGAGCATCTAATCCAAATAATACATATATATATATATATGATGTATATGTCATTTGATGATGCATACGAAAAGAAATTTTTTTGTATATTGTAAAATATATACATTGTTTATGTATTTTATTTTTATTTCAAGTATATTTAAGTAAATATTTTAAACTCTAAGCAACTACTCTATCATGACTTTTTGCATCTACTTCATTTTAGATATTATTAAACTATAACTATTCTATAGAGCATATAATCCAAATAATATATATATATATGATGTATATGTCATTTGATGATGCATACGAAAAGAATTTTTTTTGTATATTGTAAAATATATACATTGTTTATGTATTTTATTTTTATTTCAAGTATATTTAAGTATACATTTTGTTTCATTTCGATTCGATTATTCAATTTAACCACACCGATTCCATTTAATTTGATTTTAAATAATGATGATGATATCATCCAATTGAACCGATTTTATCATATAGTTCAATCCAATCCGACCATTCAATAAAACTTTCGATTCAATGTCTGATTTAAAAACATTGATTCAAAGAACGTGCAAAGCAGAATATCAATACACTCTACCCTTTCACTGTTTCTGATTATTATTCTTCGAAGATCTTTTTAGATGGATTGATTTGCAGCCTAAAAGAGCTTAACATGGAATATTAAACATAAAATAAATACAAACAAATAGAAGCCATCATCCCCGACACGTAGGGCTGGCTATCGAGCCTAATGAGCCGAGCCAGGGCAGGGCTCGGGCTCGAGCTCGATAAGCCCAACTGGGCTCGGGCTTGATCGAGCCCAGCCGAGCAGGCTCGGGCTCGAGCTCGGTGGGCTCGAGCCCTTATCGAGCCAGCTCGGGCTCGATAAGTCTTGAGCCGAGCCCTTTATCGAGCCCGATCCTCTTATCGAGCCTGGTCTGGGCTCGAGCCTATTCAGGCTCGTTAAGGAAATAGGTGTTTTTTTGGTGAAAAAGTGTTTTGCCTAGGCTCATACCTGAGACCTCCTTTTTAAAGATCATCCACCTTACTAATAGGCCACCATCCGAGTTGTATATAAAAGTTAAATTATAATATATATTGTAATATTCTGCTTGTTAATAAAAAAGAAAAAAATACTAAATATCTAACTATAACCTAGATTAGCATAGATAAGAGATAGAAAATCCAAGTCTACAATATAGTCCACCCAACATTGTTGTTACATAAACAACATAAACACATAATCCACCATTAACAATGTTGCAAAACTAATAAATATACAAATAAAAATCATTGTAGTTTCACAAATAGAATATATATTCCTTATCGAACCCGTTATTGAGTTATCGAGCTGAGCAGGGCTCGGCTCGATAAGCTATTGAGCCCAAAAATCTGGCTCGGGCTCGGCTCAATAGCTTAATGAGCCAAGCTCACGAGCCCTTATCAAGCCGAGCCCGAGCCTGGCTCATCGAACCGTGACTTAATAGCCAACCCTACCGACACGTCCCAATTCCCAACAGATGGGCCTTTTTTTGGCGAAGAAAGCAACAAGGAAACAATAATAAAAAAAATAAAGGGTAAAGCTGCGCCTTTCCCGTTCCCACCACCAGCACCAATGGCCAATAGGACATATCTGCTCTCCACAAAAGCCGATGCCCCAAAAGCTTCATTCAACACCCACAACACCGCATCTCTCTCTCTACTTCAACACCCAACTGCACCAGCAATTTTCCTAGCATGACATGCTCCTCGTCCAAATATCTTGTTAGAGCATTTAAATCTTGATTTTTCAATCATGATATCGATTGGTGAACGATTTGTCGATCAACATATCTCATACAGCTCTCGTGGAATCTCGTGTGGCCATCTAGGAAGCCCAGTCTTTAAGCTGCTTCGAAATCAGCACCCGTTACTTTAAGCAAACCGTTGAGATAGGTACTTTGATAGCAAAAACGATATTCAAATGCCCGGAGCGAAGGGCATGTCCTGCTAGGGAAATTGCTCCCCACAACCCTGAAGGGTAGAAACAAACCTAAAAGGGATCATCATCGATAATGAGATGTACCAAAAGGTGATCAAGTTAGGAGAAAGCTTGTCAAATGGAGGCTTCCGCTAATGACGAGGAACTTCATAGAGAGCATCGGGCCCTACATTCTAGGTTATTCAATATTAGAGATTTGGACAAAGTTGGAGTCCCTATGGTTTTTTTGGTTGGTGGTGTACCCCGAGTTACCTCGGGGTAACCCGGTAACCCCCCCCCCCCCCCCCCCCAATCTTAGATTTGGATTCCATCACAAATCAATGTGACATCACATCACATTCATTATTCCAACCCTCTAACAACTCTCATAACCATCCAAATAACTATTCTTCACAGGAGGTTACCCAACCCACCCTAACTCAGTAACCAAACTAGCCACTGAAGTTAGCGAAGAAGAGGCAGGGTAATTTAGCAGTTACCATTATTTTTGAAAGGAGTTTAGCATGTACCATTACTCTAAAAAAGGTCACGAGCTAATTTCTTAGATTTCAAAGATGAGGACTTTAACTAAGCATTAATGAGTAAATTACAATACTTTTAGCAGATTTTACCCTATTATAATTAGGATGTAGATCGTCGAATCAAGATTTGATAGACATAAGCAATTAGATTAGATAATATGTTATCCAATATTTAGAACTGTACATCACAATATAGAAAAGAGTTAAAAAAAGAATAACCTAGATATTAATAAAAATTAAATATGAAAATGGAATTGTGAAAATCTGGGACTAAAAAGGCTGTAGAAATTATCTTACTTATATAATCTCTTGGGTTTAGAAAACAAAAGTAATGAGCGTGAGAATGCTTAATAGCTAAGAGGAGATTAAAAGGAGCATTATTTGTTTGAAATATTGTTCTTCTTTCAAACCCGTCAAATTCAGTTTTATGTCCATAAATATGTTTTCAAGGATAAGCATGGGTCTTTGTTCTGTTTTTTTTGTAGTATCTTTGATGTTGTTAGATCTAAAAACCTAAACATCAAACTAATATCTAATTAAATTAACTATAATACATTTTTATTCCTACTGAATTGAAGCTTAAATAGCTAGATTGGACTAAATGCATATCAAATAAAATAAAGTTCAAGTGAATTACATTGAATAGGTATTGAAGCCTAAATAGCAAGTAAATACAGATCTAATAAAATAAATTGCTAGTTTACGAAAATGAATATAAGTTTGAGGACTAGTTGGAATATAAAAGAATGATTCAAGAGTTCTATTTCTGCCACTAATTTTTACCTCGCCCTCCCAATTGAGTGTCAACATTATGATAACTTAAGTCAAATTAAGATAAAATTTATGAAGAAATGCATCAAATAATTAAGTTTGAAAAACTAATAATTCAAAGTTACTTGAAAACAACATATAGATGTCAATATATAAAGTTAATAAAAAAGGTATAAAAATCTAAATAAAAGTCAAATCCTAGGTTTCTACCCATGTCAATTGAACCAATGAATTTTTACCTAAATTAAATGAACTTTCCTTAACATTTCTACCCATAAATAATATATATTAAAAATGTAGAAAATAATTGAAAATAGATTAATATAAATAAATAAACATTAGTCGGCACACCTTCTTCATCCTCATAGCATCAATCTATTAGATGACTTTAATAACATTTGTCTAATATATTATCTCAAACTAATTTGACTATGTTTCCGATCAAGGTTTAATGAACCTAAATCAACCTCTCACTTTGTCATTTAATTCCCCCCCCCCCCCCCCCCCCCCCGCCAATAGTTTTAACCATCTATACTCTAAATAAGGTACGGTACCCCAATCAACACATCCATTCATTTTTTCCTCTCCTACTTTTTTAAAAAGAGAGCTCTACCAAGATCCAATGACAATGGGTAGCCAAGGTAGGTTTTGATTAGTAAAAGAGAGAAGTGATAGGGTGTGATTAAAGCCTACACGAGGTTCGAACATCAACTCCGATGACTTTTGTTGAACTTTAACCTCCTTCTCATGTTGAACATGTTAGACATGTGAACTCATGGTATGCCATTATACAATTAAAGTTATGATGATTATATTATTTCATTATCTGAAATAAAATATAATGGATTTTACAGGTCCCTTAATACGGGTGGGGATATGTACCATAACTATCTTCATTCATATTGTTACTGATCTAAACAGTTAGATAACAAAGGCTAATTTAGGGTTTTAGATCTAAAGAGTTAGATCGAGGATGCAAGTAGCACCACAAAGTGATATTTAAGAAAGATCTCTAGTCTGAGAAGAGATGGCAATCTTTTCTAAAGACTTATATCTGGCCGGCACTCTTGATGCATGTCCTCTGCATAAGAATAGAGATTCGGAGGTTTCTGATGAGTTAATTTAAAGAACTAATTTGGTGACATCGAGACACTAAAGACTCGTATCGCATATTATCACGAACAGTCACATGTCCTTTGACCGGAGATAGATATATATCTATATCTATGAATATGTATATTTTAGCATACCAATACAATGACAACCTAGCAAGGTATATATATCGACGAGCTAGTATGCATACAAGGAAATATCATATGTATGATCTCTCAAAGGAATCATGCATGTTCGTACTTATTGAATTTGAAGACAAGTGATGAGATTTTGGGGTCAAGATGAATTCCATCGATAGTCAACCTGTTTAGGAAACATGATACAAATCCCCATACTCACTCTTGGTCGACCCCCCAAGGGCATATTAAGTGGGTTTGCAAGTTCCCTAGCAGAATAAGGTGGTTCTGTCTTCTCTCAATCTTAGGGGCATACCGGAGTGCATTCATGTTGTCCCATAGGCTTTGTCTGATACGCTTAGCCACTTCTCGATTCTTTCTCCTGGTCTGAGAGGATATGACCTAAGAGCCCGTCAGGCAAAGGCAGAGATGATCCGATTATCTGGTAGAGATGGAATCAACTTAAGCTCGATCTTTGCTCGATATATGTCAATAATGTTAGTATATGCTTTTAGAAAGTATATGATTAATATTGTCACCATGATCAATTGGGAACTATTTAGTAAGTAGACAACCAAATATGAGATTTAACTTCAAGTTATTCGAAGTCTTTCGATATGTATAATGCATGAGTATTTGTAATGCTTGAGGTCGATGCGAATGCAATAGATTTTATACCATGATATTTCTATTTCAAGAGAATGATGATGAGTGGCTCTTCTTTGATTCTAAAAGGGTGAGAATTGATTGGAGTAATTCTCAATTCTTGTAACTATATTCAAGATCTAAGGAGTTTGAAATTGATTTGAAAGTGTTCAAAGTCAACATAGAATTAGTCTGATATCTGACAAAATCTGATAGCTCAAAGTGGGTTAAACCCTCATATTAGATTTAATCCAAATATCAAGTCATTATACATGGCTCATACAATACCCTGAAATTATATCCAAGTATTCGCAAATGAAGCACATTTACTAAATTGGATTAGGATTTACAATTCAAAGGAGTGGAGATAATAACGTATGAATTTGATTCGCTCATGTGGATATAATTCATGTGAACATGATTCGCATTTGTTGAAATTAATGTAAATATGATTCACCCTTAACGTAGAGAAATAATGTGAATGTGGTTGACAATTAATAAAAGTAATGTGATACGATTCACAATTAATAGAAGTAATGTGGATATGATTTAAATTTATTTCAATGAATAGTATGAATATGATTCACATAATACCGGAGCATTGATAACAATATTTTATATGTTGGAAATCACGAGAATGAGATTCTCATATTAATGTTGGAAATCTTGAGAATAAGATTCTCATATTGATATTGGGAATTATGAGAATGGGATTCTCGTATTTATATTAGGACTTATGTGAATGTGATTCACATAACTATATTAATGCTAATGAGAATGAAATTCACATTCTTCATTAATTAAGTGTGAATAGGATTAATATTTATTATGTTGGTGCAATATGAATATGATTCATATTATAAGAGATAATCTACAATATTTCCTCCTAGAGATATTGGTGTCTCTTTCCATAAATAGATAACTAAAAATAAAAGAATCACCACCAATTTTTAATAGGGAAGGAGATGAGAGAGCCTCTCTTTCCCCATATATGGCCATTCCCCATTACTATATAAAGAGAGGGTTGGGCCTCTCTTCCCAATACGATTCATTCTCTCCTCACAAGAGAAAAGGGGTCTCAAACATGAGATTCATTATCTCCCTTCTTCTCCTCTCCATAGTCGTCCCCCTTCTCTCTCCCTCTCCATACAATGATCGCCCCCTTCTTCTGTACACATTATGGATCATACAATAGAAAAAGAATATCATCATCTTCTTCATGCCATTGAGCTCGTGGGGAGGAAGGTGGCCTAGTGCAAGGACGACTTGCTAGAGGAGATCATGGTGATCAAGAAGAGGGCATCCTATTGATGAATCTATGATTCATCACTCTAAAAGAGATTAATTAAGCTTATTTCCCTCAAAATTCATCTGCATTTTATCAATTATCTTACATAATTAGCATTCATGTATACGTAAATAATAATTGCATTTATCATGCATAATTGCATAGATAAGAAGCCAAAAATCCCAGCCCAATTGACCTATAAAATAAGCTAACTTCCTCAATTTTTAATTAATTCATTCTAACTCCAAATCACCTGAAAATACTTCCATTGTGTACATATCACCAACAAGAATAAAGAAAAAATTAAAAATTACTAACAGAAATAAGTGGACCAGAAACCCAAACCCTAATATTAGGATGATTGGACTAAAACGCTTATATATTCCTCATGTAGTGTTTGATTTAATCCTATCACTTTTGAACTAATGTACATTCTATTACCTTCAAAATAAGACCAAGTTCAAGTGAATCGGATCTCATACTTGGATCTTGGGCCTCCTTTGTACATTGCCTATTTTACCCGATTTTGACCTATTATAATATGTACATATTTAACTCTTTTTATTTTATTGATTTTTAAGTTATTTTCTTTTACAAGAATTTTATTAAAATGCGTAAAAATCCAAATCCAAAATGAGCTTGAAGTTAAAGAAACTAACTGAGTCTGAGTGTTCACTAACCATCTATACAAAAGTCATCTTTGTCGTACTTTATTTTATTTCTTCATTTTATTAATTAATAAAAAATAAAAAAATAGAGTAATGTGCAAATATTTACCTTTTATTTTATCATATTTTTCTCGATTTTTATCATTTTTAAAAATGACAAAAAGTTATAAAATCTAAAAATCAAGGTATTCTAGTATAACGAGTACCACTAAAAATACCACTTTATGCAAATGACCTATTTTAGTTTTGATCTCTTCATAAAAGTTGTAGATCTCATCGAGACGAGGAACTTTTGTGAAGAAAATGTTTCAATCCGAGGTCGTTTGTTATTTCTTTTTTATTTTTCTTTTCTTTTTTTATGATTTTTCTGGGAGTGACACGTGGCAGCTCCTGGATTCGCCATGTGTCACTCATTATCCACATTTATATTCCATTTATTTATTAAAAAATAAAAATTAAAAAAAAATAAATTCCACATGGTAATACCTCGGCCACCCGATCTCGGCTGATCGGACGACCGGGGATCATCTCCTACCTCTGTTGATTTCGCCCCTTTCCCCAGCGCCTCCCAGTGATTTTCATCGCCGCCTCCCTCATTTTCTCCATCTCTGATCGCCTTCCATATTCTTTGCACCGCCGCCTCTCACCTAATCTCTTCCATCTTCGATCGGATCGCTAATCCAATCTTCATCCAATCACGCCCCTCATCAAATCACCTTCGCCAGACCAATCCCCTTATTCTCTTCCATCTCTGACTGCCCTCCACTGCTATAAAACCCCAAGCACTGCCCCTCTCTGTTCTTCATCTGCTGACTGCACAAGCAAGAAGAAGCTTGCGGCGGTGACAGCACCATGAGCCCTTCCTCGACAAGATCTAAGGTGGTCGTCGTGTCACAGCTAATGCCTCCTTCGAGCGGATGCCCTGCTTCGATTTCGACCGTTGAACCACCGACGCACCTCCTCCAGTCCACATTGCTCCGCAACTTCATCAACAAGAGGCGGGACTCGGTCCTCCACTCCTGCTTCAAGGCCATCGCATCAAGTGCCTTCACCATGCCTCCTCCTATCGACCATCGTTGCCTCTAGCGGCTGCCCCGCTCAGTGCCCTCGCATCTCCACTCCATCGCAGTCCGCCTCGACATCACCATATCTCACCGACTCCCAGAGGCTCCTATGCCAATCGCCGCCATGATCGATGCTCCATCGCCAAGCTCCTCCTCCAGGTAGCTCCTCCATCACCCTACAGACTTCCACGACAACCACATGCGCTCTGCCAACCTCCACCTTCGAGCATCGTCGATCTCGAGGCCCGAGGCCCCCGCCCACGTGCATGACCCGCACATTGGGGGGAACTTCTGCAAGGAAGCCCCTATAGTGTCACCCAAATTCAGAATGGCACGTGCTACGCACGTGCCCCTTTGAAATTTTGCAGAACGACCCTCTCGGGTCTCGGTAATTGCATCCGAGCCCTTGTGCACCATTTTATCAATTTAATTAAAGTTTGTATTGCATTTATAACCCTGACTTTAACCTATAATTTGAACTTCATTTTTGCATCTATTTATTATTTAAAAAATTGTATTTTGTTCTACAATTAATTTTCTACATTATGCATGCTCTTCATATTTTACGCTCTGTGGTTAAATATTAATAATTGTTTCTGTGAAAATTTGCATATTTTACCCATTTTGTGCTCAACAATTTGTATAAAATCAACCATTACTAAAAAAATTTCCAAATATTCGCGAATAGTAGAATTGATTGTTTTTTTACATTATACCCAAAAGGAATTGAATTTACATGCTTCATATGATCTATAAAAAATATTTTGTGTACTTCAATATTTTATTTTTAATATGTGTTAAATCTCACATTTTTAGAGCTTAGGATTTTTCTGAGAGAGATCACCTAGTGATATAGCTTGTATAGTTTTATTTCCTGAAAATACGTAGGTTTAATCTTTATTATAATCAATTATTGTAATTCACACTGTTTGCACCATTTAATTCATAAAATATTTATCTTGCATTCAAAAATTCCAAAAAAATATGGTGCATTCATTTCATCATTATTCACATTTTGGCAAAGTTTTATAATTTTTGGACTCTGCTTAGTTGGAAATTGTATTTATTCCTTAAAATTGGCCACATTCGCATCTGCATTCAAAAATTATGCTAAAAATACCAAAAAAAATTCTACCTCGAAAACCGTATACAAACTTCGATAGACATTAACCTAGGTTGCTCCTTTGCCTCCTCGAGTTTGACCCTAGGGCTTGTCCAGGTTAAATAAACATAAAAAAATCACCTCGCATTAATTGAGTTAATTGATTATGGTTTATTTCTTGATTGATTCTGATTATCCGACTACAACACAAATGACACATTTACATTCATGAGTAATTAACATAAAAATGACAAACTAACAAGAGGCTTTTTGGATCCATCAGATGGTGCCGTTGTCAATGGTAAGACTACCCGAATTTGGAAAATGTACAGTGGTGAGACTCAGGGGTGAGACTACCTGAATTTGCGGAAAACCTAGTTTGTGGATTAGACTACCCGAATTTGTGGAAAACCTAACTTGCAAAAATAAAAAATGAAAAATGTACAGTGATGAGGCTTGGGTGTCAGACTACTCGAATCTATGGAAAACCTAACTCTAAATTTTCTAGACAAAAAATTAAGTCGTTTGCCTAGACTCGACTGTGGAATCAAAGACACAACATTCACCCATGTCAGAACAGATGCTGAGTCACCCATAAATATCTTCCCGACCTCCGTGTTTGACACGCTCAAACTCAGACCAATCAAGAAATCAAGAGAGATCGTTCAGCTGGTTGATCGATCTAGAAAACAATCGCGCGAAACTATTTCTATCATCATTACATTCCAAGGTGTTCCGCTCAAAGTGGACTTCACGATCATTGATATTAAGCATCAAAGAGAGTTTACACAGTCTCCAATCATTCTCGAAAAGTCGTTCTTAGCCTTGGCTAAGGCAACTATAGATTGAGAGACTCAGGAAATCAATTTCATCGCAATGGGAGCACTTCAACACACAGTCTTTGAGGAAACACGATATTCTAAGGTGATCCACAAAGCCGTCAACAACCATAACCTTCAAGCGGCAGAAGATCCCTACCCCGTGACTACACCTAAAATATAGACTGTTGAGCCGACTGTTGGATCAAAAATTCCCCCATCCTCCCATTTCTTGCACCTCCACTGCTACCGTGGTGAATCCTACAGAGGAGCACCTGATGCAAGAATTTCACCATCTAAATGATTATGCATTTGATTTTAATGATAACACACAATCAAGGGTCAACCCTGAGTCGGACGAGATATTGTCTGAACACCTTGACATGTTTTATGATCCGACAAATGAACTCATCAATGCCAAGCCAACTGATGGCAAACCAATGGTCAGCACTCACTCCCCAGGACCTGCACCTTCACAAACAACAAGGACTACCTTGAACAATCTTATTAGACATGTTGCTCCTTCATCTAGTCGATTATCTGGTGAGAAGAAGAAGAGTACTGATTCCTCAAGGTGTTCTCTTGAGCACTTCAAGCCGTATCAGTCTCCTCCTTTTCTTATTGCTTCAGGTTCTAGAAAACCGATTATGAAAGTCAACTTTGACAAACCGGAAAAGGAATCTTTTGATGGTTCCTCATCAGGTTTGAATAAGGTGATCTCTATGAGTGAGCTCAGTTCGGCAGCTTTGAAGCCCTATCTTAGCAAACCACCAAATATCGATACTCGTTGGACGACTCCTGCTCCTCAGTATTATTCCTCTAGAGCCGACCCCCTAGTCTTATTAGATATACCGAGAATAATCTCTTATGACTATACTGAGACTGGTGCTTCAGAGTATTCATCATCCGAGGATGAATCGCTTGACTACAAGACTGAACACATTCTAAGAAAACAACTTAAGAACAAGAATACATGGAGTGCCTCCACCTTCCGATACTATTCTCCTAAGGATAACTCCAAAAATGGTTGGGAATCATCTGCCTCATTTGCTTCATCTGCTTCTTCCCATCAATACACTCTCTAATACTATTCTTCTGAGGATAACTCCGACAATAGCTAGGACTCATTTGCTTCATCTTCTTTCAATAATTATGACCTCCCGCCGCAGGCTCACAAAAGGATCTGTTGAAAACCTCCTTAATCATCAGCACCATTCCTTCTCAAACCCATTGGTTCCCTTGTACATCTTCTTCCTCTACTTAGGCCAAGACCTATGTATAGGGGGAATCAATGACATCTATATATACCGCTTTCCTCATCCACTTCTTCCCCTGCCCAGCTCATTTTCACCCTTCTCCCATACTTAGCCTAACCGGAGCCTAAGTATAGGGGGGACCGATGACCCTTGTATATACTCTCCTCATCAGCCTCTTCTCTTGTCCACCCCAATTCTGTTCTATACTTAGATTGTCTGCAACCTAAGTATAGGGGAGTGGGCCGATCTCTATTTTTCTTTTTCTTTTTCACTCTCTTATGCTTAGCCGAGCTATGTCTTCTTTCTGCTTTTTGTACTCTGACGGCATAACACTCGCTAAGTATAGGGGGTGTATATACTTTATATATATTTTACCATAGCTCATAATTTCACGTAAGTCTATATGTTTATTTACGGGGTGGGTAACTAACTTGTAAAATCTAAAAAACTAACATTGTGTCTTATGCAACTAACATTATGTGTGCAACCCAAGTTTTGAAATTTTGCTTCTTATTCATTTTTTGCATTAAAAAACTTTGAAAAAATGAAAAAAAAACACAGAAACAAATCTTGCATTAAAAATCTCATATTTGTTTTGCAATCTACGCATCTACACTTCATCCAGCACTTCATGCACTTGCATTGGTGAAAAATCCTTGGATTCTGAACCGAGTTATGAGTAGAAATCGAGAGTGGTCTTGACTTGATCTTAATCTACCTCATTTTTAGAGGAACTTCACCGAGAAAGAGATTTTTAGAAGCTTTAATTCTTTGAGATCCACATGATAATATGCAGAATTTGACTCTTAGTGTCTAACATGGTCGCCTCATTCTGGGTACGAGTCTTGAATAGGGAATTAATATGTACTCTCGTACTATTGACTTAGCTCAACTCAAACAGGGTGTTGGAAGATCGTGTGTCTCTTTTCTGGTAGCATGGACATCTAAAGACAATAGTATGGGTTGAAATAAAGCTTCGGATAAGGGATGGATGGTTCGGCATAATTTTTTCTATGTCCCCAAAACATGTACGGAAAGAAAGATTCTATATCCGTATGGGCATAATAAGATCATTGCAGAGCAACCAAAAATCCAAATAAAAAGAAGCCCACTACTAAATAAATATTTGACCAAAAAGGTCTAAGCTTCAAAACTACCTGCAGATCTTGGTGGAGACTTGGTTAAAGTGGTCGGCTTCACAAGGAGAGGTGACTACTGGTCACCCTCCAGTTCTTTCCCCATCTCTTAAAAATTTCTCCCCCTTTCGATTGTGAACACAACAAGACTGAACATAGAAGGAAATACCTGACTCCCTGAGGACGAGTTATTGGAGGAGAGGTTCGCATGGTAGTATGACATTCTTTATGGGAAGAGCTAAAACATTTCACACACATGAGATAATTTTTCAATGTTCATGGGGTATGCTTTGGGAAGAGGATTGATCTAAGATGACTTTTGAGCCGAAACTGTTACAATGATATATTGAACTTGGAGGTTATTGATTTTAAAACCCTAATTATTACAGGAGTTCCACCAAACTAATAATCCAAAGGTCGGGTCTAGCTCTATTTTCACCTTTTGCTCATGGTCTTGGTATCACTACAAAAAATGACAGGATTGGCGTGCACATGATGGCTCATAATGTGCATGCCAAGTGCACACCATGTGCACGCCCGGGCGATGGGCGAGCACATGTGCTCGTTCAGCTCGTGCTCACTTATACGAGAGTCACTTCGGCTGGTGGGCGAGCACACTGGGATGCTATGTGCTCGCCTGCTTCCTGGCGTGCACATTTGTGCACGCCATAATGCTCGCCCCTATTAAGCAGGGCGATCACACACCGAGCACCTGGCGAGCACATGTGCTCGCCCAAACAGAATTCCAGGAAAAAAATTTTATAGGTTCGATGGGGTTTTGACGTCCCGTCGAACCTGTATAGCCTGCCAATAAACCACTGCAGGTGTGCTTATACATGAACATAGAAATAAACATTCAAATTTAAACATTCAAATTTAACATCTAAATACTACAAATATACATGAACTTAGAAATAAACATTCAAATTTAGACATCTAAATACTACAAATATATGTTTGAAGTAAAGACAAGTAAAATTACAACAAATTATACTCTCAAAGTTCATATAAAAGGGAAGACGTGCTAAAAGTTTAACAACACTAGAAGTCAATACCAACAACAATTTACTTCTTCGTTGATCTAAAAAATTTAGACATTAAACCCTGCTTTGATTTCTTTTTTTTTCTTCTTATTTTCTTTGAACCTAGCATACATGTGTGCCTCTTCTTCAGGGTCGTTCTCCTCCTCCTCTTCATTATCGGATTCAATCTCCTCGGGTTGAGATGCACGCTCTTGTGACCTATATTATATATGGAAGATAGTACATGTTACTTGCATTTTGTAGATGTAGAAATATAAAATTATTATTCATTCTAAGTAAAATACTTACATGTACGCCGTTAAATCTTCTCGGAGCTTCGTCACTTGGTCCACCATCATCGCCATCTGCGACTCCATTGGAATTGATGATTGGGAAGGATGTGGTTGTGTGTACGATGGCTAGGAGTATGCAGAATAGGAATGTCAATGTTCCTCCACATAGTATGGAGGAAGACCATCAAGCGTCTGCTTCCTTTTTGCCACAACGTCCCTCTCCTCCAACACCTTGTAAGATTTTCATTATTTAATATGAAATTATATATTACAAATGAGTATAGTAAGATTGTATTTATCTATACCTGCTTCTAGATTGTTTTATCAAATGGTGATTTCTCTCTAGTTGGATCACCACCCTATTTTTCTGCAGCTAATGCCAAATAACGATCCTGAAATACAAAGTGAAATATATAAACTGAGTTATAATATATCATTCAGTTGCAAATAAATTGATAAACTTACCAACAATTCTCCTGCTTCAGGACTGGACCATTGCGACTCTCCTTCTTTCCCACTCATGTGGGACCTCGACCACCACTCCTGAAAAGAGGGTTCTCTTTCCAACCTCGCTGCCTGAAAAATAATTTTAAGATGTGATAAGAACATTGCATTATATTAAAATAGATTTCAAAAAATAAATTTTATATTATAATACCATCTCCGCTCTGATCTGATTGTGGCTTTTAGAGCCACTTGTCGATTTAATCCTTTGTTTTTGGCGGTTTGTCCTTCCCGCCGTGGATCTTCTTCCAAACTCCTTATCCGCAACGAATGTATCACAGAAACCCGCCCATCTACAAGGAATATGTTATGATTAGTGATTACTTTAAAAAGATTTATTATAAATTCTTTAAGAAATACAATACCTATCCTCTGTACACCATGTTGGCGGGAACCTCTTCATCTCCTCAAAATCCATCTCCTCGCATCCTGTCTCCGCATGCGAGTCTCTCCTTGCCTTGAAAAATGTATCGCTCATTCTCTTTTCCGCCAAACGAATAAAGGCTTGATGATAAGACTCCATCCCCATACCAGAACCAAGGCGAAACCTACTCTGAAAATTACAACAAAATATCAAATCCAAAAAACTTGACCAAAAATTATATATCACTTATTAGAAATTTTTCTTACCAGAAACATTTCAAACAGTCTCTTACGTTCTGAAGCAGGGATGCGACACCATATAAATTGCATGCAAGTCAAGTGTGTCTTGATTACATTGGTTATCTCTTTTGCCACCCTGTTGTTATTCAAAAAATCTCAGTATTTGGTAAAATTTGTAAATATGATACAATTTATAAATATTTGAAAAAAAAATTAAATGACAACATTTATTAAAATCTTACCTCCCATCCGCCGTAACCTCCAACAAAGGGTGGGACGCTGAAGTCTGTTCAAATGCAGCAGGTAAAGGAACGGAGGTGCTTGAACGTCCAGAAGAAGGAGAATCAGAACCCATCGATGTCCGTGCAGGTATGGGGATTGGGAATCCAGTAGGAGCGGCTGATGTAGATGGCTCTCCATAGCCGCCTACATAAAAGGGAGGCGGAGGATAACCAAGAGACTCGTAGTAGGCTATGACCCGCCGGACCTCGTCGGACTGTGAATGCAAAACATCATTCGGGGCGGGCTGCCTACTGGACAAAGGTGTGTCTGAGGATGATGGTCGATTGGATCGATGTGATCCATGAGCCCGCCACATCCAAAACATGCCATGACTGTAATGATGATGTAATAGTTAATTACATAGTTATTACTAAAGATTTTATACAATTCAATTATAATTGTGTATTAGAACTTACAACTAATCTTCATCATTTATTTCGATGGGATTAAAGGATATTTCTTCATTTTCTTCGTTTTCTGAGTTTTCTGAAGCATCATTTCTGGAGTCGGTATCATCTTGTAGGACAACACTAAGAACTTCATTATCAGTCAATCGAATCGATTTGATGATTGGGACTTCTTCTGTTAAGTCTATTCGTTCATGTGTCACTGTGAATGCTTCATCTATGTCATCTTCATGATGAGTGTAATCATTAGAAATATAACCTCGTGAATTTATCTTCACAACAATTAAAGTTTCGACGCTCTTTCTCTTCTTTGATACTTGTGGGAGATAGCATACTTGATCCGTTTAAGAAGCTAAGACGAATGGTTTAAATCTGCATATAGATTTTCTTGATACCACGTCGACACTGTTATTTCTTCTATCGAGTACTACACCTCCATTGGGTTCATACCAATCACACAAGAAGAGAATTACTTTATTCGGGCCTGGTATACTATATTCCACTTTTAGTATCTCTTTTAAAATTTCATAATAATTCATATGATCTTCCTCATAACAAGATCTATGAACCATCACTCCATGATTCTGAGTTGTTAAATATTTACCGGAGTTTAAGGTATTGAAACGATAACCATTGCTGCAGCAAGAGTTGTAAGATCGGACCTTATAAACAGGTCCTTCTCTAAAATATTTTAAAATATGAGAATAAAAATCACCACCGTCCAACTGTTTTGATCGGTCCTTAAACCAAGCTGGAAATTGATTCCTATAGACGTCCAGAACTTCGTCATCTGAATACATAGGATTTTCCTCGATAATTTTCTTCCTAAATTCCCTAAAATTAGTAAGAGGAACATCAGAATTATTTGAAATACAATTTGAATTTGTACATAAAGTAATACAATTTGAACATCAAAATTTTCTTACTAAACATATGGTGTTATTTCCTCGCAATTGTCTAATACGTATAACTCTGCAGCATCCTTCTCCTGTTTCGAGAAGAAACGTTCAGTTGCCTTTCCTATGAGCTGAGTGGATGGACGAAAGATACTGATACATGGTTCTTCCTCAGAGTAAATCGTCTCATTCCTCCTAAATCTGTTGTGAATAGTCTCCACATCTTCTGGAAGATACCTAGCGCAGAATATTGCGACTTCCTCATATATATATTGTGAACTTATTGATCCTTCAACTTTACTTTTGTTTCGGACCTTTCTTTTAAGAAAGAACATAAACCTACATGGAGATAGGTTAACGTTTTGTTGATTTAGTGAAGAAGGCAAATTGTATAAAATACTTATAATTACCTTTCAAATGGATACATCCAATGATATTTTACCGGCCCTCCTACTTTTGCTTCATATAGAATATGAATCATCAGATGCTCCATTGAATCAAAAAATAATGGCGGAAATATCTTCTCCAAGTTACACATAATTACAGGAACATTTTTATGAAGATAATCCATCTCCATGCGGTGTATACGTGACGAGCATAGAACCTAGAAAAATCTGCTAACATCTGAAAGAACATCGACAACGTTTTTTTGGTAATAATCCTCTGAACACTAATGGTAGCAATCTTTCCATAAAAACATGACAGTCATGACTGTTCATTCCCTTAAATGAAAACTTCTTTAAGTCGATCAAATTGGAAAAATTTGATGCATATCCGTCTGGAAACTTCAATTTGCTTGTCCATTCGCAGACAAGCTTAATTTGATTTCTATCTAAGGTATACTTCGCTTTAGGAAGTTCAACCCTTCCATTATCATGTTCCTTTATATGCAACTCTGATCGATTGCATATGATTTGTAAATCACGATGAGACTTTACTGTATCTTTTGATCGACCGGTTACATTCATAACAGTATAGAAGATGTTATCAAATATATTTTTCTCTATATGCATAACATCTAAGTTGTGTCGTATCAGTAATTTACTCCAATATGAAAATTCCCAAAATATACTCCTCTTAATCCAATTATGACTGTCACCAAAACCAGGAAGATTTTTTGTTTCATCACCATTTTCTAAGGCTGATTTCTCCAATTCTTCCAAGCTTGATAATATCGTATCGCCTGTCTTGAATGGTGGGCGATCTGAAAGATCAATTGTATTCTTTTTAAATGACTGCTTCTATCTTCGATATGGATGATTGTTTGGAAGAAACCGTCTGTGACAATCAAAAAAACATGATTTCTGATCGTATTGAAGCTGGAATGATTTAGTACTCTCCATACAATATGGATGACTTTTACGTCCATGCGTACTCCATCCAGATAACATTCCATATGTCGGGAAGTCATTTATCGTCCAAAGTAGATCTACTTTCATGTTAAATGTTTGACTTTTATTAGCATCATATGTATCAACTTGATCGACCCATAACATTTTCAACTCATCTATAAGAGGACGTAAATAAACGTCGATATATTTTCCTAGATGTGTAGGTACAGGTACCAATAGCGAAAGAAACATAAACTGTTGCTTATTACATAACCATGGAGGTAGATTGTATGGTGTTGTCATTACTGGCCAGCAAGAGTAATCTTTACTTCTTCCATGAGGATTAAACACGTCTGTGCATAAACCTATAACGCAATTCCTCTTTTCTTCGTTAAATGTAGGAAAAGCTGACATCAATACTTTCCAACAATCAGACTCGGAGGGATGCTCCATGTACTCATCGACTTTATGTTCCGCGTGCCATATCATGTACTTCACCGTTTCTTTGCAATAATATAGTCGTTTCAATCTCGGAGTTAACGAGAAATAACGTAAAATCTTTCTCGAGGTTTTTGTCCCACTCTTACTAGTTTCTTGATATCTGTGCTCGTTACATTCAGGACACCGTTGTAAATGTTGATGTTCACCGTAATATAAAATATGGTGATTTATGCAAGAGTCTATGTTAACTTCCGCTAAACCCATCTTTTGCATCATCTTTTTCATTTTGTAATAATTATCAGGTAATTCTGCATCTTCCGGTAATATTTTCTTGATAATCCTAAGCATTGCATCAAAATTACGATCGGTCATATTGTACTCCATCTTCATCGATAGAAGATCCGAAACCGCAGAAAGTTTTGAATATTTCTTGCAACCTGACCACAATGACTCTTCCGCTTTTTTCAACAGCTCGTAAAATTCTACAGACTCTCCGTAAAGTTCTTCATCTTCTAAAAAAGTAGCATTAAAATCTGGACCCGCAACGTCCATAACCATATCTGCAAAAGGATTACTATTGTGAGCTTCTTCCGCATCATTCATCCTGTCCTCGTAATCCTCACCATGCCTTCACCAAATCTGATATCCTTCCATGAAACCCATTTTATAAAGATGTAACTGAGTTTCATCCTTTGATCTCTTCCTCATTAGACAACATTTCTTACACAGACACAAGATAGTTCCATCTGAATCCACGACACAGGAACCTTGCGCGTAAGAAAATTGTATAAATTCATGAACACCTCTTTGAAAGGTATCTGCTATACGTCCATCTATTACACGGTTGTACATCCACTCTCTTTTTTTCATATTGATAAACCTGAATTAAACAATTTATAATGTCAAATCCAGAAAAATATGTGAAGAATACCTAAACGTATCCTATTATTGAGATAAAAGATGAGAAGAGAAGTATTTTAATTATGTTATCACTTGAGCCCGTCTATAAGGATTCAAACTTACTAAAAGATGATCGTTGTCACAAGCTTCTTTATTTCTAATGAAAATTCAGCAGCATGACCATGCACCTCTCCCATATACCTCATAAATCAATCGCAATCAACTTTCAAAATAATCATATTAGTGATTATTTCGATAGTAAGTTATGATTAATTTGGTATACCGAAGAGGAAGGGGTTATGAACTGAATTTCCGTAAGAAATAAAGAGCTTGTGACAACGATCACCTTTTAGTAAGTTTGAATCCTAACGGACCCCCTTAGTCCAGGATCTCCGAACTAAGGAAAGCTAACATAAATGTAATACTTTAAGATCACTTTACGTCATACATTTATACGTGCTACAAATGGGACTATAAAATAATCTTAAAATATTTATTCATTTATATTAGCCGGGCAATTACGTAAATTTGGTTGGTTAACGATGGGATAGGTATAAGTGTGATCCTAATTTAGTGCCTAATACATTGCTCGGGTCACTAATAGTTGATGGGCACCTGCAAAAAACGAATTTTAAACCTGCAAACATCAAAATCCATGACCATTGGTCTGGGATAAACATCCCAAAGTGAGTCCAATAGTGCTGTGAAAAAATAAAAAAATATAACACAGTTAGAGGTGATAAAATCCTCCAATGTGTTGCACACGCCTCCCGTTGTGCAGGGCCACACACAACCCGGTGTGGAGGGACGCACTATGTGTGAATGATTTTGTGCGATTTTCTAATAATTAATGGATAATATTTTAGACTTATCATAAACCTAACTATAAGTTAATGTGATATACTTAATCACATTAACTAAAATTTAATGTGATAATAAATTACCATAGAAGCAAAATTTTTGTTTATAGTTATAATTATCACGCACCAATGATTTTAACTTAAATAAATGTCTAATTTTGCATTAACTAAATAATTCTTATTCTCAAAGGATTTGTATACATCACCTCTTTCAGTGAACCTAATGTTATGAAACTAGTGTTATGGCACTTCTATATATCAGCATTTCTAATGTTATTAAACTAGTCTTATGACACATTTCAATGAACCTAATATTAGTGTTAAACTAATGTATCTCTCATCCCATCTATACCAACATTTACCTACATCACTATTTAAGCACTTTACTTGTTGTGTCATTTAATCGAGCACTTAACATGGTAAAATATTTCATCTATATTAGTGAAAAATTTACTCAAAACTAAGTAAAACTACATATTAAACAACTATAATAAGCATAAGCAACAAGATTAACAATTAAAGAGAATGAATTTAAGAACAAAAAAAAATATCAAAACCGTAAATCTACTAGAACAACTATGAAAACGAATGAAATACGCAAAACAAAGACAAAGTATGATAAGATATACCTAAAGAGGGGTGTATGTGCGATAAATGGTCAAAAGGGAAGGCCTCGATGCGCTACTGGTGGAGTTTTCGTCGCTGGAGGGGATGCCACAGGAAGTGAGTCGCGCAAGAATGAGGGGATGCAGACGCGCTACGTTCTGTTTACGAGCGCGGGCGAGCACACTTACGTTCTCGCCCCGTGCTCTTAACGTGCTCGCCCTTAAAATGCCACGTGCCCTTTTCTCTGCGCCGTTAATTTCAACTTGGCGAGCACAACCGGACGAGCACATGTGCTATTAATGTGCTCGCCCATTTACTAAAACTTAACCGCGCCTCCAGATTCAAATGGGCGATCATTCTAGCGAGCACCTGTGCAGCCTAAGTGTTCGCTAGGCGTTGAGCGAGCACATGTGCTCGCCTAGTGCACGGTAGACTGTGCACGCCAATCCCGCCATTTTTTATAATGTATGGAAACCAATCTCATTTCACCTTATTTTATTTCTTTAGTTTCTCGGGGACGAGCATGGTTTAACTATAGGGGTTGATGAATCTCTGATTCGTCACTCTAAAAGAGATTAATTAAGCTCAGTTCTCCAAAATTCATCTGCATTTTATCAATTATCTTACATAATTAGCATTCATGCATAGTAAATAATAATTGCATTTTATCATACATAATTGCATACAATAATAAGCTAAAAATCCTAGCCTAATTGACATGTAAAATATGATTAACTTTCTCGATTTTTAATTAATTTATGCTTACTCCAAAATCACCTGAAACCATCTCCATTGTGTACATATCACTAACAAGATAAAGGAAAAATACAAAAAAATCACTAACAGAAATAAGTGGACCAGAAACCCAAACCCTAATTTTAAGATGGTCGTACTAAACACTGGTATCTTCCTCATACAGTGTCCGATTTAATCCTACTCACATTTTAACTAATGTACATTCAATTACCATCAAAACAAGACCAAGTTGAAGTGAATCAGATCTCATATGTGAAAGTTGGGTTTTGGTCCTCTTTCGTACATTGTGTATTTTACCCAATTTTGACCTATTATTTTATGTTCATATTTAACTCTTTTTATTTGTTTATTTATTTATTTATTTTATTTGTCAAGATTTTTATTAAAATGCATAAAAATCCAAATCCAGAATGAGATTGAAGTCAAAGAATTTGACTGAGTCTGAGTGTCCACTAACCATATGTACAAAAGTCGTCTTTATCGTACTTTATTTTATTTCCTAATTTTCTTAATTAATAAAAAATCAAAAAGTAGAGTAATGTGTAAATATTTCTCTTGTATTTTGTCATATTTTTTCGATTTTTATATTATTTAAAAATGATAAAAAAAATTATAAAACCCAAAATCAAGGTATTTTATATACATAGAGTACCATAAAAAATACCACTTTATGCAAATGACCTATTTTGGTTTTGATCTCTTCATAAAAGTTTTAGATCTCATCGAGAAGAGAAAACAATTTAAAAATGATTTTTGTTGTCGCCTCGTGATCTCCATCTCTGATCGCATTCCACATTCTTTGCACCGCCGCTTCTTACCAGATCTCCTCTTCCATCTTTGATTGGATCGCTAATCCAATCTTCATCCAATCATGCCCCTCGTCAAATCACCTTCGCCCGACCAATCCCTCAATTCCCTTCCATCTCCGGCTGCCCTCCACCACTATAAAACCTTGAACACCACCCCTCTATATTCTTCATCTGTCGACTGCACAAGCATGAAGAAGCTTGCGGCGGTGACAACACCATAAGCCCTTCCTCGATAAGATCCAAGGCGGTCGCCATGTCGCAGCTAACACCTCCTTCGAGCGACTGGCCTGCTCTAGTTTCAATTGTCGAGACATCGATGCACCTCCACCATTCCATCTTGCTCTGCTACTTCATCAACAGGAGACGTGACCCGAGCCTTTGTTGCGGCTTTGAGGCTATCGCATCAAGCGCCTTCACCGTGCCTCCTCCAGCCGACCATCGCCGCCTCTAGTGGTTGCCCCGCTCGTCGCCCTCACATCTCCACTACATCGCAGCCCGCCTCGACATCGCTGCATCTTGCGGCTCCTCCGCCATCGCTACCCACGATCGAGCTCCACCACCAAGCACCTCCTCTAGGAAGCGCCTCCATAACCCTCCAGACTTCCACGACAGCCACCCACACTTAGTTAACCTCTGCCTTCGAGCGTCACTGGGCTCGAGGCATGATGCCCTCACCCACGTATGTGACACGTGCATTAGGGGAACTTCTGCAAGGAAGACCCTGGAGTGTCACCCAAAATTCAGAAGACCCCCGCCACCAAGGGCGCGTGCTGCGTGCGTAACCCTCTTGGGTATCGGTAATTGCATGCATGCCCATGTGCGCCATTTTGTTACTTTAATTCAAGTCTGTATTGCATTTATAACCCTGACTTTAGCTTATAATTTGAACTTCATTTTTGCATCTATTTATTATTTTAAAAAAAGTGTATTTTATTCTGCAATTAATTCTTTGCATTATGGCATGCCCTTTATATTTTTCTCTGCATATGTTACCCATTTCGTGAAACATAATTCGTATAAAAGTAACCACTACTCAGAAGCCAAAAATTCAAAGATAGTAAAATTAATTGTTATCTACATGATGCCCAAAAAGAATTGCATTTGCATGCATCATATGCTCTGTAAAAATTATTTTGTATATTTTAATATTAAATTTTTTAATAGGCATTAAATATCACATTTTTAGAGCTTAGGATTTTTATGAGATAGAACACCTAGCGATATATCTTGGATAATTTTATTTCCTGAAAATAAGTGGGTTTAATATTTATTATAATTAATTATTATAATTCACACTGTTTGTACCATTTAATTCATAAAATGTTCATCTTACATTCAAAAATTCCAAAAAATATAGGGCATTCATTTCATCATTAATCACATCTCGGCAAAGTTTTGTAACTTTTTGGACTCCATTTAATTGAAAATTCCAATTTATTCCTTAAAAGTGGCCACATTCGCATCTGCATTCAAAAATTACACTAAAAATACCAAAAAAAGTTCTGACTCAAAAATCTGTACGAAATTTGATAGACATTAATCTAGATTGTTCCTTTGCCTCCTTGAGTTTGACCCTGGGGCTAGCCCAGGTTAAATAAACATAAAAATCACCTCGCATTTATTGAAATTATGCTTTATATCTTGAATGATTCTGATTACCCGACTACAACACAAACGACACACTTACATTCGCGAGTAATTACCATAAAAATGAAAAATTAACAAGAGGGTTTTTTGGATCCATTACCTATACGCGGGGAAGAAAATAATAGAGAAGCATCTCTTTTATGCATGCTTCGTTCGTGGATCAGACTTCCTTCAAAAGATCTATTAGCTTAGAGCTTACATGCATGAAAGTTAATAGTCCCTTACTCATGCAGTTTATGATACGATATGGAAATTGTTTTCGCATCCAAGTGGTTTTGCAATACATTAGAAAATTTTCTGTGTCGCTATATCACTTATATGATGAGCACTCATTTTATCGAGTAACAAAAATAGACAGGTTTAAAAGTTTATTTTAAATGCGTTGTCGTTGCAACTCTAAAAAATGATTAAAAATTATTTTATTTTTTTATTATTTTTACATGGTATAGTTTAAGGGTCGAACTCATGAGGCAAATTCAATAAAGGCAATTAATAACTCTTCTTTATATTTTTATGGATTTTCTATTTTTATTTTTTGATATATTTCCTTATTTTTAGTATATTTTTAATTTTGCAAAATTTTATGTATTTTTCAATTCTGAAAATAATTTACTTATGAGAATGTATACAAATGAAATAAAAGAGTCTTTTTAGACTTTTATCAAAATAAAGGAATAAAGTCAAAAGTTTGGAAATAAAAATTTTTAGGTTTTATAAATTTTTATCTATTTCAATGACTTTTAAAAGATTTCTAACGTTTTTTGTGGATCTTAAAAGTGGTTAACATTTGAAAACGTAGTTTTTATAAAACTGGAACACTATTTTTAAATTTTAAAATAATAAATAGGAATAAAAGTTCTTGAAATTATTTTTAATGGAAAGAACACTGGAAAATATTTAAAACAAGGGGTTGCGGGTACTTTTGTGACTAAACTGTGATTTTATACATTTTTATGTGTTTTTCAAATATTTGAATTTTTAGAATTTCTTTCGAGAATTTTATATTATTTTTTGATGTGTGAAAATAGATGATGAAATAAAACTAATGTAACATTTTTAGAATTTCTCAAATGTTTTTTGAATTATTATGAATTTTCAAGGTTCAAAAGGGAATTTTTTGCATTGTTTTTGAATTTTTAAAAATAAAAAAAAATAATTAATTTTCAAAATAAGTTATATTGTTAAAATATCCTATTATTTTCTAGTTAAAACTATTTTAATCTAATTATTATCAAGTAGGAATTATTTAATAAAAGAAAATAAAGTAAAAAAATTAATTACACCAGAACAAGGACTGAAATGCATTTAAACAAAACGTCTCTTCCAATTAATAATAAAAGAAGTAAAGTTCCGAGTATAGGATGTAAAAATGGCCAAAAGATGCATGTGGATCTCCCCGTGAAGTAGTTCAGGGACCTATAAGCAATTATATAAAAAGTGAAGGACATGAATATAATTATTTAGTATCACGTAAGGTGGCAGTGTGGCACATGATACAGTTCTTTATGCAATAAACAAAAAGAAGGAGAGAACAGATACACTTTCACCACATAAGGCACGAACGTGGTGCGTGCGGACTCTGAATGGGCAGTGAGTTGCTTTGATGAACTCCCTCAGATCTGATCGAAGGGCTCTCGTTCAATCTGGAGAAGGGTGGTGTTCTTCCCTAAATCTGAAGCTCTTGGTGATCTTCGATGTAGGTGATACGTCTCAGCTCCGGGTGCAACATCTCGTCTGATCTCTATTGATCGTTCAACACATGGTGGATCTAGATGCTTGATGAAGGTCTGATGGCCTGATTTTCATCATTTCAGGTGTCCGACAAAGGATTTCGCTCTAGGTAAATGGTGCTACTCGTGTTTCCAGATGGTGATCGTGTAACACCCATCTCTAGACCTCATTTGATGCTTCCAACTGCTTCGATCTTTTACCTGCAAGGCTGAACCAGACAAAGTATTCAAGCTATGCAATTCAAGTGATGGTTACCTGCATATGGTATTCCAGATGATGTTTGATCATGGATGCTTCGTTCTAGATCCTAAGGATGATCGTCGATGTGATTGCGGTTCGAGTCTCAGAGCTCCAGTTGTTGATTCGAGTGCAGATTGTTATATTTATTGCCAATGTAATTAGATTTTATATAAGTAAAACCTATGCAATTATATTAGGTAAGAAATTGGTTTCAATATGGAAATTAATTGTGTCGGAGGAAAGTTGGGAATTCTCTTCCTTCTTTTGGCTACGTCATTGCTCAATGTTTCTCTTGCTTGATGTTTCTCTACGTCATATGCAATTATATTAGATTTTATATAAGAAAACCTACATCATTACTCGATGTTTTTCTACCGTAATAGTGTTCATCTTCCTTCTCTTGGCTACAAATAATCTGAGGTACTCTCGAGGACGATCTCTTCAGTGTGCATAGACGTTGATCGTGTGACGTCTTATCTTGGGAGGGGATCACCAGTACCCTTCACACCGGTATTGTGAGGGTGATATCCTCTCTAAGGACAACCCATTTCATGGACACTTCGGTGATCTCTTTTCTAATTTATATATTGTTTTGTTTGCCACAATTTTTTTATTCCATTATCTTTCCTGGATCTCACCCTAAAATGGTTTATATATTATTCTATTGGTTCCTATGTGCATACTATGATTGGATTTTGAATCTGTTACGATTGATTATTCATTTGCTAATATATCACGCTGTTAATTTGATTCATGTTAATCCGGATAATTACTCTTTAATGTATGTCGTGTTGATCCAATTAACAACATAGATTCTCCAATCGATCATCAGGTGTAGTCTTGTTTCCAGATGTACTGCAAGTTTGAATCGACTCAAGGTCGGAGCCTTGGTCCAGATGAAAATAAAGGAAGATGAACGGGGTTCTAGTGGAAAGAGAGAAGGCACCAAAGCCCCGACTACCATGCGTGGTTGGATGTGTCAGGGAATGAAAGGTAAAAGAGCAGCGTAGATAAGAATGAGATGAACCCGGATCGGATCACATCAGATCGGAGTATCAGATCAAAAATGAAGACCCCCGATCGAGGTGATTGGAGGTCATATCTACACCAATTGGGACTGAAATTGAATGAGAATTGAACAAAATTAAACGAAAAATAAATCTACAACTACTGGGGTATGATGGAGATGGATCAGAATGACGGATTCTTGCATCGATGCATGTGTGGATCTTATGTAGTATCTCATCACGGCAGAGCTGCGCAATGCTTCTACTCACCGGAATTGGGATCATGCCTCCTCCTCCTTTTACGCACTCCCGATCGGATAGAGCCTCCTCTATCATAGGAATATCTTCTAGTGACTTGATATCGGGGGGAATTGAGGGTAAAATATGGATCAAACTCAGTAAAGAGGATATGGGATTTGATTTATAGGCTTCAGGTGAAGGCTCCAGAAGGTGGTCTTTGGCACGGAATGAAAACTCGAATCAGGAGGGCAATAGATGTACGTGAATCTCGGATCAAAGATGTATGATAAGGAACGACGATCGAGTCGGATAGAGTTGGGAATCAAGAGTATTTGGAGAAGACGGTAGATTTAGGTGGTAAGTCGGGTATGGAAGAGAAGAAGTGGAGTTGATCGGAGGGGTCAACGAAATGGGCCAGGACCAATCAGAGCACTTGACCCCGAATATGACAAAATAACTAAATTGGTAATTATAAATAAAATAATAACAAATAATAAATGGCCTTAAATGAAAATAAAGTTCAAATAAAAAATGAAGATATATTAATGAATTAATTTTGGTGATTTTTACTATAATATATAATTAATTTAAATAGTTAAATTAATAAAATATAAGTATTTACATGTATAAAATACCTATATACAAAGTATACATATTTTTTTATTTATTATTTTAAAAAAAATATTTAAATTTTATTTATTTAAAGAAGAAATGAAGTATTATAAATATTTTTTATTTTCTTTTTATGAGTTTATTTAATGGAACAAATAAATAACGATATTTGCAATATACATACCTTTTATCTATATATAAGATATAAACATTTTTATTGATTCTTTTTATATACATTTTGGTATTTTTATATTTTATTAATTGAAACACATCAAAGAGTTTTTAATATATTTTTGGTATATTTTATGAATATATTTACAAGGGTAAATAAAGATAATTATATATATGGGTTTGATTTACCAATATAATAAATGCATCTATTTATTTTTATTGATTTTAAGTTTTGTGATTTTTTAAATAGATATTATAAAATTAAGGGAAAATCTAAAAAAGTAAAAATATACGTGATAAAACATGTAATGAATAACATACAATTGCATAGATTCCATGACACTTCAAAAGCTGATTTTCACATTTTAACTCCGATTTTAATGAAACTCCTCGTTTTAAAGATAATTTCATGTTGATTACAAATGAAAATGAATTTAATTAATTTTGAGTTCAACAAAGAAGATAATAGTTTTCTTTATTAGTTTTATGAATTTTTCGATTGGTTGTATCATATTACTTATACAAGATTCATTTTTGTAATTATTTTTATTATTTATTTTAAATTATTATATACAAGTTTCAAGAAGATAATATTTTTATTTAAAGTGATATGAATGGTAAATAAAATAATACAAATTATTTACAAATTTGAATATGATGAATAAATACAATGTGATCTAGATTTTCCAAGATTTTTATAAGTTATTGACCCTATCACCCTTACTTTATTCCTTGTCGACCATGTCAAGACATGGCATGCTCTCAGGGTTTTGAGTCAATTTGTATCTATTGTACACATATACATCATTCTTTTCTTTTTGTTTTCTTCTTTATTCTTTTATTTGTATAGATAAGTGCTAAATACACATTATTAACAAAAGATGTTAATTTGTTAAAATAAGAGAATTAGTGATATCTACATATATTTCACCGGGGATTATAAGCCATAAAAGAATGAAGATGATGAATTAAGAATTCGTCCTCCTCCTACACTTTATCATTGTTAGTCCTTTAATGAACACTTTTTTCTAAGAATAAGTGAAAGACAACAGAAAAAAAGAAAAGGGAACGAACTTAGAACAAATTAATTTTTTAATCCACAATTAACTTAGTTCAATTCAAGAGTCTAACTAAGACCTTTATATTAATATTTTGGTGGGGCCTTACTAGGATTAGGACTTAAGACTTGACAGTCCTCAAGTTTTACAAATCTCTGCTCAAGTTCGCCTCTACCATCTAGGCAAAACTACTTCTTCATATCACATACTCTTATAATCATAAAATTACGTGTACCTTGTGTGATGGTTGCTAGCTCTTCTAAAATAAAATGCTGAACTACCACATAACCTACTCCTTTAACAATGCGTCCTCTTGGAGTCAGGTATTTCCTTCTGAGTTCAAGTTCAACTGGCTCAAAGAAGAGGGGGAGAAGAGAATGGAGTGGGACCATTGTAGCCACATCTCCTTTGAAGCTTGGCTAGTGTAGCCAAGTCTCCAACTACAGATTTCTTATTTTTTTTCTTGAATTTATCCAATGTATTACTCAGAAGATGCTCCGACTAGGAAAGGATTTTTACCCATCTAACTTTTTGGATACTTTATTTCACTCTCTTTTTTTAATTAGAACATTACAAAAAGAATTTTTATTCTTAGGATAGTAGACTATTCCTCATCCGGACCTTTGTTTTAACCAACTACTCAGGTTGTTATATTTCTACTCTACTAGAGAATAAGTTGGATGGAAGCATTGGTTCTGTCAATCCTCGAGAATGGTTTTAGAGCCATCATTAACGAAGCATCCTAGTGCCATCCCAATCTCAGGTTGACAATGTATTTCAACATCCCATCTAAGTCAAGCTAAGTGCTGTGTGCAAGGTTACAAGTCAAGTTATTGGTCAAGCGTCGTATGGATGACATGAAATATTCTACTTAGACAAATCAAGTTGACACATGAACACAGGCTTATGGACCCCAAAGAATAATGTTATATCTAACTAAAAAGTATCAATTCTAGTTCCAAAGAGATTCCTATGAAATTAAGTGGATTAAGACCTTAAACAAACTACATCCTTCAAACTTAGCTCCATGTGGTTCAAAAATCAATCTTGTTCTAAAAAATGTGAATGGTTGATGAAGTGTATTTTCTGATTTTAAATCTTTTTATGTGATTTTTAATGAACTTTGCAAATTTAATGAATTTTAAACCTTTTCAATTTTATGTATTTTTGATAGAGTTAGTGAATTGAATCGATTCACACGTATTTACAAGGATTAAGTACATATTTACAATAGATTTTATACAAAAATATATATAAGTTTTATAAAAATTTTATGCATATTTTATTTACAAAACAGTTTCATTTACAAAATTTATATATAATTATGGATTTTATATACAAGGATTTTACCACACGTTTGACCTACAATTTTTTAAGAAGTTCTTTTTTATATGTACCCCATATATATAGTTTTCTTTCTTATTTTAAAACCTAATATAAACTTAGATTTTATAGCCATATTATTAAAAATACAATAGTATGAGTTATGGCTTCTAAAGTATATATATACTATATACTACACACCTATATACTTAGCAAGAACTTTGTCCTCATAGTGACCAAGAAGAAACAATGGAAGACATAAATCATGCTAAGTATAGAATGGTAAAAAGGATCCTATACTAGAATGACTCAAAGAAATAATGAAATTAATAGAAATTGGCCTTCCCCCTTATACGTAGGATCAAATAATCCTAAGTATAGAAGACCAAAATATGAGGTTAATCTAGGTCGAGAGAATGTACATAATTAACGACTCATCGTGTCTCCCCCAATACGTAGGGTAAAGTATTCCTAAGTATAGAAAAGAATATCAACAAGTTGATGGATAATTGAGATAACATAAGAAAATAAAAAGAAAATAATCAAGATGGAATGAACGGCATTACTCACCCTATACTTAGTGTAGGGTCACCCTAAGTATAAGCAACAATAAGAGTAATAGAATAGAACAAATAAATAACAACTCGGGTTATTCACATCCTCTATATTTAGGATCTAGTCATCCTAAGTATAGCACACACGAAAAGATGTAAATGATCAACAATGGGAGTTGAGTTAGAAGGAATAAAAAAGAATATACAAGGTTAATTTCAGATCATGTATCATATGCAAAATGAGTCAAAGGATCATCATATGATACCACATGGATAGAATCAATGACGGACAAGAATGTATCAAACATTAGATATGGCTTCAGCATCTATCCGTTGACCACAAACAATTGTGTGTCAGACGACAACCCAAAAAAATAATGTTATCGTTGATTTCACTATAAATGGCCATGATAATTTACTTTGTAGTTTGACTCAACACAACTTCAACTTTGCATCAAACAACCAAACCTTCTGATTAGGCACGAAAGTTTTTCTACTGATATGCATGTTGTGCCATCTCATGACTTTCTTTTGTACATCAGGCTATAACCATACGCATAGTCTCCAATTTCCAAGAGTTTGCGTAATTCCACCTTTCTGTTATGGCATGCTCTCTCTAAATTCAAATTGCATACTTTGACTGTCCAAAGTGATTTGTGAATGAACTCTACGGGCATGTGGTAAGGCTTCCTGTAAACCAAACGATAGGGGGACATCCTCATAGGTGACTTGAAAGTTGTTTGATTGGCCCACAGAAGCAAGTCAAGCAATTGAGATTGTTCTTCCTATCAGGACGAATAAGCTCCTTGAGTATCATTTTGACCTCCTTATTAGAAATCTATGCCAAGCCATTAGTCTGCAGGTGGTAAGGAAATGCAACACGATGTTCACTGTCATACTCCTTAACAATATGCTTGACTTATCTATTGATAGAATGACATCCCCCTCTAAAATAAAAATCTTTGGAATTCCAATCCACGAAATAATGTTATCCTTGAGAAAGCTACAAATAGTATGACTATCAGTGGTTCGAGCGGGGATAGCCTCCACCCAACGACTAACATAATCTATGGCAAGCAAGATGTACTCATATACCTAACAGTTAGGAAATGGGCTCATGAATTCAATGCCCCAAAGCATCAAAAGACATCAAATATCTGAATGAACTTGAATAGTATTGCATATTTGGAACTGAAGTTTCTCCCATTTTCTAACAGTTAGTATAGACCTTCACATAAGATGTAACATCCTTGAAAAGAGTAGGCGAGCAAAGGCTACATTGAAGTACTTTTACTACCGTACGCTTCCCCCTCCAACTTATGGCAATGCTTGAGGACACTAGTGTACACCTCCTAAAGAATTCATCTACTCTAGATACAATTTGTACCCTCACGAAATAGGTATGGATCCTCCCACTCGTAAAAATGTATCGTAGACAAGAACTTGTCCACCTTTAGCTTTGGCCAATCTCGTAGAAATTTCTTGGAGACAACAGAGTTGATGATGTTGGCAGCAGGGGAGAGAGGTGATATCTCGAATCGCCTCATCTAGAAAAGTCTATGTGATAGGCTATGATTTATTTGGGAGTATCAAGATTATTGATTCTGGAATCATGATCAACCACAACATTCTTAACTCCATGTTTATCTCTAATATTCAAATCCAACTCCTGGAGTAGATAGATCCAACGAAGAATACGAGGTTTGGCATCTTTCTTTGTCCTGTAAGTACCAAATGATAGGAAGGTCGGTGTAAACAATTGCTTTAGATCCAAGAAGGTGGGACCTAAACTTCTTTATTTCAAACACAACTACTTTCATGTTATTTTCTGCAATAGTATAGTTCTTCTAGGCCTCATCCAATGTTCTACTAGGATAGTGAATAGTGAACAATATACCATCCCTCATATGTCCCAATACAACCTCAATAGCAAAATCAAAAGCATCGGTCATGATCTTGAATAGGAGAGACCAATCCGATGGTTGTAGGATAGGTGCTTGAGTAACCAGATCTTTCAAATGATGAAAGTCTTGGAGAACCTTATTATCAACAACAAACTCAGTCTCCTTACTAGAAGCTTAGTTAAAGGTCGGGAAATCCTACTGAAGTCCTTGATAAATCATCTATAAAATCCAACATGGCTCAGAAAAGGCCTTATCTACTTTAGTATTATTGGTAGATCGAGTTCAGTAATAACATCCACCTTGACAGGGTCAATCTCATGCCTCGCTTGGAGACAACATGGCCCAACACAATCCCATAAGTCACCATAAAAGTGACTCTTCTCCTATGAGACCACCAAGTTCACTTCACAACAATGATGTAGCACTCGATCTAAATAAGCAAGACATGTGTCTACACTATCTCCATAGACCAAGAAATCATCTATGAAGACCTCAAGGACATTACCCACCATGTTGGTAAAAATAGCCAACATACACCCCTGGAATGTAGCGGGGGTGTTATACAATCCAAAAGATATGTGTTTAAAGGTATATGTGCCAAACAAATAGGTATAAAGTAATTTTCTCTTGATCTACAAGAGCAATTACTACATAATTTTACCTGCAGTACCTGATGAATACTCATTCATCACTCTTTATTCTTATATTTTAGCTACAAAAACCTTTGCAAATGCATGTATATGTTTGTAAATACAAATAATTACCAAAAGCATGCATGGTGTAAAAAGTAATAATTAGCATGTTTTTGTACAAAAATAAAAGAATAAAGATTAAAAAGAAAAAGAGGAAAATATTTAGAATAAATATTGAGCAACTTAATCCCAAGGGAGGGCTCAGCATGGGCCTGACCGCATAAAATCCAAAGTAGAGAGAGATATGGTGCTCATTTGTGTAAATATACCTGTAAATACAATAAATATATTTTCCTCCAAAAATAGAATAAAAGTGGCTTGTAAATATTTGTATATATTTATAAATACAAAATCAAGATAAAAATGGAAAAATTAAAAAGAAAATAAAAATATTAACCTTGTACATATTCATCATGTACATAGCCCACTTGTCTATATTTATTTAGCCTTGTAAATAAATAAAATTAATTTCCATAAAATTTGTATATATTCTATATTTTATGGTGTAAATAAATAAAATAAAAACCACAAAAACAAAAATAAAAAAAAGAACAAAATTAAAAACCAAAAAGAATATTGTAATTATACCATGTACATAGATGTATATATCTATTTATTTCATCTTTGTATATAAATAATAAAAATAAAATAAAAATACCTTTTTATTCCTAATTTTATGCTATAAATAAATAAAATATAAAATAGGAATAAAAATATGCACAAAAATAACATATTAAAAATCAAAAATTAAAAAGGCATATTGTGTAAATACCTTTATATAGCATAAAGTGTAAGTACCTTATTTTTATTTCGAAAAATTAATTAAAAATCACCAAAAAATAGAATAAAAGAAAATAAATATTTTTCATAGTTTGAGTTTTTCATAATTCGGCATTTCCTATTTTATTTTTAATTTCCAAAATATTTTGACGTGGCCAGCCCCCATTGGTCCACGGGGGATGTTGACCGCCCGGTCAACTCCCCCCTGTGGACCACTTCCCACGGGTCGTGACGCCCGACCCGATTTCTCATCATTTTTGCGTCACAACCCCATCACCTCTCACCCAAACCCAGGGTCCTATTTGTTCCTGCCAGATCTGATACCCTCGTCGGGGTGCCCGCCTCGGGGTCAGCGCTCTGAGCTGCCCTACCCGATCGAGTTTAGCCGGACCCCTGGCAGTATAAGTTCCGAGCTCCGCCTCCCATTTCCGCATCGTTGGCTCCCCACCTTGCATTCCCAGGACCTCCACTGCTATCCTCGAGGTGACAGCTCACCGCTGGTGGTGTCGCAGAGAGGAGAGGGTGCCCAGACCTCAGATCCGGCGAGCTTGCGCTGCCGTGCTCTGCCTGAAGGAGGAGCTCGAGCCTCGGGCCTCGACGACCTACAAGGCGACGACCCAGAGCTCCAGCAGCTCACGCCCAGTCGAACCATCCACCCAGGTAGCCTTAGTTCTTTTCCCTGTTCTTTAATTTTTCATTTGCCCCAATTTGACCCATAGTCGTCCCCCTTCGATTCCGGCCACCTCCGCCTTCGTCGCGATCATCGGACCATCCTATCACGTTCGCTTTCTCCCCACGCACGTTCTCTGCCCCTCCATTCACCCCAGCTCGTACAGGAGTTGAGGTTTCGAGTTCCACCGCCGACACCTCGCCGGAGCTCGACCGCCCCGCCTCACCAACCACCGCCACCCCCTCTCACAGGGTCGAGGCAACTTGCCCTCGACCTGCGAGTCAGCTGGTGTGTTTTGCAGGGACATCCGAGCCCATTTGAGGGCTTGGACCATCTGGTCCAGCAGCTTTGTCTCCGCCGGCCTCGCCTGAGCTCCTCGGATCTCCATCGAGCCATCGGAGGACACCATTGGATGCGGAAGGCCTCCACGCTTCTTCGCCGATCATCTGTGGTCTTCGAGGAGGACTCCAGTACAAGTAGCGAGTCGGCGAAGTTCGTCGGCTATCAGTTCGTCCTCCATCTTCCGCAGCCGTTGGATCGACCCCAGGCTCCAGTTCAGATCCTAGCCATCCGTTGAGGAGCAACTCCGACCGTCCGATCTTTGGGAGGTTCGATCCAGACCGTCGATCGACGAGCGTTCAGCCCCAGCGCACCAGAGCCGACAGATTCCACATGTGGCGAGGCCACCACCATTCGATCAGGACGAGGACTCCAGCATTGTGCGCCACCCCTTTCTCAGCCGTCGATCAGCACACGTGGCGTCCATCTGACGGTCTACTTAATAAAGGGTAAATATTCCCTTAGGCCCTTAGCTTTAGAGTAGTTTAGTTTTAGTCCTGTAAATATTTTTAGTATTTTATTTACGTTAAGTAAATTGCACTTTGGACCCTGTCATTTCTTGCATTTACATGTATGCCCCTGTGTGTAGTGGATCACGTGCGTCGACACGTGTTTCTTTGGGTTATTTGCATATTTAGCTCTATAGTTTCAGGTTGTTAATGAATGAATGAAAATTTTTAGAAAATTGCATATATGCCCTTGTGAATGATTTTTATGCGCATGTGCGTTTATTAGTGGGTTATTTACATCGAAGCCCTTGGACTTTTAATACCGGTTATTAAATAATCCAGGAACTTTGTTTCTTTGCAATCAGGTCCCTGTGTGCCCAAGACACGCGCCTTGTGCGTGACTTCTTGGAATTTTTGCATCGGACCCCGTGGAACTTCTGGTATTTACGTACATGTCCCTGTGCACTGTACCTAGGTTTTGATTTTTAATAAAATATCAAACTAACTCCAAATTCAATGAAAATTGGATATATGGCTTCTGCCATGTCGTAAAATTTTCTACAATTTTTGGGGACATTTTTTATTTCATTTGCTATTTTTAAAAAATCAAAAACATGCATTTTCTTTACTGTCTAAACTAACAATTCACAAAAAAATGTTAAAATACATCTAAAAATTATAAAAAAATTAGTTAAGGTGTGTTTTACCTTGTTTGATTTTCTGACCAATTTTGGTCATTTTTCATTATATAAAACTCATAACAATTGAAAAAAACCTAAAAAACTATAAAAATTCTAATAATTAATTTAAAAATCCAAAATCAATAATTCTGGTGCCTAAATTTTCCTCATTTCTTCTTCTTTACAGAAAAATTACTTCCGGGACTTTTAGGGATTTTTAGATATTTTATCTAAGTCCCCCAAGCTTGGCTGGACAGTACCCTTGTTTTCTTGTATTGTTTGATTTTTTAGAAAATTCAATAAAAATCAGAAAAATACCAAAAATTCACTAAAAACAGAAAAAACATAAAATACACAAAACATTTTTATTTGAAATTTTGAGTGATTTTTGTTGCATTAAATAATTGTTGATAGTTGGTTGTTTTATTGGTTTCTTTATTTTCCTTATTAATTAAAAATTCAAAAAAAATTACAAAAATTAAAAATCCACCAAAAATACATTTCTTTTATTTTTTCCCTTTTTTAGACTACTTCGTAGGCCACAAGGCCATCACGTGCTCCCTGAGTCCGACCCTGGTCGCTATACCAGGCTAATCTAATAGCCAGGACCGTTATCGCATTTATTTGATTTTAATTTGATTTTGGTGGTCTGAACCTTATTTTCTGGATTGATCGAGGGATTTCCGAGATCCGAGTCGCAACAACCCTTGATCTATTTTCTTTCACCCGTGTCTTGGTGATTTTTGGGTCATCAGAATGGCGTCGTTGTCGGGGAGCACGGCTTAGTAGTTTTTCCTTATTTTTCATTTTCTTTTTATTTTCTTTTTCGCGGCTTTCCGCGGCTCTTTCTGAGTCCGCGGCTTTTCGCGGCTTTTTATTTTTCATTTATTTTTGTTTTATTTTCTTTTCTTTTCTTTTCTTTTCTTTTATTGTTGTTTGTTTATTTTATTTGTCATTTTTGCACATATACACATGTTTAGTTTTTCTGCTTCATTTGATTATTATTCTTGGTTTGACACTTGTTTTCTTTCTTGCAAGGGCCCGAGGACCGAGGCGGCAGCTTTCGAGAAGCCGGCGCAACCGCGGGATTTGGAGGCGGCTCCCTTCTGCACGGAGCCGCAGGAGAGCGTGAGAGAGAGACTGAGTGGGCGAGAATTATCTTAGACTTTCTTTTATTCATTTGATTATTTGTAATAATACAGGGACACTCAGAGACTTGGACTTCTTTCTCGGGTCTGTTTCGCCGAGCGCCGGTGTGCTCGGGGGACCCTTTAGCTACTTTAGATTTTTCGCGGCTTTTCACGGTTTTTGGTTTTTCGCTGCCTTTTACGGTTTTACGCGGTTTTTCTCGAGCCCCTAGATTTAGGACTTTCTATTTGACTATGTCGTAATTAGTAGGATCCAAACACTTAACTATCTGCCTGCACCTATAGTTCGCTAATTGGATCTACTAATAAAACATTAATAAAAATAACTGACTCACTCCCTTCGAGCCTACGTGCCGTAGCCTGCCCTGCCAAGCGCTGCTCCTGAACCCGATTTGTCGGGAGGAGGAGGGGTAGACCGAGACCGGACTCCTTGGATCGAAGGACCTGTGACTAGTTAGACGGTTCTGTCGAGTAGAAGTTGCCTGTTTAGGACTCGGTTTTCACCGTTGCACCATTTAAGTAGTTTATTTTCTGCTTTTCAATTCTGCGCGGATCATCTTGCATGTAGAGTGCTGGAGACAGGTACGCATTTCTATCTTTGCATGCATCATTGATTTTATCGCGCATCGGCTTTTTCGTCTTCTCCCCTTGTTTTTAACTTAATAATGAGGAGAACCGAAAAATTCGTTAGGCCTTTTGTTTTTTATTGAAAAATATTAAAAAAAACAATAAAATTGGGACTGTTTAAGCTATTGACCCTAAAAGACACCTGATTTAAAAATTTGTCTTGGGGAGAGCAACCCCCTCATTGTTTGGTTTGATTGTGCAAGAGAGTGACCCGAACACTAGGTAGAGCCCTCCGGTACCTTCCTCGACTGATTACCGACTCTTTCGTGCGGGACAGTCGGTTGGGGATAGTATCGGGTATCTCAGTAGGTCACGTAATCGCTCTGATATTCTGATTGTTCACCAAAATAAAATAGACAAGATAATTTGACCGAGCCTTTACGGTCTTCATCTCGCGTTGCGTTGGTGAACAGAGGGGTTTGTTTGTCATCATAGTTTCTCCAGATCTCATCCGCCTTACTCGCCACATCAAGATGATGGGCAGACGATCTCTTAGACAGCCTCTGGCTGCACCGCTTTCGGGCGAGTCTACCCGTTCATCTAGGTTGGCTCGCGAGAGCAGAGACCAGCTCTCCGAGCCCGAGTATGATTCCGCCCTGTTCCCCCTCGACCCCCTTGCTTTCGGTTCCGAGAGACCAGTGCCAGAGGAGAGATTAGCAGATTTATCGGCACCTGAGTTTGGATCGTTTGATTTTGCAGACACCATGGCCGGCAGTTCAGATGATCGCTCTAGAGGTCCACTGCACGAGCACTTTGTTCTGGACCAGGGTGCGATCAACTCCACCCTGATCACCTCCCTCGAGACCGTGCAACAGCAGTTGAGGGATCAGGGAGCATTCATGTTAGACATGAGGAGAGAGATGGAGCAGACGAGAGCAGAGCGCGAGGAGCGCAGAGACGGGCCAAGAGTCCCAGATGATGCAGCCGCAGCAGCCGCAGCTGCCGTCGCCACAGCGGCGGCCGTCGCGGCAGGAGAAGGAGACCCACCGAGACCGATTCGGGAGTTACACAACCCTGGATCGACGCTGATGCACCACTGGGTCGTACTTCTAGCCATCGTGGGGACTTCAAGTTCCCCCCGAACACCTTGCAGCTTCTCCCCCGTTTCCACGGGCTCACCACCGAGGAGCCCCATCTCCACCTCCAATAGTTCCTTATGATCTGCAGTACTGTCCACGATCGTCAGGTGGACCAGGACACCATCAGGATGATTGCCTTCCCCTTTTCCTCGGCCGACATAGCAGCCACCTGGCTGAAGCATTTGGGAAAGTTTGTCTACACTTGGGAGCAGCTCCGCACCGAGTACTTGCATAAGTACTATCCACTCGGGCGGGACCAATGCCGCGAGAGCCCTGATCAGCAACTTCTCCATGCTCCCCAACGAGCAGTTCCATGAGGCATGGGAGAGGTTCCGAGAGCTGACTGATCGATGCCCGCACCGCGACATTTCCAAGCCCAACCTTGTGCAGAGCTTTTTCAGCGGGCTGACACCAGAGCTTCAGGGCTTGGTGAACGTTTCTTGTGGCGGGTCTTACTTCGCCAAGGATCACGACCAGGTCTGGGCCATCTACGAGGAGATGGTCGAGAACTACATGGTGATGTCCCAGACCCGATTGTACACTCAGGACATACCCCAGCATCCAGGACCCGTGCAGTACCAGAGGATAGCACGGGTCGACGCCGGTCCTTCCAGTTCGTCTGCAGTAGCAGCAGCATAGGCAGAGTCATCAGTTGCGGACATGGGCATCATTAGCGAGAAGTTGGATCGGATGGAGCTGATTGAGAAGAAGCAGTGCCAGGGCATCACTCAGATGGAGCAGATGGCACAGACTCTGAGCGACATGAAGACCCAACTCATGTGTCTCCAGGATGCACAGACGGCTTCCCAGCCCCGTCTTCAGTCACGAGGCGATCACGGCAGCAGCAACAGCTCGTCCCAGCACTCCAGCTCACACCAGCAGCCTAGACAGGTTGACCTTGTACAGGCGGAGCCGTACCAGCAGCAGCAGCCCACCTACCAGTCACCACCATCTCCAGACTTGCAGATGGTGGTATACTAGCCGGATCAGCCTCTGGCAGTACTCCCGCCAGCCCAGTACGATGCAGAGCCGTTGATGGATGTCAACGGGATTTGGTATGACCGCCCTCAGCCCGATATCCGACGAGACCATCCCGGATTCCGGTGGGGGGCCGGAGGTGCCCAGCCCCAGCAGCAGCCATCAGGCCAGGGTGGCCAGTACAACCATCAGAGAGAGCGCCAGCCGCATCAGCAGCCTCCAGTCTACCCTTCACAGCAGCAGCAGCAGTCGTCCTATGGTCCTCGTCCCTATCAGCAGGGACAGTCTTGAAGGCGTGAGCAGCCTCACCAGCAGCAGCATCCCCCATACCCCTCTCAGCACCAGCAACAGTTCCAGCAGCCTCACTACCAGAGAGGCTACCCGTCGGGCTCCCACGAGAGCCCCGCCTTGGATGATATAGTCCAACTCCTCACGGACCAGCAGGCTACTTTTCGACGGGAGATGGACGAGTTCCGCCAAGAGATGCGGGACCTTGTGAGAGGGAAGGCCGCCATCCCCGCCCAGATAGAGCCGAACCCCAACAGCCTGAAGCGGAAATCTAAGCAGGTAGCTTGTACTGAGTATACCACTCCTAGTGATGCATTTGGTGATATGACTGGATATCTGTTTGATACTGATTTTGTCACACTTAGGAGTGGTAGGATGCCAACAGGCGACGCCTCGTCTGAGCCACATCATGAGGATCCACCCAGAGCGCCTGACGAGGAGGAGGAGAGCGGTACTGAGGCCGCTAGAGATGATGACGGTGGTACTGATGCCACCAAGGATGCCGATTCCACAGGCGGTGCTGAGGCCGCCAATTCACCAGCTGGAGGAGGTGGTACTGAGGCCACTCCTGATGCCGAGCCAGAGCGTGGTACTGAGGCCGCGAGTCGTCCAGTTGATCCAGTCGATGGTGGTGCTGAGGCCACCATACTTTTGTTGAGAGATCTGTTGTTTTTCCTACTTCTGATGTATCCTGGAACCATGTTGTGAATAAAGGAAAAGGTTTGGTTTTTTCTGGTCCCATTGTGGTGCGTGATGTATGTGCGGATCCGGCCGTCGAGCCGTCTAGACCTTTTCCTAGTCCTTCATCTGAGAAGGACCCAGTGATCCCCTAAGGCCCTTCAGATGGGGAAGGGGAAGAAAACAGAAAATCCCAAAAAGAGAGATCAGGAGGAGTTCAGCCAGCAGATGATAGATCGATTCCACATACAACTGACTCTTCAGGAGGCTTTGCAGCACATCCCCCTTCTTCAGCGATCGTTGAGAGACAGGACCACAGTCAGGAGGAAGAGGAGGAACCACCATTCAGAGATCCATGTGCTGACGAAAGCCACGTGTTTCACGATCCAGAACCGTCTGCCAGCCAAGAGGCCAGATTCTGGAACCCCTTATGTCAGATGTCACATTAGAGAGCAGAGGTTTGACCGTACTCTACTAGATAGCGGATCGTTGATCAACCTCCTCCCGGCAGCCCTTCTCGACCGTTTCGAGTTGGGCACTCTTAGATAGAGCAGGCAGTCCTTCAGTTTGCTGATCGATCTGTCAAGAGGCCGAAGGAGTTGTTGTGAGACGTTGTCGTCACTATTCAGGGCCTGTAATTCCCCGTGGACTTCGTAGTGTTGGACATGGAGATCCCTGATTCAGTGACAGATACCCCCATCATTCTCGGACGTCCGTTCTTGGCCACAGCCAAGGCGGTGACTGACCATGATAGCGGGAAGGTATACTTTCGCGTCGAGGGCGAAAGTGTACAAATAGAGACGGTCTAGGACAGCGGAGCCAGAGAGAGATCATGCTCAGAGACGACTTCAGATACAGAGCAGCTGACAGAGGCCAGGCTATACATCCACCAAGACTGTGACTTTGTGATCACAGACGATGAGGCAATTTGGGTAGACCCAGCAGCACAAGCCATCCTCTCATTTTCAAATTCCGCTGATGCAGAGATGACAGCAGAGGAGAGCCTGGAGAGCACATTCCTGGTCCAGGATACTTCAGAGGCAGCAGAGCAGGTTCTTGACCGCGACACAGATTTTTGTGATGATGGTGGTGCTGATGCCACCTTGTGTGATGCAGATCCCTCGGATTCAGAGTCTGATTGGGCAGATTGCGAGGATTACATGCCAGACCTGATTTCCACAGAGCCTACAGCTGAGGAGGAGGTAGATGCCGAGCAGATCAGAGCCAGTTCAGTTGAGCAGCCTTCTTCAGATCCAGTTTGCGAGAGTACGTTCTCATTCTCCCGGGCAGATTTGGCAGCATACATGCGGCTTCTTTTGAAGCCAGATTTGCCAGCACCAAGCTGTCCAGAACTGAAGCCGCTCCCTACTTCGCTGAAGTATCGATTCCTTGCGGGTGAGCCTGAGATGTATCCAGTCATCATCTCCGCCGATCTGACTGGAGAGCAAGATTCCCGTTTGATGGGGGTTCTTGAAAAGAACCGCAAGGCAATTAAATGGAGCATAGCAGATCTCCAAGGGATTAGTCCGGCCCTATTCTCCCACCATATCTATCTCGAGGATGAGGCGAAGCCGTCGCGTGAGTTCTAGCGGTGGCTGAACCCGAATCTGAGAGAGGTTGTCATGAAGGAAATCTCGAAATGGTGGAGCGCCAATTTTATCTACCCCATCTCCGACTCCAAGTGGGTCAGCCCTTTGCATGTGGTGCCCAAGAAGACGTGCATCACTACAGTGATTAGTGAGTCTGGAGAGGAGATTGCTACACGAGTACCCACTTCTTGGCGGGTCTGCGTTGACTACAAGAGACTCAACCAGGCCACCAAAAAGGATCATTTCCCCCTGCCCTTTATAGATCAGATCATTGAGAGACTGGCAGGGAAGAGCCACTATTGTTTTCTAGATGGGTACTCGGGCTACAACCAGGTGGCCATCGCTCCTGAGGACCAGGAGAAGACCACCTTAAACCTGTCCCTTCGGCACATATGCCTTCCGACGCATGCCATTTGGGCTATGCAATGCCCCTGCGACATTTCGGAGATGCATGCTGTCGATCTTTTCGGACATGGTAGGGGAGTGTTTGGAGGTCTTCACGGATGATTTCTCGGTTTACGACGACGGATTCGACTCCTGTCTTGACTGCCTAGACCGAGTACTTCAGCGATGTATAGAGGTTCACTTGGTGCTATCTTGGGAGAAGAGTCACTTCATGGTGACTCAAGGGACGGTGCTTGGCCATATCATCTCCAACAGGGGCATGGAGGTTGATCCGGTCAAGGTAGATGTCATTAGAAAACTCGCACCGCCGTCTAATTTGAGGCAGTTACGGTCATTCCTGGGGCACGTCGGTTTCTACTGACAAATCATTCATGATTTCAGCAGGATTGCCCGGCCGCTGACTGACCTACTGACGAAATACACTGAGTTCCTTGTCGATGACAAGTGTCTTTCGTCCTTCGAAACTCTCAAGCAGTGTGTTATAGAGGCTCCTGTTCTTCAACCGCCTGATTGGTCTCTTCCATTCGAGATCATGACGGATGCCTCCGATTTTGCCGTGGGGGCCGTGCTGGGACTGAGGAGGGATGGAGTCCCCTTTGCTATCCACTACGCTAGCCGCACATTGGATTCTGCCCAGCGGAATTATACAGTCACAGAGAAGGAGATGCTAGCCGTAGTGTTTGCCCTAGATAAGTTCAGATCTTACATCATTGGATCTAGAGTGACCTTGTATACTGATCACACCGCCATCCGATACCTCATGGCAAAGAAGGATGCCAAGGCCAGACTGACTAGATGGATCCTTCTACTCCAGGAGTTTGACATTGAGATCAAGGATAAGCCTGGAGTCAAGAACGTGGTGGCGGATCATCTCTCCCGTTTAGAGCAGCCTGAGGAGTCTGAGCAGATTGATCCCATTTGTGAGATCTTCCCAGATGAGGCGATTCTTGTTATCGCCTCACTCCCGTAGTATGCTGACATTGTGAACTTTCTTGTTGCTAAGAAAGTCCCACAAGGTTGGCCCAGGCAGAGGCTTGAGACCTTCCTCGCGAAGGCCAAGTCCTACCACTGGGAGGATCCCATCCTTTACCACGAAGGAGGGGATAGCGTCTGGCGTAGGTGCATTCCTCAGGAGGAGCACCATAGTGTCCTCACTTACTGCCACAAGCTTGAGGCAGGAGGACATCATTCTGGGAGGAGAACGGCACAGAAAGTGCTCCAATCCGGCTTGTGGTGTCCTACCCTCTTCAAGGACTCTGATGAGTTCGTGAAGAGGTGTACTGACTGTCAGAGGATGGGCACTTGTGGACAGCGTGACATGATGCCGATGCAGCCCATTCACTTCTGTGAGGTTTTTGACTCATGGGACATCGATTTCATGGGTCCATTCCCTAAGAGTCAGGGATTTGAGTACATTCTGTTGGCCATAGACTATGTTAGTCGTTGGGTTGAGGCCATCCCCGCCCGAGCCGCTGATGCGAGGACAGTTTGCAGATTTTTGAGGAAGCATATCATCACGCGGTTCGTGGTACCTCGAGTATTGATTTCAGATGGGGGTCTCATTTCATCAACGACCAGGTGAAGGCCCTTGCTAGCGAGTTCGGTATAGACCATCGTGTTGCTACACCTTACCATCCACAGACGAATGGTCTAGCCGAGGTGTCGAACAGGGAGATCAAGACTATATTGCAGAAAGTCGTCCGCCCTGACCGAAAGGATTGGTCACAGCTTTTGGACTCGGTCTTGTGGGCATATAGGACGTCTTTCAAGACACCATTGGGCACATCTCCCTTTCGCCTCGTATATGGCAAGCCATGCCATTTACCTGTTGAGCTAAGACACAGGTCACTTTGGCAGTCACTGAGATACTTATGGATCCAGATGGTGTGGGAGACCAGAGGAGGGTAGAGTTAGCAGCCTTGGAGGAGCTTAGAGATACAGCCTTCTCAAATAGCCTACATTACAAGGAGAGAGTGAAGGAGTGGCATGATTCTCATATCAACCACAAACATTTTGAGCCTGGACAGAGAGTATGGCTGTTTGATGCGAGGCTTCGCCTATTTCCAGGGAAGCTACAGAGCAAATGGAAGGGACCCTACTTGGTGAGAAAGGTACACGACAACGGTAGCATTGATATATCCGAGTTGTCTTTTGAGAGTACCTTTCAAGTGAACGTCCAGCGGCTCAAGCCATTTCTAGATCATGAGCCACGGGTCGTTGATGTTGCCCTTATTCATTTTGCGTGAGATGTGGTCTTTTGACTCCCATCTATTGCATCTCACGCCTGATTATCACTGATCTTCCAACCTGTATAGATCCAGATGTCCATATCATAACATTCTTTAGTCCCACATCCCTTTCTTCATCTTTTGATTACGCTATACTTAGGGTGCACTTTACCCTAAGTATAGGGGGGATGTTGGACCTTTGGGTATTTCTTTTGTTTCTTTCTACCCCTGTTTTTGCTGCCTATACTTAGGGATATTTTACCCTAAGTATAGGGGGGTAGACCATGCACATTCTCCACTTGGTTTTCCCTTTATGTATAGCCTGCTATACTTAGGATTATTTGATCCTAAGTATAGGGGGAAAAGCCGAGACCTTCTTGACTTTCTATTCATTCATTCTTCTTTGTATATAGCCTTCCTTTTCACTTCCCTATACATAACACGAGTTATGTCTTCTTCATCGCTCTTGACTCTAAGGACATCGTTCGAGCTAAGTATAGGGGGGTGTGTATATATTTCATATATACATTAGCCATAACTCGTACTTTGTGTGAGTGTGTTAATAAATAAAATGGCTAAAAACCCTAAAAATCACAAAAATTAAAAATTTTTTCTGTAAATAATCATTCTTTTATTGCACATACATAGCTAGTGTACAAATTATTTTTGTAAAAATGTTTTCAAAAATCTTTTGTGTAAAGCTTGTGTAAAGATTTTCTTATCAAAATTATGTATATAGTACAAAATTTTTCCAAAATGTTTTGAAAATCAAAAGTTTGCAAAAATCTTGTGAAAATGTGTGTAAATACTTTTGCAAAACTTGCGCTTCATGCATTCATCCATCCATGATTTCAAAACATTTTTCAAAAAGTTTGCATGTGTGTAAAATTGTGTAAATAGCATCTTTGTATATATGTATATAGTTTTTCTGGATGATAGTTGACATTTAAACTAGCCTTGCATTAAATTGGGAAATGGAGCATGATTAAGATCTTAATCCACTTAATTTCTAAGAGGAACCTTATAGGGCTTAGGTTTAAGGCTTTTCAGGTCCTTGGTGACTTAATTCTTTGAGTCCACTAGGCTATGATCACATGTCATCTCAATGAGCCTAAGTAGAGCATTTAACAACAACACATGACTCATAGGGACAATGGCTTTACTTGGACACCAGCACTTTGCACCGAGCTCTCTACGGATGAGGTGGTGAGGAGGCAGTCTTCCTTGACTTGGGGTAGCATATGAGGGTAGTACTTCTAGGCGGAACCTCTCTTCTTCTTTTAGTGAAGAAAGTGCGTCTCAACTTGGTCTGGTTGCCATGAGGTCTAACGACAGGAGTCGTGGGTTACAATAAAGCTTTAAAAGAGGGATAGTCTATTGGCTCAAGAGGAAAAACTCCTTGTATATATGTTGCACATGTATATGTTGTATAGATGCACTTGAAAAAAATGCAAAAAGAAAATAACTCCAAAAAAGTGGTGGGTCTGATAGAAAATGATAATCCCACTGGAGTATGTATATAGAGTGCAATAAGCAAAGCTTGAGATTCATGTCCCACCTTATGTAGCTTGCAGCAGGGAGACTTGGCTACACTGGTCAAGCTCGGATACATGGCTACACTGGCCATGGTCCATTCTCTTCTTCCTCCTCTTCTTGAGCCGGTTGAACTTGAACTTAGAAGGGAATACCCCGCTCCTCGAGGAAAGAGTGGCCAGATTGGGGTCATAGAGTTACCTTGTTGGGGAGGGTTGTCAAGTTGCCATTTCTGAGGTGGAGAGCTTATACTTCACATTCACAGGACAAGGAAAGATTCATGGTCTTCAGGGTTTGTGATTGATGACTTGTTCTGATCTGGATTATTGAGGAGTCTTGATTAGAGATTAGTGGAACTTGGAGGCTGTTGAGTTTTAAGATTAAGTCCAAATAAGGTTCCGACACATTAATAATCCAAAGATCTGATCTAAGCTCCATAATTCAATTTAATGAAGGCAAGTTTAATAATCAACCTTTATCCATGTACATTCTCCTCTTTTTCTTTTTCTTTCTATCTTTTTCACTTCTTTTTCAAATAAGTGTTTGCTAAGGGACTAGCAAAGTTAAGTATAGGGGGTGATGAATACTCATTCATCACTCTTTATTCTTATATTTTAGCTACAAAAACCTTTGCAAATGCATGTATATGTTTGTAAATACAAATAATTACCAAAAGCATGCATGGTGTAAAAAGTAATAATTAGCATGTTTTTGTGCAAAAATAAAAGAATAAAGATTAAAAAGAAAAAGAGGGAAATATTTAGAATAAATATTGAGCAACCTAATTCCAAGGGAGGGCTTAGCATGGGCCTGACCTCATAAAATCCAAAGTAGAGAGAGATATGGTGCTCATTTGTGTAAATATACCTGTAAATACAATAAATATATTTTCCTCCAAAAATAGAATAAAAGTGGCTTGTAAATATTTGTATATATTTATAAATACAAAATCAAGGTAAAAATGGAAAAATTAAAAAGAAAATAAAAATATTAACCTTGTACATATTCATCATGTACATAGCCCACTCGTCTATATTTATTTAGCCTTGTAAATAAATAAAATTAATTTCCATAAAATTTGTATATATTCTATATTTTATGGTGTAAATAAAGAAAATAAAAACCACAAAAACAAAAATCAAATAAAAAGAACAAAATTAAAAACCAAAAAGAATATTGTAATTATACCATGTACATAGATGTATATATCTATTTATTTCATCTTTGTATATAAATAATAAAAATAAAATAAAAATACCTTTCTATTCCTAATTTTATGCTATAAATAAATAAAATATAAAATAGGAATAAAAATGCACAAAAATAACAAATTAAAAATCAAAAATTAAAAAGGCATATTGTGTAAATACCTTTATATAGCATAAAGTGTAAATACCTTATTTTTATTTCGAAAAATTAATTAAAAATCATCAAAAATAGAAAAAATAAATATTTTTCATATTTTGAGTTTTTATAATTCGGCCATTTCCTATTTTATTTTTAATATCCAAAATATTTTGACGTGGCCAGCCCCCATTGGTCCACGGGGGATGTTGACCGCCCGGTCAACCCCCCCCTGTGGACCACTTCCCACGGGTCGTGACGCCCGACTCGATTTCTCATCATTTTTGCGTCACAACCTGATCGCCTCTCACCCAAACCCAGGGTCCTATTTGTTCCTGCCAGATCTGATACCCTCGCCGGGGTGCCTGCCTCGTGGTCCGCGCTCTGAGCTGCCCTACCCGATCGAGTTTAGCCGGACCTCTGGCAGTATAAGTTCCGAGCTCCGCCTCCCATTTCCGCATCTTTGGCTCCCCACCTTGCATTCCCAGGACCTCCACTGCTATCCTCGAGGTGACAGCTCGCCGCTGGTGGTGTCGCAGAGAGGAGAGGGTGCCCGGACCTCAGATCCGGCGAGCTTGCGCCGCCGTGCTCCGCCTGAAGGAGGAGCTCGAGCCTCGGGCCTCGACGACCCGCGAGGCGACGACCCAGAGCTCCAGCAGCTCACGCCCAGTCGAACCATCCACCCAGGTAGCCTTAGTTCTTTCCCCTGTTCTTTAATTTTGCAATTGCCCCAATTCGACCCATAGCCGTCCCCCTTCGATTCCGGCCACCTCAGCCTTCGTCGCGATCATCGGACCATCCTATCACGTTCGCCTTCTCCCCGCGCACGTTCTCCACCCCTCCATTCACTCAGCTCGCACAAGAGCTGAGGTTTCGAGTTCCACCGCCGACACCTCGCCGGAGCTCGACCGCCCCGCCTCACCGACCACCGTCACCCCCTCTCACAGGGTCGAGGCAACTTGCCCTCGACCTGCGAGTCTGCTGGTGTGTTTTGCAGGGACATCCGAGCCCATTTGAGGGATTGGACCATCTGGTCCAGCAGCTTGGTCTCCGCCGGCCTCGCCTGAGCTCCTCGGAGCTCCGTCGAGCCATCGGAGGACACAATTGGACGCGGAAGGCCTCCACGCTTCTTCACCGATCATCTGTGTTCTTCGAGGAGGACTCCAGTACCAGTAGCGAGCCGGCGAAGTTCGTCGGCTATCAGTTCATCCTCCATCTTCCGCAGTCGTTGGATCGACCCTAGGCTCCACTTCATATCCTAGCCATCCTTTGAAAAGCAACTCCGACCGTCCGATCTTTGGGAGGTTCGATCCAGACCGTCGATCGATGAGCGTTCAGCCCCAGCGCACCAGAGCCGACAGATTCCACACGTGGCGAGGTCACCGCCGTTCGATCAGGATGAAGACTCCAACGTTGGGCGCCACCCCTTTCTCAACCGTCGATCAGCACACGTGGCGTCCATCTGACGGTCAACTTAATAAAGGGTAAATATTCCCTTAGGCCCTTACCTTTAGAGTAGTTTAGTTTTAGTCCTGTAAATATTTTTAGTATTTTATTTACGTTAGGTAAATTGCACTTTGGACCCTGTCATTTCTTGCATTTACATGTATGCCCCTGTGTGTAGTGGATCACGTGCGTCGACACGTGTTTCTTTGGGTTATTTGCATATTTAGCTCTGTAGTTTCAGGCTGTTAATGAATGAATGAAAATTTTTAGAAAATTGCAGATATGCCCCTGTGAATGATTTTTATGCGCATATGCGTTTATTAGTGGGTTATTTACATTGAAGCCCCTGGACTTTTAATACTGGTTATTAAATAGTCCAGGAACTTTGTTTCTTTGCAATCAGGTCCCTGTGTGCCCAAGACAAGCGTCTTGTGCGTGACTTCTTGGAATTTTTGCACCGGACCCCCTGGAACTTCTGGTATTTACGTACAAGTCCCTATGCACTGTACCTAGGTTTTGATTTTTAATAAAATATCAAACTAACTCCAAATTCAATGAAAATTGGATACATGGCTCCTGCCATGTCATAAAATTTTCTAGAATTTTTGGGGATATTTTTGATTTCATTTGCTATTTTTAAAAAATCAAAAACATGCATTTTCTTTACTGTCTAATTTAAAATTCACAAAAAAAACTAAAATACATCTAAAAATTATAAAAAAAATTAGTTAAGGTGTGTGTTATCCTTTTTGATTTTTTGACCAATTTTGGTCATTTTTCATTTTATAAAACTCATAAAAATTGAAAAACACCTAAAAACCTATAAAAATTCTAATAATTAATTTAAAAACCCAAAAACAATAGTTCCGGTGCCTAAATTTTCCTCATTTCTTCTTCTTTACAGGAAAATTACCTCCAGGCCTTTTGGAGATTTTTAAATATTTTATCTAAGTCCCTCAAGCTTGGCTGAACAGTATCCTTGTTTTCTTGCATTGTTTGATTTTTAGAAAATTCAATAAAAATCAGAAAAATACCAAAAATTCATTACAACAGTAAAAAAACATAAAATACATAAAAACATTTTTATTTGAATTTTTGAGTGATTTTTGTTGCATTAAATAATTGTTGATAGTTGGTTGTTTTATTGGTTTCTTTATTTTCCTTATTAATTAAAAATCCAAAAAAATTATAAAAATTAAAAATCCACCAAAAATACATTTCTTTTATTTTATTCCCTTTTTTAGACTACTTCGTAGGCTGCAAGACCATCACGTGCTCCCTGAGTCCGACTCTGGTCGCTATACCAGGCTAATCTAATAGCTAGGACCGCTATCGCATTTATTTGATTTTAATTTGATTTTGGTGGTCTGAACCTTATTTTCTTGATTGATCGAGGGATTTCCGAGATCCGGGTCGCAACAACCCTTGATCTATTTTCTTTCACCCGTGTTTTGGTGATTTTTCGGTCATCAGTACCCATCCAAGAAATTAAAGAACTCTTTCCACACTATCTTTCGACCATCTGGTCAATAAAAGGCAATGAAAAGTAATCTTTCTTAATCGTTGAGTTCAGGTACCGATAATTTTCTTACGTGCCATAAAGTAGGTACTTTGGTTGGAATCTCCTCTCCCTTGTTAAAATTATAATTCCCTTGTCTGGATTTCTTCAGACAGAATAGGAAAAACGACAAAACAATAAATAAAAAACTAAATAAATGAATTAAAAATCAAAAATGAATTTATTTAATTATAAAATATAAATAAAAATGTTAAAATAAATTAAATTTAATTTTAGTGATTTTTAATTAATTAAATAATGTATATATAATGGTTAAAATAAATACAATGTGTTATTTATAGGTATGTATACCAATATATACAAGATTCTAATTTTTAATTAATTATTTATACAAATATATATATAATTAATATTTAATTATTTGCAATATTTTACAAGGGTTTTAATGGTATTTTATTAATTTTTGAGAATTAATTTATTAGGTTAATTAAGTAGGTATAAATATAATATATACATGGTGATACACATACATTATATACATGGCTTTATTTTTGTTGATTTTTGATTTTGTGATTTTTATTTGTATTTTATATAAGTTAAATATAATATTCACAATTAAGTAAAAATACAATATTCACAAATATGCATAAGAAAATAAATATTTAAATAATATACATAGTCTACATAGGTATAATACCCAACAGTACCCCAATTTGCCACATTTCACACCTTAACTCTGAATTTTATGGAATCACATACATTTTAAAGATAATTTAATTTAGAGTATAATGAAATTGAGTTTGATGAATTTGGAGTTTGGGTGGAGTAGATATTGATTTTGAAAGTTTTGCACTCTGTAGCTTTTGGAGAGTGTTGTTATGTACACAATATATATTCAAATTATTTTATTATTACAAAAGGATTTTATTCACGAATTTTAAGAAGAAATAATTATTGTTTATAAAGAATTTGGTAATGAATATAGTAATGAAAGAATGTGTAACATAGATAATATTGTACAGGTTATGAATATATAGATGTGACAAGTTAATTTTCTGGATTTTTCTCGTAATTAGGCCTTATCTGCCCCTACTTTCTTCCTTGTCGATCAGGTCAAGTCTTGACCTCCTCTAGGGGTCTTATTCAACATGTATCTATTACATATATATAGTCTTTTATTTTCTTTATTTTCCCTGTATTTATCTATTTATTTTAGGTTAAAATAGTGATAAATATACAATATTTATACAGTAATTCGAGATAGTAAAAGAATGAAATTAGTGATATTTACAGGTATTTTATAATGGATTTTAAGATAAAATAAATGAATAAAGATGATGAAATGTAGATTCATCAGTGGGGCAATCAATGGCTATACTTGAAGCCCATGCTCTGGCGGTGAGGTATTTTCTGTTGTTCATAATCATTTCATTGCCGAATAGAAAATTTTAATGCAATTACTAAAAAGTGACTTTAACAAGGCGATTATGATGCCCTCCTCGACGAGAAGTATGAGTATGTTGCTACTGTAGAGCGTACACTTTTTGATGCTTAGGTTTGGCTGAAAGTATCGATGGACAAAAGGTGGGGGCCAATCGGAGGCAATCCTTTGGGGGACTCCACCTCAACGTCTTGTCAGAGTCTAGTTACGGCACTCCAAGTTCCACGAATATCTATGGTCTTTCCCCACCGTAATATACGTAGCCATTTGGGGCAAATGTAGATACAACCCAACTTGACAAAATATCCATTAACATGGAGAACATTTTGGGCTTCATGAGTAGTGTGGAGACCAGACTCAACGTCATATTGATCCAAATGAGTTCTCGGCAATATGATATATGTCAAATTTGATTATCTTCGCCGCCCTTCTCCACCTTCTCTGTCGCCCCTCTCCACCCACTCTGCCACCCTATCCCGATGTACTTATATGGACCAGCTCGAACCAAGCACAACCCATAAGAATTGGTTCAGGCTTGGGAACCTAATTTCAATATAGGTAACCATATAACATAGGGAATAAACACTAGTTATGATTCTATAATAGCACAATTGTCGTTGTAATCACAACCTTAGTTTATCTACCTTTGCAATAGGTCTCTCCACTGCATGCACGGCCTGCAGTACAATCCTAATATCAAATCATAAAGATTTGATTGAATGCATTTCATAATATAATAAGTCTTTCATCTTCCGTGTGAACTTTGATACCTATGACGTCATTCATGCATTTCTACATATCAAATTCATGGAACTCTAAAATCGTTTGAAAACGTTTGAATTCCTTTATCTTTAAAGATAAAGGATTTATGTGCATCAGATTAATAAATAACTTAAAGAACTTTTACAAAAAATACATATTTCGAATTTATAGGATTTTAAAATTGCAATTTGCAAAGAATGGGCATGCAAACTCTAAAGTGAAGAATCGACGATTGTAGCTCGGTTATTCATCATTCTTTGGACACTATTTGTTTGAGGATAAGTCTAATTCGATATAGATACAGAGCTGCCACTAATCCTTATAGAGATGGAATAATTTCCCTTCTTTGGTTATCCGTTTTCATTTGGATAATCATTACTTTTGCCTTTTTTTACTTCTGTAAATTATACATCTTTTTTTTAATATCAGTTGTATTCTACTTCTTATAAAATTCATAATTTCGTCATTTTGCAAAATCAGGTATGCTCCTGCTTTACCTTAATGGAAGGGTAAATTATGAATATCGTACGAAGTCAGGAGCGTAACTGATATTGCAAAAAGAGAGAAGCATAATTTATATTGCAGAAGTTAAGAATGACAATTGATAAAAATCATAGTTATTATTACTACAATTTATCCCTTTTTTTTATTTTGCAACCAAATGGATACTTAGAGCAACTTTTAAAAATCGGACCAAATGTTAAACTGGTCGGTCTTCGATTTGGTCCAATCGGGCAGGACCGTCGGACCAAATCGATTGGAGCAGAGATGATTTCAGCATTACATCTCATTCCTATCGACTAGAAGAAAATCGGACCGGACCTAATTTACTAATCCGACTGGCCGATCCGATTTTTTGAACCGATAAAGCCATATATATATATGTATGTATGTGTGTGTGTGTGTGTGTGTGTGTGTGTGTGTGTGTGTGTGTGTGTGTGTGTATATATATCCAATGTTCAGGAAGGCATTATGCGGTATTCAGTCGGAAGGGTCACTGCATAAAGAGTATGCGATATGAGGAGAGTAAGTAGGGAGTGTCCAGTTTTATATGATTTGGTATTTTTTATTATAAAATATATATATATATAATATTTAATAATGTGTTAATATCCTTAGTGTGGAGAGTATGTGGGGAGTATGATGTTTTATGTGGGAGAGTATGTGGTTTTATGCAGGGAGTATGTTATTTTATGTTACTATACAAGTGGGGCTATTTGGATTTATGTTAAATAAAAAAATATTAGAAAAGAGGTCGAGTAGAAGGCTACATAAGGGGTATACTCGGCCGAGTATACGGGTTAACCCACATATATGGATGTTTCATCATACTCGCAGCGACAACGCTATCGAGTAAGAATATGCAGTCGAATATGCGGTTTACTTGATCATTTTCCTGAACACTGTATATATCAATGAAATAATCATTTAAAATGTCAAATCTTTCAGTAGAATAAGATGATTTTCTATTTTGAATAAACTCTACAAAAGCTAGCCACATTTTCTAGCATTATATATGGATAAAATATTGTGATCACTTATGTATTGGTGCTTCAAGAAAACTACTCTAAGAAGATAGAGGTACAACATATATTCCAAAAAAGAGAGTGGCATAACTGATATTAAAGAAGTTAAGAAAGATAAAAGTGATAAAAACTCTATTATTTATTATTTAAACCTTTAATCGAAACAGGTTAACCCAGGTCTACCCAATCTGACCACCGATTAGATCGGATTGTTTATTTTTCTTTTTTTAATATTAATTACATGACATTAACGAAACTGACTGTCCGATCCAATTTTTTAAACATTGCGGTCGTCCTCGTCATCCCCTAGAATGTTATGAAGGTGACTTTATTGTGACCTTAAAGAGAAGGAGAGAATATCCCTTGCTTTATTACAACAAACTTTACAACTTCGGGTAAGAGATACCTCTTCGATGACCTAATAATATTTTTCGAACTTCAGGGACATTTGCTGCAATTTCCCCAGTGAAATGCAGGCACCTATCGGGCCCAACGAGCCGAGCCAGGTGGTGGCTCGGGCTCGAGCTCGTTAGAACCCAACCGAACTGGCTCGGGCTCAGGCTCGAGTTCGGTGATCTCGAGGCTCTTATCGAGCCAGTTCGGGCTCGATAAGGCTCGAGCCAAGCCCGTTGTTGAGCCTGGTCTGGGCTCGAGCCAAGTCTGGCTCATAATGAAAATGGGATTTTTTGGTATAAAAATGCAGTGCATAGACTTGAGCCCGTGACATCTTCTTTAAGGAACTATCTTCCTTACTAGTAGACCATTATCCGAGTTACATTTTAAAAGCTTAGTTATATTATGTATTATAACATTCTATTTGCTAATAGAAAAATACTAATATTTGCTAATTATAACCTAGAAAAATATAAATATAGCTGCAGCTTTATGTTCCTTTTCATAATATTGGTCGGCACGTTAGTGGGCAATATATATTATAAATATATTCATATTTAAAGACATATGATAACATGAGATCATAATTAGATCTACAATATAATATATATGGAACATTGCCACGTTGGAATTCACATTCACATATATGGACATATATAGTTCTAAGGTGCACACGAAACAAAATAATATCGACCTACAGTTTGGTTGGGTATAATATACATATTTAATTACTATCTGCATAGACAGCTACAACTAGAGATATAGGTATCGATTGTTGAACATGCAACTCCTCTGATGTGTGTATTATATATAAATATATAAATATAAGCCTACACAGAGAATCAACATGTCTTCATCCCTTTTGGTTTTGACACCTTTGGCTTCTTAGCACCGGAAGCTATTGAGCTTTTAAAGAGGATCCAAACAGTGATGAACAGTAATGTGATGAACCCTAGGTCTATGGATGCAGTGTTTAAAAAGATAGTCTTTGCAATTCAAAAAAGACTAGCGACGCAGCTTGTTGCCTGCTTGCCTTCTGTTTCGATGTAAACTTTATTAGTCTTTATAAAACATAATATTTGACAAAAAATATAAATATTATATATCTATATATGTTCCCTATCAAGCCACTTATCAAGTTATCGAGCCGAACAGAACTCGAACTCAACTCATTAAGCTATCGAGCCCAAAATTCTGATTCAAGCTCGATTAAATGGTTTAATAAGTGAAACTCATGAGCCTTTATAAAACCGAGCTCAAATTTGGCTCATCCAGCCTTTACTCAATAACCAACACTACAAGGACCCGTCATAGGAGGAACTTACATAAGAAGGCTTCCATTTTGGGATAATTAGGAACTCAACCACCGCTCTGGTCCGCGTTTCTATCTCCGCTTTAAAGCATGGGACCCCTTTTCCGTCTCCGTTTTCTTGGGCGGTTAGTAGGGCTGGCTATCGAGCCTAACAAGCCAAGTCAGGCCTGGGCTCGGGCTTGATCGAGCCCAGCCGAGCTGGCTCGAGCTTGAGCTCGGTGGGTTCGAGACCTCCTTTTTAAAGATTGTCGACCTTACCAATAGGCTACCATCCGAGTTGTATATAAAAATTAAATAATAATATATATTGTAACATTCTGCTTGTTAATAAAAAAGAATAAAACACTAAATATCTAACTATAACCTAGACTAACATTGATAAAAGGTAGAAAATCCAAGTCTACAACATAGTTCACCCAACATTGTTGTTACATAAACAACATAAACACATAATCCACCATAAACAATGTTGCAAAACTAATACAAAAAAATAAAAATTATTGTAGTTTCACAAATAGAATATATATATGTATATATATATATATATATTCCTTATCATGCCTGTTATTGAGTTATCGAGCTGAGCAGGGCTCGACTCGGGCTCGGCTCGATAAACTATCGAGCCCAAAAATCTGGCTCGAGCTCGGCTCGATAGCTTAATGAGCCAAGCTCACAAGCCCTTATCGAGCCGAATCCGAGCCTGACTCATCGAGTCGTGACTCAATAACCAGCCCTAGCGGCCAGGGGATGTCGTGCCTCGTATTATCTCGGGTCTGCTAAAACACCTCTGTATCTTCTTAAACTACGGAACTGCCACTGTCACCCTAATCTTATGCTTATCCTCTCCGTTTTTATATGGATTTTCTCTGCTTTTTTGCATTTTCTACCGAGAAAAAAATTAGTCTCCGCATTGAAAAACAACTTAACGTATTACTCAACCTACGTGAATATTGACGATACTTCATATTTGTGATTTGGGTAATGACAGATACATTGTCAATCTCTAATAGCCATCATATCACAAGTTACATTCTATTTTGTTTTACTGATGGCAGTCTTCAGGTTAACTTATTGTAATTTTAGTGATCATTTCGGTACTAGGTTGGGGTGGGTCGGGATAACCTCCAGCGAATAGTAGCTATTTGGATGATTATGAGGGTTGGTTGGGGTTGGAATAAAGAATGTGATGTGATATCACATTGATTTATGATGGAATTCAAACTCAGGATTGACATAAGAAAGTAGGAGGTAAACCGGGTTACCCAGTAACCAAACGAACCCTTTGAGAACCATCATCAATGATGGAAAGGGGTGACAAGTGGGGGATTGGCCTCCTCGGCTTCCAAAATCCATTCAACCATAGTACCATGTATAATCTAAATACATTGTTTAATAGTTAAAATTTACATGTTATATATAATAGCACCTCCATGTCTCAACAAAAATCAATATATATAAACAATAATTAAATATTAACATTTGTGTGTTGTGCATAATCAAATACTAATATATCCGTATAATTCCACCATCATATCTATTTTTAAGCGGTCATGTTTTTAAGCGGTCATGTGTATGTATTTTTAACTTAGCATATATGGTACATATAAGGTTGTTTCTTTTTATTTTCTTTGCAGATACGCCATTTTTTAGGATTTGAAAACCGATATGGTTACATATTTTTCTGTGTATACAGATATATAGATATCAGTATTACTGAATCTATATGTGTATATGATATTGACATATATCAATTTGTGTAGACATATATCTAAATATGGTATATGAATACACATGATATATTGCATTTTCGAATCGCTTTCAAATGCGGAAAAAATGTATATCTTTAATACAATTATTTATTTATTTTATCAGCTATATTAAATTAACATATTAATTTTTTTTGCTTTATTTGTAATTTATGAAGTTTTGATTTGTCATGATTAATTCAAACTTTACCAAAAAACCTTCTGAATATAAAAGTTAGTAGATATTTATTATCTGCAATATAATTTGTGTATGTTTGTTACATGATCATATCTGACTTATGATTATCTATTTTCATATATGTATCTATATTTAAATGTTTGGTTCGAGATTTTTAATATTCGCAAGATATTTGTTTACGTAGTCGTATCTATATTTTAAAAGGGACAAGAATATGATAACACATATAGTTATATATAGATATGCATGTTTGCAATTTTATTTGTATATGCATCTATTTCAAAACAGATATACAGACACACATGCCAAAATATGTATCATATATGATAAAGAATTGATACATATATCTATATTTGTTTGCATTCCTATATGTAAAATATTGTATACAGATACTTATTTGAAAATATTAAATCTAATGCTATTACTTAATATTACACTAAAAATGTGTATTTCAGTTGTATGAAGAATTTTGTAAGGATTTTTCTATAAATTTTTTATGTGAGATTATAAGCTTATGCGGGTATATTATAAAAAATTCTAACCTACTCAAGGAGTATTCAACAAATGGCACCCAACAGTCTTCGGGTGCTTGAATAATCTTGAAAACTTTCTCATTTTTTTCTAACCAAGCATCAACAACATCCTCAGGAGTAGTATCTCCTACAAACTCTGGTACTTGACCCTTGCAATAGCTAGCAAATATTTTCTAATGTTTTGGGAAAATATCTCCAGTAGATGGAGGGCGAAGTGGAACTCTAGTGCTACCCTTGCTATGAAGGGTACGAATGGATTCCTTAAATCCATCAAGTCTTTGCTCTACGATCTGTAGTCTATGATACATACTTTGGAGCATGTACATCATCATCGTCAACTGCCTAGTAATCTCAACATTATAAACTGACATAATTCTGCATGAATCAATTATACTCATTAGTCTTAATATATCTAATATCTCACATCCTAGGACTCTTTTGGGGAACCATCCCGGTTGGACTATATATCAAAGTCAGAAGACTCTAATATAATACAGACATTCCGAATACCATTAATAATCATAACAAATAAATGATGGCTAATGGAGTATCCTTACTCTGATACCATCTGCGACGCCCGTCTCCAGGGAGGAACATCGAACCTAACTCTTATGATCCAGATACTCAGCAATAGCTACATTCATATATCATAATTAACATTCGGAATGTAAAGTAGGAAAAGTAAAGAAAAAATACTCCGATGACATTTATATATTCATGGTTCCCAAATTTCATAAATTTATAATAGAGTCCACAATATGCCATTACATGACTAGCAACATAAACTGTAAAAGCTACAAAAGCATAACAACAACTAGTACAACTCTACAAGTGAAGATGTACCATGAGTCTAGTACCAACTGCGAAAGCTCAAGTCACGATTGCTGCTCAACGACCTGCAAAGCCTAGATCGGTTTCCAAAGAAGTACGTATGAGCAAAAAGCTCAGTACAACTAAGACATGCCAACACTACACTAAATAACAATGAAAGAGTAAAGAGAGGGATGTTCATGTTCTATTATTATTCTTGTAATTGTTGCTCATTATTTCAAATCATCAATAAGAATATTATTATAAGTTGCATGCAATTTGCTACCCGTACTTTACAAATGTCAGTACTTTATTCATATCATGAATTTATCTACGTGCATTATTTGGGATAATCATATACATATATGCACATAGGTATACTATCTAAGGTGACTCTTCATCATTTAGTTGTTGAGTTCAAATAAGAATAACATCATCTCAATAGCCACATCATGTGCACTAGAGCACTCAACTCGAGCAACCAACCCCAACTCCAACTTTAATCGATTTCCCTAGCTTAGTCGTCACAAGGGAATACTCAGGAATGAGTACATCGCGGCCAAACAGGATCGCACAAGATACACCTTTAGGATGAAGTATGAGTCTTCAATGAGTGTCATACTAGGGACTCGGACTCACCAATTGTACCCGTAGCACTGCATTCAACCGACTGAGTCGCAGAACATACCGACAGGCCCGTGGGTCTAGAACTAACACTCCATCTAAGACTCATCGAAACCGTGAGAGTTGTGCCCCACTCTCGGGTATGCTAACTCATCTAAGTATAATACACATGCAACAAACATTGACAAAGAGGTTTTCAACCTTAATTTCATTTATCAAATTAATATTCACTTAAAGACAATTCCACCCTGATCATAGATTTTCCACCCGTTGGTTAGAGTTCGCAACGGTGTCTAAATGCAAATATTGATATCGGATCATGCACTCTTCATATTAATCAAGCACATGCAAGTACACGGCTTGGGCACCTCCGATATGCGAGAACTTAGAAATCAACTTGGGTAACTCTTAAGGACCTCTGTCCGAACCAGAATAGGAAAATATTGTACCCAATTTCGTCATTAAAACCAATAGTTCATATCATCGATATCATTTTCTTTCAAGTTACAGCGTAAAAATAATTAGATAAGCCATCTATAAATCTTAACATGTGACTTCACCAATGATGACAAGGATTGACTTAACTACTTCTCTTATCCTCCCAATAGCTCCACCATTGATCAAAATTCGAGTATTTTTTATGCATATTTAATTATGGTGGGAAATACATATATTTCTTAATGATTTATAATTGAATAATAGGAACAGAGAAAGTGCTATTAGTTGATCCACTCGTAAATTCGAAACTTGAAAAAGATATTACTTAATATGGGAATCAATTGACATGACTCTAATTCCCTATAGTTGGATATCATATATCAAACATTCAAAATATTTGATATCATATATCAAACATCCAAAATAAATCTAAATCTTAAATAATAATAATAATCAATATAATAATCCAATACCACCATTAATATGATTCGATCTTTCAAAAAATCTAGTCTTCTCCTCGTGTAAACTCCTTTTTATTTCCGCTCTAAAAAGATTTGTTGTGTGACATATTTTAGATTTGATTTCTCATTATACTTGCTAAACCTCAATCCGCTAATCTTGATATGCCTATCTATTTATAAATGTACATTCAATTTTCATTAAAAGAATGGTCGATAAATATCACTCAAAAGTTTATATCCTTTGAACAGTCAACGTCTATATTCCATCATTATTCCTTGATTCCAACTATTCACTGATCCATAGACCAATGTTATATTTCAATTTTGGTTAACAATTGGGTTGAACGGTGGATGTCCAAGAAATAATGACTTAGGATTAGTTTAAAACATGAATGCTAATGTTAATAGTTTTCTAATGAGATAAAACATCTCAATGAATGCTAATGCTAATGATAATAGTTGTCCAAACTTGATAGTTGTTAGATCGATATTTGTAAAGGATTTGGCACACATGTGGATAAAGAAAAACTTAACCGAGCGTACGAAAAGTCACAAAAGGTCCTAGGTCTCTAAGGATATTCAAACAACCCGCATTGATAGCTTATTGTGTAAAATCAATAGGAGGGATAACTTTTCGTTATTCATATACATTCTCGTATGAGTATCTTAAAGTGCTTTTTAAACTCATAGGATAAATATAATCTGCACATTTAAAACAATGCATCCACTCAATCTTTCATTGTGACTATTTTAACTTATTATGCAAATTGATTTATCAAACTTCTCTATAAATTTCTTTTATTCATTAGGAACATGAACAACCAAAAGATTTCCACGCCAAGAGGATAAAATCCATCTAGCAAAAGGGACGTGAAGGTCCATGGGACACAAACACAACGAGAAAACCCCAAGCAACGGGGATGTGACCGTGCCAATATGTTGTTCGCGCATTCAACACCATTCTAAATCGTTTCTACGCTTCACCATGATCATGGTAATCCTCCAAACCAAAATGAATACTTGCTTAGATCTAACCCACAATAAAATCTCGAAATAAAAGAAGTGGGAGAGATGATCTTACTTTTTTTCTAATAGTAGATTCGTAGAGGATGACGAGAGGGAGCTCCTCTCCAGAAATGGGGTGATCCGTCACCTCCAAGGATGCTCTGATGGAGCTACAATGAGCTTGGGGGGTAGGAGATGAGAGGTGGAAAATTAGTGTTTCAAATGAGGAGGGATTATCTCAACGAGAGTTTTTATAGGCCCTTTAAACATATTTGGGCGGATCCTTAGACGGATCTCGTTCAAATCCCGTATGACCATTTCAGACTTGACGCATTTTCACTAAAATGATTGTATCTCACTCATCCGAAAATCGGATTTGAAAATTTTCAGATTCATTGGAATCCTAACGACGATACGCATCAAATAAGCTATCTTATTCTACAATTAGATAAAAATTGAATTTTTCATAAATTTCTAAATGGACTGCAACTATTTGATCATCATCAACTTGATCAAGTTGCGATGTTTAAACATGAGGTTTCACAATTTTAAACAGAAGAAAAAAAGTTCAAGCTTTAAAACAAGTTATTTTATGTATTTAATAATTTCTCAAAGAATTTTTATAAATTTTCTAAAAGTTTCTATTTTTTTAATTTTTAGAGTTTTCTAAAGGAATTTTCAATTCAGATTTTTATAGAAAATAAAATAAATCAAAACACATCAGTGATTTTTTTGGATTTTTTAAAATAATTTTCAATTTTTTTGTGAATTTTTATTTCAAGCAGAACAATTTTCTCAATTTTTTTGAATTTTAAAAAATAATAAAACTAATTAATTTTAAATAAAAATGAGAAGTGATAAAACTAATTAGCATGAGCTTAATCTAATTTGTATGGAATTTTTTAGATTAATTTGTTATTTATTAAATACAATTAAAGAAGCAACAACTAATTAGAAATAGAGGACCCAAACACAAATATTTCAATTTTAAGCATCAAACAATAACAGAAATATAAATTTGGGCTAAATGTGCAATTATCCCAGAAAATCTCGTGTTGACGCACATGAGTCATGCTGGTCAGGATTATTGTGCAATTATTGAAGTTGCAAGGACAAAACAATAACAAGAAAACTAGATTTATTTATTGTAATTTTTCCAAGAAATCACGTGTTGATGCATGTGGAACAGTTCAAACATAACTTAAACGCAAAACTAACACAACAAAGGGTACCAATGCAATTGTTCATAAAATATCGAACAAACATGTATCCTTTTTGGATTTATTTACAAATAAAGGAAAGAGCAGGGGTAGGGTTGCAAAATTACATGTGCCTCGTGCGAGGCATGTGAGGATGGGACGACCTGGATTTCATGTAGAGGATCTGATCGGATCGGCTGACTTTTGGACATGAATGTATGTCTCTAATTCAATCTGAAGGATGCTTTCTTGATCTAACTCTGGAGACATGTGCTTAATGAACATGGATGAATGCTCCTCCAAATGAGCTTGGATCGCGTCAATCTCCTCAGATCTGGCTTTGGTCTCTATTACAAATGGTCTGATCAGCTCCTAGAGCAAATTTGTGTCAATCTAGATGGTTCGGCTACTCTAGATCTCAGTGATCGGAGACCCGACGGGGTTTCTCCTTCCGTGAGCTGCAACTGAGTCCCAGGTTCTGATTGGGTTCCAGATCATAGTCTATCAAGTATCTGCAAGGTTATTCTCATTGCTCGAAGCCTACTGGATCTCAGTCGGACATTATTAAGCTAAAATTACAAGGAATGCGGATGAATGAACAATCTCCGGCGAAAGTGGCTGAAGGGAGATGTAATTCGTAGATCTACGAATGATCTGGTTAATCAGGTTGCGGAGGAAGATGGAGAAGCGAATAGAAAATACAATGGGATGGATCAGGGTTAGATTTGAGACCAAATTAATCCCCGGTCGAGCAGATTAGAGATGTAAATTGAAGCTCTGATCTAAATCTGGAAATTTGATAAATTGAAATGAAAATAGAAATAAACACTACTTGTGTTTATCTACGGTGAATCGTGATGAAAATCGGGGTGTCATTGCCTCAATTTGGCTGGGAAAGGCCAAAGAGGCTCAAGCGCGGCGACGGAGCTGCGACTACATCTGGATCTCACCCAATAGGTTCTCTCCCTCTCTCTCTCTTTTATTACTAATCACTATATGAGCTTCTTATCGTGATGCTCGTTCTCCAGATGATTGAAGGTGGAAGAAAGGAGGCATCGAAGACGGATCAGAGATGGCAGATGAAATCTGGATGGTATTTATAGGAATGAGCTCATGCGAATTTGAATTTAGGATGGGCGCGTGAACTGAGGTTATATGATTGAAAAATTATTTGAGCGAGAAGCTTTATTAATCGGGCAATAGATTAGTGAAGGAATCATGCAAAATGGAGCTAAGACCAAGTCTAGATTAATCGTGGAAGAAGGGAGGTCCGACATTTATCCGGGTAATTGGGTCCAAAGGGGAAGTTGACTCGGATCAATAGACTTGGTCTGGCCAATGGGAAGCAAGGATCTGCTAAAGGACAAACATTAAAAGACAAAATAAGAAATAAATAAAAGAAAATTACGAAATAAATAGTAAATAATTTTAAATTTAAAAAATTGATAATAAATAATTTTAATAAACAAATAAACTTATTTATAGTGAATTTTAATGAATAAAATAAGGTAAATAAATAGGGCAAAATAAATAAAAACCTTTATTCATAGATAAAAATACACACATATACACACAATAAACCAATTTTTAATTAATTATTTTTACAAATAATTACATATTTTTTAATTTACAAAATAATTTAATTATTTTAAGTATATTTTTTATTTTTGTGAATTAATTTAATAAGTTAAATAAATAATGTTATTTACAATATAGGTACATGATACATATAGTATATGTTTACTTATTTTATTTTTGGTTCTTTTTGAGTTTGTAATTTTTATTTGCATTTTATATAAATAAAATACAATATAGACAAATTAATAAAGTATAATATATGCACAAATACAAAGAAATTAACTAAAATAATAAATAATACATTATACAATGTACAATATAGATAAATTATACAATAACACTCCAAAAAGCCAACTTTAACACCTTAACTCCGATTTTTATGAAATCACTTTCACTTCAAAGTTTATTTAATTTTGAACATAAAAAAGTGAGTTTGATTTATTTTTGAGTTTTTTTGTGGATAAGATATTGATCTCTTCTTGCAATTATTTTTATTATTTACAACTTATTTTTATGTTCAAGTTTTATGAAGAAAACATTTTCGTTTGGATTCGTTTTAATGATAAATAAAATAGTACAAAATATGTGGAGGATAAATAGTGATGAATATGTGCAAAGTGAGAATTTATTTATTGAATTTTTTATAAGTTATGGAACATATATTCCCCTACTTTATTCCTTGTCGACCACCTAATACTTAGCCTGGTCTCGGCGTTCGAGTTAGTCTATATTTATTTCATATATGCAAGCTTCTCTTCTTTTATTTTTCTTTTCTTCTTTATTCTTTTATTTTGGTATAAATTAATGCTAAATATACAATATTAATAAATAAGGTTAGAATGATAAATAATGAGAACTAGTTTTATTTACAGGTATTTTGCTAAGGATTTTAAGCTAAAATAAAAGAATAAATATGTTGAATCATGGATTCATCATTCCCTTATACTTTTCCTTTGTTAGTCCCTTATCAAACACTTTTTCTAAGAATAAGTGAAAAACAAAAACAAGAAAGGAAAAAGGAAAGAACTTAGAATAATTTTGATTTTTAAATTTATCTTCATATAATCAAAGTATGGAGCTCGGTCAGAAATTTGGATTATTAATTCGACGAAAACTTATAGGGAATAGGATTTAAGACTCAATGGCCTTTAAGTTCCACACGTATCTATTCAGTTTGCATCAACAGTCAAGTTAGAACAAGTCCTCGTACACAAATTCTTATGACTATGAATCTTACTTGTATTGTGTAAGTGAAATATAGCTCCCCACGTCTGAAATGACAAAGAACAATCTTCTCTCAGCAAGGTGACCCTAATTCCCCAGTCTATCTACTCTTTCCTTGAGGAGCGGGGTATTTACTTCTAAGGTCAAGTGCGTGTTGTGTCCATAATCGATGGGGGGAGAAGATAGAAGAATAAGAGAGAATTGGAGTGTGGCCAGTGTAGCCACATTTCCTTGTGAAGCTGACCAGTGTAGACTAGTCTCCACTAAGATATGCAGGTACTCTGAATCTTGGACCATTGTTGTCATTTTTGGTATTTGTATTTGATGTATTTTTTGCTTCTTTTTGGTAGAAAGTATTGTTGCACTGTGTTGATCTTTTTTTGTCCTGACAGATATAAAATCTTTTTTTCCGTCCATATTTTGGGGTCTTAGAAAAAATTTTGCCAGTAGACCATCCCTCATCTGAAGTTTTATTTCAACCCACAGCTCCCGTCTTTAGACGTCCTTGCCACTATACTAGGTTTGGGTACACTGGCCACTCGAAGTGACTGTGTATATTTCCATTCGTGTGCATCTCTTGCCAGAGGATTATGCCCCTCACCACCTCATATGTGTGTGAGCTACGTGCAAGGTGCTTGTCCAAGTTAGGTCACTGTGTAAAAGAATCATGCATGTGTATGAAATATTATACTTAGATCAATCAAGATGACATGTGAACATAGTCTTATAGATCCAAAGAATTAAGTAGCTATGACCAGAAAAGTCTCAACTCCAGTTCCTATAAGGTTCCTCTGAAATTAAATGGATGAAGGTCTTAATTAAGCTCCATTCTTCGGACTTTATTCCAAGCTAGTTTAAGAATCAATTTGACTCTGAAAAATATGAAAGCAAATGCAAGAAAAACATTTTTTGAAGCAAAATTTTTTGATTTAAACTTTTTATGTGATTTCTAGATAACTTTTTGCAAATTTTTATGAATTTGAAACTTTTCTAAATTTTTATGAGTTTTTAATAGAGTTAGAGAATTCAATGTATTCACAAGAATTCACAAGGACTATGTACATGTTTTAAAAGGATTTTATACAAACATAAAGAATTATACATGTTTTTACAAAAAGAATTCTATTTACAAGTTTTATATATAAATTTTACAACAGTATTTTATCTACAAAGGAATTTTATAAACAACTTTTATTAAAGGATTGTATATACAAATTTTAACTGCAACTTTTATACAAAGACTTTATTTACAATAGAATTATTATACATAAATTAAAAATAATTACAGCTGTTTATATGCATGTGAATTTTTTATAATATACAAATATTTTATAACACAAGTTATATACAAGGTGAGAAAATAATTTTATAAAATTAGTTTACAAAAGATTTTACAAATAGTTTTACAAAACCTTTACAAAATATTTTACATAGTCTTTTACAAAACATTTTACAAAAAGTTTTACAAAAAAATTAGAAACCCATTTTCAAAACATTTTATTTTCAAACAATTTACAAACATTTTTACAATATAAATAATTTTGATACAAAAATAATTTACAAATATTTTACAAATAAAATGATTTTATAAATATTTATAAACATTTGTACAAAATTAATTTTAGAATTAGTTTACAAAACTATTTTACAAAAATATTTACAAAATATTTTACAAAAGAATTTTTCAAAAGAGTTTTTGCAAACTTTTTACAAACATTTTTATTCCAATTTTATTAGTCATATTATTAAACAAATAAAAGTACGAGTTATGGCTGAAGTATATATACAATATATACGACGCCCCCTTATACTTAGCTCGAACTATGTCCTCATAATGACCATGAAGCGACAAAGGAAGACATAACGCATGCTAAGTATAGAAAAGGAAAAAGAATCATATGCTACAATGGCTCAAATAATAAAGAATAAAAGGAATAGAAGTCGTTGATTCTCCCTATTCTTAGAATCAAATAATCCACTGTACAAACAGAGAAAATCGAGGAAGAGAATGTACACGAAATCAATGACTCGATCTGTCCCCCTATACTTAGGGTAAAATATCCCAAAGTACATAAAAGAATATCAATAGTCGAGGAACAAGTGAGAGAATAGTCAAAGAAAGGAAAAACAGATATTACCTATCCTATACTTAGGGTCAGATGTCCCTAAGTATTAGCAATAAAGACACAGGTAATAGAACAAAAAAGAAAAATGAACAACAGAGGTTTAACACCCCCCTATACTTAGGATAAAGTGTACCCTAAGTATAGCGAAAATCCTAAGTGAGACCTGGGGTGTTAAACAAAAATAGAGTAAAGAATGAAATAAATGAAAACACGGATATGCAAAGAGGCAAAATGGAAGACTAAATCGGATATGAGATGAAACAGATGAGAATCAAAGGACACATCTCATACAAAATGGATCAGGGAACATCAATGGTTAGCGAGTCATGATCAAGAAATGGCTAGGAAATGACAGTTGACCCAAAAGGAGGACTTGGAAGACAACTCGGATATGTCAACGCTATTGTTATCGTACATCTTTTTGACTATGAACGAGACTTTCCACATGCTCTGTAATTTCTCCTGGAAATAATTTCAGTCTCACATCAAATAGCCATACTCTCTGATTCGACTCAAACTTCTTATGGCTGATGTGTGAATCATGCCATTATTTCACTCAGTCCTTATAATGTAGACTACTCGAGAAAGTTGTATCGTGTAACTCCTTCAGTGCTGCCAACTCCGCTCTCCTCTAATCTCCTACACTCTCTGGATCTAAGAAAATCTCTATAACTACCCATAATGATCAGTGCTTGATCTCAACAAGTAAGTGGCATGGCTTTCCATAAACGAGTCGGAAGGGAGATGTACCCAAAGAAGTCTTGAAGGATGTCCGATCAGCCCATAGAGCTGAGTCCAAAAGCTGTGACCAATCCTTGCGGTCTGGGCAGACAACCTTCTACAATATCATCTTGATCTCCCTATTTGAAACCTCAGCAAGACCATTCGTCTGTAGATGATACAGAGTAGCTACCAGATGGTCAATATTGAACTCGTTAGCAAGGGCCCATACCTCGTCATTGATGAAGTGAGTACCTCATCAGAAATCAAAACTTTAGGCACTTCAAACTGTGAAATGAAATTCTTCTTTAAAAATCTACAAACTTTTATCACATCAGCATTTCGGACAGGAGTAGCCTCAACCAAATGACTCAAATAATCGACGGCAAACAGAATGTGCTCGAATCCTTGACTCTTAGGGAATGGGCCCATAAAATCGATGCCCGATGAGTCAAAAGCATCATAGAAGTGAATGGGATGCATCATCGTCATATCTCTATGTCCACAATTACCCATTCTCTAACAGTCAATATACATCTTCATGAATGCATCGGCATCCATGAAGAGTGTAGGCCACCAAAGGCCTGATTGAAGCACCTTCTACGACGTCCCCCTCCCAAAATGATGTCATCATGCCTCCAGCTTATGGAAATAGGTGTGGACACTATGGTGTTCCTCCTGAGGAATACACTGATACCAGACACTATCCTCCCCTTCATGGTAAAGGGTGGGTGATGAATCCACGATTCATCAACTCAATATCTTGATCTTAGCAAAATCCCCGAGTAAAATCCCAAATAAATGTCCATAAAATCAATAAATTAACAAAATGACTCTTGTAAATAAAACACACTAATTATTGTATATTAGATTGTACAAAATAAATTAACAATAAAAATTTGCAAAAATAAAGGAGTTTTTCACCTGTAAATAGCTCAAAACTTCATGTATCTTTAATAATTTTATTTCAACTCTTTTTTGGCTATTTCTTTCTCTATCTTGTTTATAAAAATACAAAAATATAAAACAAATTTCACCTCAAATAAATGGCCCTAGATCCCAAAGAGAAAAAAACCATAAAGTCCAACTTCCCGGCCAAATTCCCGCTCCATATGACTCCAAAATCACCAAACTCACTTTTAAAGTTCAAGTTAGAAAATTATCTATCCAATGAAAGTGGTTTCATTAAAATCGGAGCTCATTTGTAAAAGTTGGATTTTGAGACCTAGATGTACATTGTATATTATGTATATATTCATTCTTTCTTCATTTTTTATTTTATCTTTCTTAATTACTAAAAATACAAAAAAAATCATCGTTATGTTGTATTTTGATTCTAGTATTTTAATGTATTTTTCTGTTGTAAATATCTCTTATTAAAAAGATAAAAAATATAAATTAGAAAAGCAAACAAAAAATGTACATGTTGTTTGTCTTCTTTCGTAAATTCTCCACTATTTATTTTCTTCTCTTTTATGTTATTGTATTTAAAGTAGCCTACTTTATTTCATTTTATTTTCCTTTATTTATTTTACATTCTCTACAATAACCACCATTCAACTCCACCATTTTTTAATAACCTCCATTCCAGTCCATATTCTTCATCCAACCTCCCATTCAACTCCATTAATAATACAATCTCCCATTCACTCCACCTTCATTCTAACTTCCATTTTTCCATCTCTTTATATGCATTCCATCCTCCTCAATTTGCCTTTGATCCATCTTTATGTGAGGAGAGCCTAGTTCCCAGAGATGAATTAGTGACAGCGACGCAACCGCGGTCGAGCGACGACAGCCCTCCCTCCGGTGAGATCCGTTGGTTTTTCTGGCCAACATCGCAGCCGCACCCGCGCGCTGCTCAAGCTCATCGCTCGTCGGTGATTCGAGCGAAGATCGTGCTCGCTTGAGCATATCATAGGCGACGCGACCATCTTCCTCCATAGGTAATTTCATTTTTCATCTTTTCATCATTTCTATCTTTGCAAAATTTTTTAGCACATCTCATTCACCACCCTCCTCCATTTGTTTTAATTTATCACATCTCCACCATCACCACATCCTAATCTTTAGTTTTGTTTTCTTCTATTTCCTTTTTAAGAAAATTGAAAAATTAAAAAAAATAAAATTAAAAAATCACAACAACAACAAAAAAATTAAAAATTAAAAAAAAAACGGAGGGAGCAGCAGCGGCTCTGCCCCCTCTCCTTCTTCCACGGCAGCCACCGGCTGCTCCCCACTGCTGGCCACCGCCGCCACCTCCAGCGGCGCTCCTCCCTCCTCCGCACAGTCCCGCGCGGCCAGCCACGCCACCGCTGGCCACTCCTTCCAGGGCCCCCCTGATAACCAAGGAAAATCGATCGGTCATATTGATCCACAAGGCGGATCAACAGTCGGTGCATTGACCGCTCAAAAATCCCTAATTAATCAACAATGAAACCACAATAGAAATCAAGCAAAGAGAAACAAATGTGGAGTCAAATTTATTTTTAACTCTACAATAATGTGTATAGTGTGCATGTGTGTAGAGTGTCGAACTGAGGGAGCAAACAGGATAAATCAAGCGAAATTGTGCAAAATGTGATATGTGATCAAGTGTCTACAAGTATGCAAGTTTTTGTGGGTTTTAATTTAATAATTTTTTTATTTAATTTTTATTTTATATTTTTATATTTTGATTTTTAATTTTCTGATTTTATATTTTTCTTTTTATATTTTATATTTTTTATGTTTCCTTTTTCTTTAAATAAAGATATATACAAAGTAAGAGAAAAGAAGGATAAAGTATTTATAAAAATAGGTAAAAATAGGAAAAATTCAGGAAATAAAATGTTTTTGGTCTTTTTATAATTTTATAATATTTTTGTGATTTATATAGATTTTCCTAATTTTTTTGTTATTTTTAAAAGTCAAAATACAAGAAAACAATAAACTAAGCTACTGGTCGAAATTAAAATGAGGATTAAAAATAGAAATCGGAGTCTAAAAATCCTAAAATTAATTTTAAATAAAAGAGAATAAATCAGAGATAATTCAGAAACTGAAATTGGATTTTTAAGATTTTTCTTGAATTTTTTAAATTTTCATGAAGATTTTAGAGTTTTCTAATTTTTAAGGTTTTTGTTTCGAAATTTTTAATGATTTTTGGATCGACACTAAAACACACTAAAATATGCAAAATATATTATCTTGGGAATTTTTTGAGGCTATTTTATATTTTTTATGGATTTTATAATGCAAACAATGCTGATAATGCGTGTTTTTGAATGTTTATAAATAATATAATGCAATAAAAATATAAAATAAAAATATGATATTAAACTACTATGCAACAGAGGCCTGAGATGATTTTTGGGGATTTTTTAAGAATTTATAGATGCATGCAATAAATACTAGAAACATAAAGAAAATGCATACGGACAAGGGTATTTATGTGATTAGGTAGAAATCCAAGGGCCTCGATGCAATTTTCTCACAAAATTATAACGCACTAAAAATATTTATGGACTAAATGCAAATAGCCAAAGGCGAAGGGGATTGTCTATAAAAAATCCAAGGTCACGCACACGTGGCGCGTGATAGGTAGGGACTGTTTTGTAAATTTCCAAACGCCAAGGGTTGTTTTGCAATTAAACCAAAAAACATCACACGTTATATAATAATTCCTGTATTGCATAGAAATTAAAAAACTAGTGAGGGCCCTCGCGCAAAATACCCCGCACCTCACGTGCGAAGGCACGTGAGGTGACGTGGCCGAGGACCTGCTTGCAATTCCTGAAAAGTTCTGGGTCTTTTCTAAATATTACAAAAGTATTAAAACGACAGATGAAAACTTTAATGTTAATTAATAAATACAAAAATTGGTGGGGCTTATCTTGCAAAATGCCAACGCCTGGCGCGATCCGACAGTGCTGATATATCCACTTATGCCACGTGTCGACGCCTGAACGCCTGATACCCCTTCGGAACGGGTGTATAGGATTAGATCCTCGTTGATGATCCAGCGGCTGATAATGGGCGAGATCCTGCGGTGGCTGAAGCTCCGGATGAACAGATCTTGATCCGACGGTAGGAGGCTGCGTTGGAAGAATAGGGAGGCAGGCTCACTGCTGCGAGCTTCCTCCGACGATGGCGCCCTCCCCTGGCGTGAGACGAAGCTCCAAAATAGCCGGATCGTCGCCTGCAAGTTCCCTCTGATGACTGGTGTCTCCAAAAGTCGTTGTTGATCCCTGGAACTCTCATGTGGCTTCGAAGTCGAGGAGGGGTTCCAGGAAGCTCCGGCGAGGTGCAAAAATGCCCTCCAGGAGATGCTCGAGCTCCTGGTACCTGCAAGGTATGTTAAGGAGGTCGAGGCAAAATGCCTCAACCCTCCTGGCTGCGGGATGAAGCGGTGATGGAGAAAATGGGGACTCGCCGGAGCGAACTCCGGCGAGGTGGCCGAGATGATGATTTGACAAGAGAAATCGTCAAAGGAGAATGGTGATTGGGTCCTATAGTTACATGCAACAAAATGGTGCAAAGAAAAAGAACAAAAATGTGAACATCGAGCCGCGAACGGCGAGATGGGACCTCACGGCCAAGGTGGTCGGAGGTGGCTGGAACACGGCCTTCTAGCCTCGCCGCACCTCAACGTGGGGTGTGGGGAGTCTCCTCTGTCACTGGAGGCTCACCCTACCCACTCCCGGAGGTCTGAACCTCTCCAAGACCGGTTCAAAAATTGAAGGAAAGACTGGGGTGGTTCTTGAAGGGATGGTGGAGTGGCTCCCAAGATCAAGATACAGCGAGTGGATCAGAGATCCAATCCCCGAAAAAATCATCGGGCGAGTAAGACCAGTTCTCAAGGAGCAAAAGTCGTGAAGGATGCGACATGAAAAGATGCAAGGTGCGGCCTGTAAAATTCGACAAAAATAGCGAAAAACGAGGTCTAACGTGCTACAAGTTGAAGGGCAGACAGTTGACCGAGGTCAACTGTGACTGCCACCTGGTTGGTCCACGTGGACCAACCAGGAAAAATCCCTGGAAAACATTTATTAAATCATTTAAAAATAGAAAATGAATTAATTAATTTTTTAGTATTAAATAGAAAATGTTTATTATTTTATAAGGTATTTTGTTATGATCTTTAATTATTTTTATGAGGTACAAAAATACAAGTTACTATTTTAGGCTATATAGGTATATTTTAATATTTTATTTTTATTTCGTGTATTTAATTTTATTATTTTTGTTTATTATTTTATAAATTTTTAAAATATTTTTATATACCTAAATATAATTTTATTTTATTTTTCTGGAGTGTTTTATATATTTAATAAAATAGGAGTATCTTTTATATATGTATATATACAGGTATTATACCTATGTATATTCTATACAAGTATTTTATTTTATGTTTCTTTTGTGTTTTTATTCTGATTTTAATATACATATATATTATAAAGTAATATTTACATAATTATAAAAATATAAAATCATAAAAATAATGAATAAATAATAAAATGAATATTTTATTCTGTACAAGTATACAATAGGGGTCCAAAACTCAACTTTCAAACCGTAGCTCCGCCAAATGCGAAACTCCTCCATTAAATAGATTATTTTAAATTATATACAATTAAAGGTGAGTTTGGCGCATTTCGAGTTTTTATTAGGGAGATACAAGTCTGGGAAGTTGGGATTCTGGATTTTTGTTCAGACCATAACTTTTCATCTGTACATTATTTTTGAATGAAATTAATTTTGTATTTTTCTTTATTTAATTATCTACAACTTTCATGTTCAAAGTTTCTTTATTTGAGGTGTAAAAAGTGGAACCAAAAATAGGTCCCAAAATGAACAAAGAATGAATAAAATAAAAGGAATTTGTATTGTACTTTGGCCCTTGTCGTCCCTACTTTATTCCTTGTCGACCTAGTCATCGAGATGCCTAGGTCTCGAGGTTTCGGGTCATAAAATATTTACAATATTTTATTCTTTTTCTTTTCTTTTATTTATTCTATAATTTTGGCTTTAAATACAGTATTTTACACACTATTTACATGCATGAATGCTAAGATGCGGGAATTAAGAGTATTTACACGCATTTGCCAGGGTTTTTGAGGCCAAAATGATAGAATAAAGATGATGAAATGTGGATTCATCATCCCCCTATACTTTGCATTTGCTAGTTCCTAGCAAATACTTATGCAATAAGTGCAGAAAAGAAAAACAAAGAAAAGAAAAAGAAGAAAGATGGATGAAGTTTAATGATTAAACTTGTCTTCACAAAATCAAAGTTTGGAGCTTAAGTCGGACCTTTGGAATTTTAGTGCAGGCGGAACCTTAATGAGAACCGGATTTGAAATCCAACAGTCCTTGGAATCCCAAAACTCTGCCCAAGTCTCCTCAATAGCCAGGTCAGAAATACCTCAACTCATACGCAAACCCTTACGGCTATGAATCTGACTCGTACAATGTAAGTGATAGTGGCTCTCCCCAACTAGAATGACAAAGAGACTGACTTCTCCAGCATGACAACCCAATGATTCCCCAATCCAATAACTCCTTCCTCGAGGAGCGGGGTATTTCCTTCTAAGTTCAAGTGGCAACCAACTCAAGAGGAGGGGGTGAAGAGAAGAATGGACGGTAGCTAGTGTAGCTACCTATCCTAGGATGCAAGACCAGTGTTAAGTCATCCAGCTGCAGGCTCACATATTTGACTTTGGAACTCAATCTTGCTTATTGAGTTTACAACATATTCACATACTTTTGCAGGCATTTTATTTTTTACAGGCATGTCTCTTTTTTTTTTTGAAATACTATTCACAGCAGCATTTACATAGGGAATTTTTCCTCTTGAGCCAGTAGACTATCCCTCTTTTGAAGATTTATTGCAACCCACACTCTCTTGTCTTTAGAATTCCTCATCACTGGACGGGTTGGGGTACACTTCCCTCCCTAGAGGAGGACAAGTGTTTCCACTTGTGTGCGTCTCATACCGGCAAATCCAATCCCCTCACCAATCCAACTAAGTCGAGCCATGTGAAAGGTGCAAGTGTCCAAGTTAAGTCATTATCAACAAGAGTCATGTGTGTGCTCCGAAATACTCTACTTAGGCAGTCAAGAATCCGTTGAACCAAGTCTCGTGATCCTCAAAGAATTAAGTCAACTAGACCTGAAGTACCTCAAACCCAGTTCCTATAAGGTTCCTATTATTAGATAGATTTTAAGGTCCAATCAAGCTCCAATCTTTGGATTGTTTAGACTTGTTCAACAATCAAACTCAATCTGAAAAATGCTAATGCCATGCAAGTGATATGCAGAATGCAGAAAATATTTTTGTGATGCAATTTTCAAAGATTTTGAACTTTTTATGGATTTTTGAAAAGATGATGATGATGCATATGCATTTTTTTGTATTTTTCAAAACGATTTTCTGATGTTTTTGGATTTTAGTTTTGCAAATGTTTTGGGGATTTTTGAAAACAAAAAGATTTTGGATAAAAACTAGGTACAAATATTTACACGGGGATGCGTCTTATATTTACAAGAAGTGGATTTTAAGAATTTACAAGGGTAAGTGGTCAATTTTATAGGTATATATACTGGATTTTAGTGTGATGTATATATTCCTCAAAATTATTTGACACAGGTTTTTCAAACAATTTTGAAAACTATAGTCCAAAATAATTTTTACAAACAGTTTTTGCAAACATGTACATACATTTGAAAATCATTTTGCAAAGGTTTTCCAAACAGTATATATAGATTTTTCAAAATATTTTTGCAACTATTTTTCAAACCATTTGCAAATCATTTTTCAAACATTTTTATTTCACACAAAGAAAATAAACTTTACAAACAAAATGTTTTTACAAAGGTTGAAAACATATAACAAAACATTTTCAAAATAGTTTTTCAAAATATTTTCACAAAGATTTTCAAACTATTTTTCAAACATTTTAAAATATTTTCACCTGATTTATTAATCGGTAACTATAAAAAGAATTTGAGGAATAATAGCATCTTTTTATTAAGGTTTTTAATGAATTTTAAAGAATTATAAGCCATATTATTAAGAAAAATACGAAAGTATGAGTTATGGCTAAAGTATATACGTAGTATATACGACCCCCTATACTTAGCTCGAGCTATGTCCTCATAGATCAGAGAGAAAAGAGAAGACATAACTCATACTGAGTATAGGAAAATCTAAAGAATAAACGTAATAAGAAATGAATGAACGAACAAAAGAATGAGAAGTTGACCATCCCCCATATACTTAGGATCAAATAATCCTAAGTATAGCAGATTGTACACAACACAGTGAGGGTCAAGGGTGGGAATGAACCGATCGTACTCAGATTGTATCCCCCTATATTTAGGGTAAGATATCCCTAAGTATAGACAAGAAGAGGAGATAATGGAGAGGATCGAAAAGAATGAAAGAAACTCGGGGTGCACACCCCCCTATACTTAGGACAAAGTACGTCCTAAGTATTGAATATTGAGAAAATGGGCGGTACCTTTTCGGTAGATAAAGAAGATAGAAGAGGAAAAGAAGAAAAGAAGAAAAGAGATGAAAATGGAAACGAGATTAGACGATGGAAGAAGATAGAGAAGGATATACACATCACTCCCCCTATACTTAGGGTAAAAGAAGCCCCAAGTATAGGCAACAACAGGAGTAATGAAACAGTACGACGACTGAACACTCGGCTCATCCACCCCCCTATACTTAGGACAAAGTACGTCCTAAGTAAGGCAAACACGAGAATGGGCGGACGAGCAATTACGGAAGATGGACGGAGATGAACAAAAGCGGATATACAACAGAGGTGGATGTACACGTGATCAAGAAGGTTGAAAGTGAACCTTCTTGCGGGACCGCTGATGAATAGATCTGGTTTGGTGCAGGTCGATGTCGGGGTCCACAGTGGACGGAAGCCGATAAGGGTCGACAGAGTGAAGGCCCTCAGTGGAGTCAAATCGAAAAGGGATGAACTTGTCAATGGAAGTAGTATGGCTAGGTTCGCCCTTGGTGGTCCTATGGTGTGAAGGCGCAGACGGGTGAGTGGAAGAAGTGTGGCTAGGTCTGGCCTTGGGTGTCTCGCTGATATCAAAGTGAAATGGGACAAAGTCATCATCATCGGAAGTAGTGTAATCAGAGTCATCCTGCGAGGTCTCGTCCAGGTCAAAACCAAAAAGAACGAAGTCATCAGTGGAAGTAGTCGAACTCTGCTCGTCCTCAAGAATCTCACCCGGATCATCTTTTTCATAAAGAGGCCCAAATTTCTGAAAATAATGGCTACCATCATAACCGATCTCAATCATCATCACTTTAGAGTGACCAGGAACGGACTTATCAGTGGAAGTAGTCAAACCAGGTCCGTCCTGTCTAGTCTTGGTATCTGCCCTCCGCTCAATGGTATCAATCACGAAGATCCCGCGGATTTCATCAACACATCGCCACACACCAGAATTAGGAACTTCGAGGTCTATGCTTTCCGAGTTCTCCCCCTTTCGGAGGATTCCTCGGGTCTCATCAGTGGTCGCTAAGCAAACATCTCTAATATCATCAGATCGGTCACATGCTTCGGAGCCAGCTAGAATCGGTGAAGGTGCATCAGTTGCAGGTCTCTGGTCAACTGTGGGTGCAGTGATCGACGCTTCGCTTTCATCAACAAGACGGAAGCGAATCTCTCCTGATCCATAGTCAATAACGACCCTCGCAGAAGCGAGGAATGGTCGTCCCAGGATGATTAGAGATGGCTCCCCTGTGGAGGTCTCCATGGGCAACACGACAAAATCAACATGGTAACTCCTGCCCTGAATAGAAATGACGGTGTTTTCAAGGATACCCTTCGGCCTCTTGATAGATCCATCAGCAAACTGAACGATCATCCTGGTTTTATTTAGAGGCCCTAAGTAAAGAGACTGTACCAGCGAGAAGGGTAATATGCTAATAGATGCACCACCGTCCAGGAGAGTGTGATCACCAGTATGGTCAGAGATGGTGCAAGTGATGAAAGGGGTAGTTGTGTTCTTCTTTCTAGGAATGGGACGGTGTGTGATGACGTGGGCAGTGACCATGGTCAAGATGTGACGCTCAGATCTACTCCTCCACTTTCTCTTCTTGGGAAGAGGAGTAGATAAATCGGTCATGGCCTGCTGAAGTGGGGCACGGATGATCTCATGAATAGTGTCCACCACTTCGGGTTCAATCCACATTTTTTTGAATTTTTGGACCTCCTCCATACAAGGGAGGAAGTCGGAATCAGCATCTACACAAGGCATGTCAAGAGCAGTCTGTACAACGGCATCCTCGGGGTCAAAGGTGGGACAGGATGTGAGAGGTTGTGTAGGTGAATGATCTGGCAGATGGACCCTCTCCTCATGGTCTAAATCAACCAAATGTCTCCCAAACTCTTTTTGTATTTTTAAATTTTTCTCATTTTTTTGTGTTTTGGGCAATTGCAAGCTCCCATGATCACCCACAAGGAAATCCGTACCCCGACGAACGGAGCATTAATCTGATTTTTCCTCAAGATAGCAAGATCATCATTCATCAAACTAATGTGGCCCTATCATCCGGTTCAAGACAACACTCATGGAGATCGAGGGAGGTGACTCCAACAGATCAGACTCGGATGGATGTGAAGGTGGTTGTGGATAACATACAGGTGGAGGTGGATGTGGGTAGAAGTCCGAGGTCTGGTACTGTGGCTGAGGCGGGTATGTACAAAAATCAGAAAAAGTAGGAGGAGGATCCTCCTGATAAAAGGGAGGTGGACCGACTGGAGTGAACGGGGGATCCACAAAGTCCAGATAAAATGTGCTCTAGGGGTCCATCTCAAAAGCAAAAGGAAATGATCGGGAGAGCACGATGGTCAAGTCAAGAGAGTGAAGAAGAAAGACGCAAATGCGCAAGTACGATCTAGAATGCACACAAGCAGTCACAAGCAAACACTCACAAGACAAACCCTCAATTCACCTACTCAACTCGGTAGAGACCGAAAAGTCGGTCTTTTTATCTTGTCTATTTTAGAGTTAGGTGAGAAGTCAAAGATTGCACACACTTAGGGGCTGAAATGGGATTTTGGCACTAATCCTTAGCGTGTGTGTGAGCAAGTAAAACGAAGACAATGACGGGATTACTCGCCCCAATACAAAATTTTTCTTTTTGGTCTTTTTTTAAGTCGAGTAATGTTAGCAGTCCCAATTTTATTTGTTATCACTTTTTTTGGATTTTTAGTGAGAAATGCATGAGCCTAACGAGGAGTCAATTTTACTTAGCACCTATGTGATCAAAATCAGAGGTAGAGAGACGGAAAAGCAATGCAAGCGGCAAACGATGATGAATGCTAAAGCGTAAATGCTCACCTTGCCTCCAGCACTCTGCATGCAAGGATGCTCAGCAGAATTGAAACCTAATCTATATGCAGATGCAAGCCAATGAAATCATCCTAAGCAGGCAATTGCTAGCGTGAAGCACCACAAGTCAGTCACCGATCTTCAATCCAGGAGTCTGGTCTAGGCTCACCCCTCCTCCTCTCGACACATCGAGTTCAGGAGCAGCATTTGGCAGGGTGGGCTCATGGCACGAAGGCTCGAAGATGATAAGGCGACTGTTTAAAGTTTTAAACTAAGTCCAAAGCGCACTATAAGTACATGCAAGATATTAAGGTGTTTGGACCTAATTTACTCGGTCAAGCAAGCCTAAAAACTAAGGGCTCAATCACACAAAATAAAGAAAACAAAACCGGAAAACAAATGAAAAAGAATGCAAAGAGAACACGAGAAAACCGCAGTGGGCCCCCAAGTGAACAATCACTTGGAAATTAGGCCCGAATGTCCAAGTGTCTAGTGTACTTGTATTATTACAATTAAGGAGTCTCTCTCTCTCACTTAAATTACAAAATAAATACAAGGCAAGAAAATGCTGCAAAAGTAAGACTGTCTTCTCAAGTCCTCTCTGTCTCCTCAGATGCTAGGTCAGAAGTCTCCTGCCGCCTTCACGTGGGTGCACAGGTGCCTAGGGTGGAGTGCCTCCCTCGATCCGCGGTTCCTCGCACAAGGTCCAACAAGGGAGAGGATTAGACAAGTCAAACAATGATATCAAATAAATGAGCAAATAAAGAAGGCAAAAATATAGACAAGTATCACAATCACAAGCAAGAAGCTGAACTATGCGTTGTTGCTCCCCGACAACGGCGCCATTTGATAACCAAGGAAAATCGATCGGTCGTATTGATCCACAAGGCGGATCAACAGTCGGTGTATTGACCGCTCAAAAATCCCTAATTAATCAACAATGAACCCACAATAGAAATCAAGCAAAGAGAAACAAATGTGGAGTCAAATTTATTTTTAACTCTACGATAATGTGTATAGTGTGCAAGTGTATAGAGTGTCGAACTCAGGGAGCAAATAGGATAAATCAAGCAAAATTGTGCAAAATGTGATATGTGATCAAGTGTCTACAATTATGCAAGTTTTTGTGGGTTTTAATTTAATAAAATTTTATATTTAATTTTTAATTTTATATTTTTGTATTTTGATTTTTGATTTTCTGATTTTATATTTTCTTTTTATATTTTATATTTTTTTATATTTTCCTTTTCTTTAAATAAAGATGAATACAAAGTAAGAGAAAAGAGGGATAAAGTATTTATAAAAATAGGTAAAAATAGGGAAAATTCAGGAAATGAAATGTTTTTTATCTTTTTATAATTTTATAATATTTTTATGATTTTTACAGATTTTTCTTAATTTTTCTGGTATTTTTAAATGTCAAAATACAAGAAAACAGTAAACTAAGCTACTGGCCAAAATTAAAATGAGGATTAAAAATATAAATCAGAGTCTAAAAATCCTCAAATTAATTTTAAATAAAAGAGAATAAATCAGAGAAAATTCAAAAACTGAAATTAAATTTTTAGGATTTTTCTTGAATTTTTTAGATTTTTATGAAGATTTTTAGAGTTTTCTAATTTTTAAGGTTTTTGTTTTGAAATTTTTAATGATTTTTGGAATGACACTAAAACACACTAAAATATGCAAAATATATTTTTTTGGGAATTTTCTAAGGTGATTTTATATTTTTATGGATTTTATAATGCAAACAATGCTGAAAATGCGTTTTTTATTTTTATAAATAATATAATGCAATAAAAATATAAAATAAAATTATGATGTTAAACTACTATGCAACAGAGACCTATGATGATTTTTGGGGATTTTTTAAGAATTTATAGATGCATGCAATAAATACTAGAAACATAAAGAAAATGCATATGTGCAGAGGTATTTATGTAATTAGGCAGAAATCCAGGGGCCTCGGCGTAATTTTCTCGCAAAATTATAACGCACTAAAAATATTTAAGGAATAAATGCAAATAGCCAAAGGCGAAGGGGCTTGTCTATAAAAAAATCCAAGGTCACGCGCACAGGGCGCGTGACAGGTAGGGACTGTTCTGTAAATTTCCAAACGTCGAGGGTTGTTTTGCAATCAAACCAAAAACATCAGACGTTATATAATAATTCCTGGATTGCGTAGAAATTCAAAAACTGGTGAGGGCCCTCGCGCAAAATACCCCGCACCTCACGTCCGAAGGCACGTGAGGTGACGTGGTCGAGGACCTGCTTGTAATTCCTAAAAAGTTCTGGGTCTTTTCTAAATATTACAAAAGTATTAAAACGGTAGATGAAAGCTTTAATGTTAATTAATAAATACAAAAACTGGCGGGGCTTATCTTGCAAAATGCCAACGCCTGGCGCGATCCGACGGTGCTGATATATCCACTTATGCCATGTGTCGACGCCTGAACGCCCGATACCCCTTCGCAACGGGTGGATAGGATTAGATACTCGTTGATAATCCAGCGGCTGATAATGGGCGAGATCATGCGGTGGCTAAATCTCCGGACGAACAGATCTTGATCCAACGGTAGGAGGCTGCGTTGGAAGAACAAGGAGGCAGGCTCGCTGCTGCGAGCTTCCTCTACGATGGCGCCCTCCCCTAGCGTGAGACGACGCTCCAAAATAGTCGGATCGTCGCCTGCAGGTCCCCTCTGATGACTGGTGGCTCCAAAAGTCGTCGTTGATCCCTAAAACTCTCCCGCGGCGTCGAAGTCGAGGAAGGGTTCCAGGAAGCTCCAGCGAGGTGCAAAAATGCCCTCCAGGAGATGCTCGAGCTCCAGGTACCTGCAAGGTATGTTAAGGAGGTCGAGGGCAAAATGCCTCGACCCTCCTAGCTGCGGGATGAAGCGGTGATGGCAAAAATGGGGACTCGTCGGAGCGAACTCCGACAAGGTGGTCGAGATGATGATTTGACAAGAGAAATCGTCAAAGTAGAACGGTGATTGGGTCCTACAGTTACAGGCAACAAAATGGTGCAAAGAAAAAGAACAAAAATGTGAACCTCGAGCCACGAACGGCGAGATGGGACCTCACGGCCAAGGTGGCCGGAGGTGGCTGGAACACGGCCTTTAGCCTCGCCGGACCTCAACGGGGGGTGTGGGGAGTCTCCTCTGTCACTGGAGGCTCACCCTACCCACCCCCGGAGGTCTGAAGCTCTCCAAGACTAGTTCAAAAATCGAAGGGAAGACTGGGGTGGTTCTTGAAGGGATGGTGGAGTGGCTCCCAAGATCGAGATACAACGGGTGGATCAGAGATCCAATCCCTGAAAAAATCATCGGGAGAGTAAGACCAGTTCTCAAGGAGCAAAAGTCGTGAAGGTTGCGACATGAAAAGATGCAAGGTGCGGCCTGTAAAATTTGACAAAAATGGTGAAAAACGAGGTCTGACATGCTACAGGGGTGAAGGACAGACAGTTGACCGAGGTCAACTGTGACGCCACCTCGTTGGTCCACGTGGACCAACCAGGAAAAATCCCTGGAAAAACATTTATTTAATCATTTAAAAATAGAAAATGAATTAATTAATTTTCTATTATTAAATAAAAAATGTTTATTATTTTATAAGGTATTTTATTATGATCTTTAATTATTTTTATGAGGTACAAAAATACAAGTTACTATTTTAGGCTATATAGGTATATTTTAATATTTTATTTTTATTTCATGTATTTAATTTTATTATTTTTGTTTATTATTTTATAAATTTATAAAATATTTTTTATACTTAAATATAATTTTATTTTATTTTTCTGGAGTGTTTTATATATTTAATAAAATAGGAGTATCTTTTATATAGGTATATATACAGGTATTATACCTATGTATATTCTATACAAGTATTTTATTTTATGTTTCTTTTGTGTTTTTATTCTGATTTTAATATACATATATATTATAAGTAATATTTACATAATTATAAAAATATAAAATCATAAAAATAATGAATAAATAATAAAATGAATATTTTAATATGTACAAGTATACAATAGGGGTCCAAACCTCAACTTTCAAACCGTAGCTCCGCCAAATGCAAAACCACCGCTATTAAATAGCTTATTTTAAATTATATACAATTAAAGGTGAGTTTGGCGCGTTTCGAGTTTTTATTAGGGAGATACAGGTCTGGGAAGTTGGGATTCTGGATTTTTGTTCAGACCATAACTTTTCATTTGTACATTGTTTTTGAATGAAATCAGATTTGTATTTTTCTTTATTTAATTATATACAACTTTTATGTTCAAAGTTTCTTTATTTGAGGTGTAAAAAGTGGAACCAAAAATAGGTCCCAAAATGAATAAAGAATGAATAAAATAAAAGGAATTTGTATTGTACTTTGGCCCTTATCTCCCCCTACTTTATTCCTTGTCGACCTAGTCATCGAGATGCCTAGGTCTCGAGGTTTCGGGTCATAAAATATTTACAATATTTTATTCTTTTTCTTTTCTTTTATTTATTCTATAATTTTGGCTTTAAATACAGTATTTTACACACTATTTACATGCACATGCATGAATGCTAAGATGCGGGAATTAAGAGTATTTACACGCATTTGCCAGGGTTTTAAGGCCAAAATGATAGAATAAAGATGATGAAATGTGGATTCATCACCCCCCACGCATGACCCTGCCACGCCTGCAGCCTCCTCCGTCCACCTCTATCGCGGGAGCCCACTACTAACCATGTAGTCCGCCAGCGCACTCCCGTCGGTGCACGCCTCCTCCGCCCTCATGCGGCTCCGTCCAGAACCGCACCGCCGCACGGGCCGCCACCATTGCTATCCCCTTTTTGGGTTCCTCCCCCATCGTGCCCCCTGAAGAAGAAGGTTTATTTCATTTTTTTATTTTTGTAAAAATTGCATATTTTCCACTTTAAGTTTCTATAATTACAAACGTACCCCCGTACCAGTTTTGTTTTGTTCGTATTTAATTCAGCTTTGCACGGATAACCCTGTGTTAAGGTATTAATTTGGACTTCAATCTTGTATCTTTTTATTCAAGAAAAAATAGCATTATGTTGAGCAACTTAGTATATATCATCAGAACATTTATTTATATTTTTGGGAGATATTGTGAATTAACTAAATTATTTAATTGAAATATTTCATATTTTATCCACATTGAGCTTTTAAATTCATATCTCATTCAATATTGCTCTAAAAATTCCACGAAAATTAGAGATGATGCCTTCAAATGTATTTGAATTATTATCTAAATATCTTTTTAATTGGAGTTATCTTGTGCCTGAAATAAATTATAGAGTGATTTTCGAAATTGATTTTTAATTAAATCCACACATCATATTTTTACGAAATTTCAAGTCTCCTGGTTTCCATATAAAATTACTTATATGAGATAATTCGCTCTCTGCCTAATTTGCTATCGTGGATTTATTAGGAATTAATTAGTCATTGTCACTCTGTCTTCACTAAACAATTCATAAAAATTTCATATTGTGTCAAAAAAATTCAAAAAAATATTTTAGTATCCTTGCATCATGTTTTCATTCTAGTAAATTTTTCATGATATTTTTATTACTGTTTGTGTGAAAAATTACAAAAAAATCCATAAAAAGTTTGCATTTTTAATTGTTGTATTTCAACCCCTAAAATTCCAAATAAAATATGTTTTGCATGCACCACTGAATTAAGATCCTAGAAAAAATATAATTTGGCTGAATTGAACTGATTTGACATTAAAATTAATTTGGCCTAGTTGTGTGTTTTCTTACTTGTCTTGATTCATCCACATTTGCATTTGCATTTGTTTTTGCATTAAAAAATTAAAAAAATCTATATTGGAAATCTAAATCTTAATTTTCGAATTAACTCCAAAGTTGTTCCTTTGTCTCCCTGTGTTCGACCGTGGACTTTCCCGGGATATAAATTAAAGCCGAGACACTCTTCACGGAGATTTTCTCTCGGTTCTGATTGACTCGCTAAGTAACACGTACTACAACGTACCCGAATTAAAACACGTGCTAAGAGACTCATCAGATGGCGCCTTTGTCAGGGAGACAAACGGCTTAGGGATTAAATTAGAAAATTAGATTTAGATTTTCTCTACTCGGGTAGTCTGACCCTCGAGCCACTTGTATTTATTCCATTTTTTGCAATTATTTTGTCTTCATATTTTTGTATATATTTTATTGTTGAACTCTCTAACATAAATTTTATTTTCCTTGCGAGGGTCCGGTGAACTTGGAGTGCATTCGGAGGTTGACGGACGCGATGCGCGCCAACTGGTGAAGAGCTAGGAATTTAATTTATTTTGAGAGCATTTTTTATTTTTATTTTTGTAAATTTTGTAATTATTGTGTTGTAATTATTTAGGTAGTTTGCTTCTTTATAGCGGCTCTTGTTTGTGAGCTCGCGCGTGTAAAGACTTGGACATTACTTTGTGGTGTGTCGAGACCTGTTTCACTCTCCGGTGAGGGTGGGGCTCGACTTGAGTGGTGAATTTAAGGATTAGGCAATGATAGTTTAGCATCAAATTTGGTTGTGCCCATCGTAATTTAGGCCACACACATCTTAGAAGATTCACTTATCTTATATGATTCATAATGAGATGCACATAGACATGTACTACTTAGCTCAAAATCAAATCAATTCTTCCTCGCTAATAGTATACTTTTTAGGTGCGGTTTTCTCAATCTGCATGCATTTAGTGTAAAATTTACAAATTCAGTTTTGCATAACGCATGGAGAGTGCTGGGATTCACGGTAAGTATACCTTCTTCTGAGCATGCATCATCGATTCACGTTTGCATTCTGATTTCCGATTCCCTTCTTGTTTGCAACTTAAGGTCAAAAAAGAAATTAGGACTGAACGGTGACATGCTTTTGTGTTCAGACAAATTTCAAGTGATAACCTAACTCTAAAATTAGGACTGAATTGAGCATGTCGATTAAAAAAATTGGAATACAAAGAACCCTCGTTCTCGGGTGCATAAAGCCCTCATTGTTTGTTTTACTTGCAAGTGAGAGAGAGACGACCCTAGGATAGAGCCAAGCCAGGATTTCTTGCTTACTACTGGTTCTTTATTTTTAGGCAATTTGCTACTTTTCAGTGAGGATCTACGGGTAGCCGGTAAACGGTCCGGATTTCCTTAGCAGAGTGGAAGGTTCGGAGGACGCCTTAGTCCTCAAGGGACGGGTAGCCATATTTATACGATCCGTACTTACTCCTATACTGGCTGAAAGTAGGTCCAACTAGTTGTAAGAACCAGACCAGTCTGTAGGAAAATACAGGCACCTAATAGCTCGTTAATCTTTCTAAGGTTGCATTTATCACCAACTAAAATTGACCAGATAATTCAGCCGAACCTTTACTGCCATCACGTGTTGAGTTAGTGAAATTGAGGGTTTGAATTGTGTTTGTATTGTGTGAGTTTACTTCGCACATGAAATTGAGGGTTTGAATTGTGTTTGTATTGTGTGAGTTTACTTCGCACATTGACGTGCACCATAGAACTAGCACCTCATTGACTATCATGTTCTAATCGGTTCTTTTGAAATCGAAGATGAATAATTGGATGGATTGTTGTTCACGGGATCTCGGGGATCGGAAATTATTGATAAAAATATTAAGTCGTTGTTATCCCCAAAAATCCCGTGACAAACAAACAATTTTTTTTAATTTTTTTGCTACTTATTAACCTGTATAGAGGACAGGATCGAACTCAAGGAGGCTACAAATCCCGAAGGTTATTCAATTAATCAAAATCAATTAAGAGAAAACAAGAATCTCAAAGGACAACTATCCTTGGTTTTTACGATTTTTATCTTTTTATTTTTTTATTTTCAAAAAAATAGCACGAAGCAATATTCACAAGATCAAAAATACACACACACCAAATCTTTTTGTATTTTCAATTTATCAAAAATGCTCAGAAAATCCATAGAAAATATTTTTGGGTTTTAAAAGATTTGAAATATTTTTGAGAATTTTTGTGGAATTTTCAGATGTTTTTATAATTTTATAAAAATCAAACGATGAGAAAATGTGAAATTGTGAATAGTCTGGAGTAATTTGCAATTTAAAAATATTTTAATTGCCAAAACTCCCGGCAATTATTTTTAAGACAAACTAGAAGCAATTTTCTACAAATAAGAACTAAAATCAATATTTTTGGATTTTTGTAGAATTTTCTATGATTTTTATAAGATTTTTCATTTTTCGTAATTTTTTTGGTTTTTATAAAGAGATAATGCACGAAAATTGGATAGAAATTAAAAGACACCAAAATACACCTACAATAATTTTTTGGAATTTTTAAGTAATTTTTCAAATTTTTATGAATTTTTGAATTTCAGGAAGACAAACTGCCACTATTTTTATTTTTTAAAAATATCAAATGCCAATAAAAATTGATGAAAAATTTATACATTGAGTGAAACTATAACAGGAACGTACACCATTTTTTTTCAGAATTTTTGGAGCTATAAAAATATTTTTTTCATCAAGAAGAACATGCAAAGTTTAAGTCTGGAAATACAGGGACTAAAATGTAATTTCTCAAAGTTATTGTTTGAAAAGATAACAGAATTAAATGTAGAGGAAAGCTTGCCCTAGAGCGGGGCGTTTCTATAATTTGTACAACTTCTAAGGCTGAAGCTGTAATTTACCCAAATGTAATAATTCTGGCAGGGGCTAATTTTACAATTTAGGAAACGTCCAAGGGCTTTGATGCAAATTTTTCAACTTTTAATTTCTTAATCCCCTCCCCTTAGGGTTCTTCATCTCTTTCAATCACATGGAAAGGGCAAGGAGGCAGGAGTCTCCGCCTCCTTCCTCTTCTTCCCCACGCGCGGGGCGGTCGGCGGACGGTTGGCAGAAGGCGTGCTGGATGGAGGCGCGGCGGCGGACGCGCGCACGATGGAGAGGCGGCCGGGGGCGCGAAGGACGGGCGGCTACAGGCGGTCACCGCGGGCAGTGCAGGCTGGCACGGTCGCTTTGGGGGGAACATCAGGAGGTCGCCGACCCGGATGGAGGTGCGGGAGGTCGTGCGTCAGCGCGTGGTCGTTCAGGGCTCGCGTGCGTGGTGTAGGAGGTATGCCAGGTCGGCTGGCAACTGGCCACAGAGCGGTATGGAGGCGGTCACCGCGGGCTGGCACGGTCTGGACGGGAGGGGCGGCGCATGTCGGAGGTTGTTGGAGGTCGGGTCGCGCGCGCGGGCGTGGATCGGCAGTGATGTCGTGGTGTCGGCATGGGGTGAAGACGCGGTGGTGGTGTCGGCACGTCCAGGAGGAGGGGCGGCGGCGCTTGGGGGCAGCCATCCCTCTTTTTTTGTTTTTATTTTATTATTTTTTGTAATTTTGATTTCTTTTATAAATAGTCACTGAAACAATATTAAAAAAACTTTTTTTTTATTTTTTTGTAAATTCAAAATATATAAAAAAATGAGAAATTCGGTGGAAATGAGATATTCGAATCCGATCTCTGTCCATCGTACGTGGCCGGAGTTGAGAGATGGTGGATGATAGAATAGAATGCATGGAGATCAAGAAAGTGATGAAAAAATCGAGTCAAATTGGATCAAAATTTTGATGAACTTTTTTTTTTAAATCTAGAGAAACAAAATGACGAGGAAATTTAAAAAAATACGACAAAATAGACTACGATTAAACTAAGATAAAAATAAGAAGAAAAACGTGGATCTCACCTTAGGAGCGGAAATGGACCGTGATCACCTCGACAAGGCCGACTCGCTGTCACCGGACGGCTTGGAGACTGGGCAACTTCCTCGATGAAATTTTCTCTCGAAGATCGTGCTCCTCTGTCTAAAGATTGATCGAGTTGGAATGAGGGAGAAGGAGCCATATAAATAGAAAAGGAGATGAAATTTGAATTTTTGAATTTTTGATTTTTTTGGTGAAAGAGATAAGAGAGATGAATTTTGAAAGGAGATAAAGATAAAAAGAGATAAACGTATTTACAAAATTATCTATTTTTTTTGAATTTTCGTCACTTATTTATTTGAATTAAAAAAATGTTATTTTTTTTATTTTTTATGGTGATTAATTAAAAATAGCAACTATATACATATACTATATACATATAAGACATTATATACAAGGGTAAATGAGGAAATTAGCCTTTTTGTTTTAAGAATTTATTTTTTTTATTTTTTTATTTTTATTTTAAATAATTAGTAAGATTAATTTACAAATATATACAAATACAACATGCACAAAATACATGGGAAAATTGCACAAACCTTCCCAGAAAATCGACTTTTCAAGTGTAACTCCAAAAATTATCAAAATATAGCCATTTTAAAGATAATATAATTTCGAATCCAATGGAAGTGAGATTAATTCAATTTGAGCTTATATGGAGTCGGAATTGGTCTTTCAATTAGTACTTAGTGGTTTTTTCCAAGTGTGGTTACTTTTATTCTGCACATGATCTAATTGTGCAATTATTTTTATTAATTAGGACACATTTTTATTTACAACTTTGGTTTTGGAAGTTATTTGATTTGAGTTCAATTAAGGCACAAATAAATTAGTGTCAGTTTTATACAGACATATACAAAACACATTTTTTTGGATTTTCTAATTGAGGACCCTATCTCCCCCTACTTTATTCCTGGTCGATCAGGTCAAGTCTTGACCTTCTCTCGGGGTTTGGGTCAGCCTGTATACAATCTTCTTTTTTTTATTTTCTTTTCTTTATTTTTTTCTTTCTTTCTTTATTTATTTTAGGTTAAAATTAGTAAGAAGTGTACAATATTTACACAGATGCAAGTTAGTAAGAATATGGAGTTAGTGTTATATGCAGATGTTTTATAAGGGATTTTAAGCTAAAATAAATGAATAAAGATGACGAATCGCAGATTCATCAGGGATATTTATTCGGACTTTCCGAATCTCTCGTTGAACCCTCCAAAAAGTATGTCTTCAAAGGTCCAAGCGCAACTTGGACCAACGTGGACTCATGACCCTCTTGAGCCCAGGATCACCCACTCTCGGGACGGTTACTCTCAAACCATTCCCTTTCTCTCTTTCCACCTCACTGAGGAAGACCTTCGCCTCGGTGAGAATATCTTGATTCATAAATCCTCTTCTAATCAAGACCACATTGTTGATGTAGGACCTAAAGAAGATACAAGAAAAATACCTCCAAAGAAGAAAGAAGAGGAAGAAGAACACCCCGAGGACCCGATCAGAATGGTATTTGCCAGATTAGTTGCATCTGAGCAACAACAAGCACTACTGAGAGCTCAGTTAGGGCATCTCAATGTTGGGGTCGAACTACCAATGGATGCGGCGTATAACCCCGGACAATACAGAATTCAGAACTATTTGAGTTCAGTCGAACCCACTGTTGATTTCAAGTTGAAGCTGCACTTTCTGAACCTGCTGCCACACTTTGGTGGGAATGCTTCTGAGGAGCGATATGCATTCCTAAGGGACTTCGAGCTCGTCTGCGCTAACCTTAGACATCCTAATGTTAGCCAGGATTATATTGGGCTCACAGCCCTTTCATTTGCCTTGGGTGGAAAAGCTGACTACTGGGTCAAAAATCTTGGGATTACCGTCACCACTTATGTCCAGTTCAAGGACCTATTTCTGAAGAAGTTCTACCCGCTGAGTAGAACTAACATGATGAAGATGTGTATTACGAGTTTTTCCCAATTATCTCAAGAAGATTTTTGTGATGCATGGGAAAGATTCAAGGACATCCTGCAGAAGTGTCCCTGTCATGATCTAGTTGACAATATTTTGGTCCAGCCATTCTTTACTGGTCTCAACCCTGAGATGCAGGGTTTAGTGAGTGCTGCCTTTGGAGGCAACTATACATCACGAGGATCAGATACCGTCTGTAAGGTATTCGAGCAGATGGCTGAAACCAGCCGCTCACATATGGCCAGCACGGCCTATACATCATCCCCCAGTTCACTCTCATTTGGAGGGGGAAAATCAGTTGTAGTCGATCTCTCTTAGGATGTGATCCCTAGCATGGTACTCCTTCCAGACAAGATTACTGTAGTCGAGAGGATTGACAGGAGAATTGATGAATTGGACAGGAGTGTCTCCAAGATTCCAAAACAAATGGAGGAGTTGACTGATAGGGTATCTAAGATAAAGATACATGTCGTGACTGCACCCTCTGCCCCCGTTTAACGAGTTCACCATATTCAGGAGCAAGTGGTGTCAGGGCAACCCCAGTCGTGGGAGCAGGACCAATCATACGCCCACTCTTTCCAGCAGCCGCCTCCATTAGCAGATACAATTCAGGAGGAGCCTCCACGTTTTGGGAGGTGAATGGAGTATGGTATACTCAGGACCCTACCAGGCAGGGAAGTATGGGAGACCGACAGACCTACCAGCATCCCCCAACCTTTCACAACACCGCATTCACCTCCACACCACCTCATCACATCAGAGCCTTGGATTCCAGCCAACTCAGTAGCAGCGGTAGTAGTACTAGCAGTATGGCCGAGAGGGCCATTACCAGGCGGGCCAACAGGGCATGCAATCTCAGCAGATTCCCCATCAACAACAGAGGCAGTACCCTGGCCTGCAGGGCCAGTCTTCCCGTTCTTCTTCTCAGTCTTATCCACTTCCTTCTTCATCTGGTCCCGTGGATATTCAGCAGCAGATACTCGATGAGCGACGTTCCTACAGGAACAAAATTCACGACTTACGGGTGGATGTCAACCGCCTGTCCAGATGGAGAGACGACCAGACTGCACCCTCTACCTCAATCCCAGCAAGTTCAAGCTAAACCCAATAGCTTGAACCGATCTAGTTCTCAACAGCACTTTGGTCAGGTATACTATTCAGCATCTCCTAGATCTGAACATGAGATTCTTTCGTGTCGCGAGGCTAACCACATGTCACTCGGGAGCGGAAGGACCGTGACCGTACCTGACCGAACGAGGGACACAAGGAGGGGCATCTCTGAAGCTCTACCTGAGGAGTCATTAGAGGAGGAGGAGGAGAGGCAGCATATTCCAGAGCCCCATCAGCATCATTCGAGGATTTCTACTCAGGGAGTCGAGAGGAGAAGGAGAGAACGTATGCAACTTCGGCAACATGGATACACTTCTGATTCTATGGAGGACCTTGTATCTCCGATTGTGGTGGATACCACTCCAGTTTCTATTCCACAAACTATAGTAGATAGTTTAGATTTTGATTCCATCTTGCATCAAAAAGATTCTTGTATGAAGAACTCTGTTTCAGTTAATGGAAAGAATGATCTTTCTGTTCATGATTCAGATTCTTCATCTTCTGTTTCCCTAGCTTTAATCCCTTTCCCCCTTGCTCTTACGGCAGGAAAGCATATCAAAAAGATTCAGAAAGATGACCTTGATATGGCATGATTTTGTAAAGAAAATATCATTGTAAAGGTGACATTTGATGAGTATGTGGCTAACCATCCTGCATTCTAGAGATACCTTAAGGTGAGATGCACACCAACTAGGGTTAGCAGGAAGAAAGAGAACCAAAATATAAAGACACATGTCTTGTCGGTAGCCACAACCTATTGTATCAAGAATCAGACATTGCCAAGGAAAAAGAGAGACATGGGTGCTCATTACGTGGAGAGTCATACTGACTACGTTGCGTTTGCACGCACACTCTTGGATAACGGTTCTTCGATCAACTTACTTCCCTTAGCATTATATCAGAAATTGGAGTTGAGACCACTTCGCAAATCTAGAGCTTTACTCCAATTCACAGATCGTTCAGTGAAGAGACCTACGGGAGAAGTGAAGAACATAGTTATCTCGATTGAGGGGAAGAACTATCAAGTTGACTTCATAGTCTTGGACATGGAGACCCCCAATCATTGGAGAGAGTATCATATTATTCTCGGGCGGCCCTTCCATAGGACCGCAAGTGCAGCTTTCGATTATGGTACGGAAATGATGAAGTTCCGTTCTCCAGGCGGAGAAGTGAGCCTTGAGATGAAGCAGACCAAGTATCAGCGACCCGATTCAGAGAGTAGCACAGAATACTCATCTTCAGAGGTAGATTACAAAATGATTAGCACTAGTGGGATTTGGAGTCAAGTTCCTTCAGGACAGAGTGAGACTCTTTCATCTAGAGAGGACATAGTGCATGATGCAGTTTTCCAGGTGTTGTCTGATCTTGTTAGAGATGCATCTACCTATTCTTGTGATGACATAGAGATCCATCTTGATCTGTCAGTTCCATCCTCTTTGGAACAATCATGGGATATAGATGACGAGTCGGGCGTGGCTTTTGCTGATTGTTTGGATATTTTTGACGATCTGACTCCCGATACATCTGATTTGGTGGAGAGTCCTACATAGTTGAGCCCACCTTCATTCAACACGGAACTGTATTCAGATTCAGTTCAGCCGGATTTGCTTGATGATACCACATTACCGGAACTGAAATCACTACCTCCTACACTCAAGTATGCCTTTCTTGTGGGACCTAAAGAGAGATATCATGTCATTATTAGCTCAGACTTGACTTTAGAACAGGAGTCTAGGTTATTAGAGGTCTTAGAGAAGAACCGCAAAGCAATAGGCTGGACAGTGTCAGATCTCGTGGGGATCAACCCCGCTCTATGCTCGCACCACATTTTTACTGAGGATAATGCGAGACCTTCCCGTGAATTTCAAAGGAGACTTAACCCCAATCCACGGGAAGTGGTGAAGAAAGAGATTGAGAAATGGTGCAAGGCGTGGTTTTTATACCCTATTTTTGACTCCAAGGGGGTGGCCCCGCTTCATGTTGTCCCGAAGAAGTCGGGAATTCATATGGTCACCAACGAGGAGGAGGTAAAGATCGCGACACGAGTACCCACGTCGTGGTGTGTCTATGTCGATTATAGGCGCTTGAATGCTGCGACCAAGAAAGACCACTTTCCCTTACCTTTTATTGATCAGATCTTGGAGAGATTAGCAAGGAAAGAATTCTTCTGTTTTCTTGATGGGTACTCAGGCTACAACCAGGTGTCCATAGCCCCTGAGGACCAGGAAAAGACCACATTCACATGTCCATTCGGCACTTATGCCTTCAGGCGCATGCCATTCGGGCTCTGCAATGCCCCGGGCACTTTTCAGCGGTGCATGATAGCCATATTTGCAGAGATGGTGGGAGATTTCCTGGAAGTGTTCATGGATGACTTCTCGATCCATGGTGATTCTTTTGATACATGTTTAGCGCAATTGGACCTAGTCCTCGTGAGGTGTAGAGAGGTGAATCTGGTATTCTCCTGTGAGAAGAGTCACTTTATGGTGATGGAGGGTATCGTGTCGGTGCATGTCATCTTCAAAAGGGGAATGGAGGTTGACCCTGCTAAGGTGGAGGTGATCAAGAAACTCGATCCACCTACCAACGTGAAGTCAGTGCGGTCATTCTTACGGCATGTTGGATTCTAAAGGAGATTCATTCAGGATTTTTCAAAGATCGTCCGCCCTCTGACTGAGCTCTTAGGGAAAGACACAGAGTTCGTTGTAGATCATAGGTGTCTGGAGGCCTTTGAGCTCTTGAAGAGGAAAATTTGTGCCTCGCCTATCCTGCAAGCTCCTGACCGGTCTCTCCCCTTTGAGATCATGATTGATGCTTCATATTTTGCTATAGGAGCTGTGTTAGGACAACGGCGAGAGGGGATGCCATTTGCGATCCACTACGCGAGCAAAGTATTGGATCATACATAGAAGAATTATACAGTGACTGAAAAGGAAATGCTCGTTGTAGTATGGGCCCTCGAGAAGTTCAGGTCATATATTTTGGGCTCTAAGGTGACAATCTATATTGATCACACAGTCATTCGATATTTAATGGAAAAGAAGGATGTGAAGGCACGTCTTCTTAGGTGGATTTTACTCCTCCAGGAATTTGATTTGGAGATAAAAGATAAACCTAGAGTGAAGAACGTTGTGGCTGATCACCTTTCTCGTATTGAACTTAAAGATTCTCCTGATTATGAGCGGATTAGAGAGACCTTCCCATACGAGTCAATTTGTGTTATTGACTCACTTCCGTGGTATGCCAACATGGTGAACTATCTTGTCTCCAAGCAGGTTCCCCATGGTTGGACTAGGAGCAGCATTGACCGACTGAAGTCAGATTCGAGGAGATACCACTGGGACGATCCTTTCCTTTTCTTCGAAGGGACGGATTGTGTTTGGAGAAGGTGTATTCCTCAGGAGGAGTACCAGAGTGTCCTCACATATTGTCATTCACTCGAGTCTGGAGGACACCATTCGGGAAAGAGAACCGCTCACAAAGTACTTCAATGTGGATTGTATTAACCGACCTTGTTTAGAGATGCTATTGATTTTGTACGGTCGTGCCCGATCTGTCAAAGGATGGGAGGGTCAGTTGGATAGAGAGATGAGATGCCCATGCAGCTGGTGATTATTTGTGATGTTTTTGATGCATGGGGCATAGATTTTATGGGTCCCTTTCCCAACATCCAAGGACATGAGTACATTTTGTTGGCGGTTGATTGTCTATCTAGGTGGGTGGAGGCTATCCCAACCCAAACCGCAGACAGCAAGACTATCTGTAAGTTTGTGTGAGACCATATTATTGCTAGGTTCGGGGTGCCGAAAGTTTTGATATATGATGGAGGTAGCCACTTTGTGAACCGAGATATGAGATCTTTAGCTAAGGACTATGGATTTGAGCATAGAGTTACTAGTCCTTACCACCCACAGTCCAACGACATGGCAGAGGTTTTGAACAGAAAGGTGAAGAGTATTTTGCAGAAGTTGATTCGCCCTGATAGGAAGAACTAGTCCCAGCTTTTGGACCAAGTTCTATGGGCCTATAGGACAGCCTACAAGACTCCATTGGGTACTTCACCATTCAGAATGATCTATGGCAAGCCATGTCATTTGCCCGCAGAGCTGATTCACAAATCCGAATGGCCTATTAAGCAGATTAATTGGAGTTGTCACCTAGGGAAGCTTTGTCGAGACTTGAACTTTAATGAGCTCGTGGAAATCCAAAATAGGGCATATGACAACAGTTTGATTTATAAGGACAAAGTGTAGAGATGGCATGATCAACACATTAGGTGCAAAGACCTCGTCCCTAGACAAAAGGTATGGTTGTTCAATGCGAGGTTGAATATGTTCCATGGGAAGCTCAAATTTAAATGGATGGGTCCCTTTGTTGTTAAGAAAGTGCACGAGAATGGAAGTGTAGAGATAGCTGATCTCACAGATGGTGCACAATCTCATGTGGTGAATGGACAAATGTTGAAGCATTTTGTAGATTCGAAAGAGCAGTTAGTCCAAGTCGAGGTCATCAACGTCATGCAGAGTGAGCACAGAGCAGATACATCATATTACTCTTCATGAAGATGCAGCATCAAGATTCAACAGCTTAGAAGATTCATTCACTCTTTTATATCATCCCTTATCTGTATATTCTCCAGATCACATCGGTTCTCACACTTACTCCTCTCCTATACTTAGGCTGATCAGAGCCTAAGCATAGGGGGAACCGAGGCCAGCCATATGTATATACTTATTCATTTCTTCTCTTGACCTCGTCCACCCCATTTTTGCTCTTCTTCTATACTTAGGCTGACCAGAGCCTAAGTATAGGGGGGTGGATCGACTTATATACTTTTTATTATTTTAGTTATCCTACGCTTAGCATGAGCTATGTCTTTTTCTCTCTTGTTGTGCTCTGAGGACATAGCACATGCTAAGTATAGGGGGTGTGTATATATTACATATATACTTTACCCATAGCTTGTACTTTCACATATTTTTGTGTATATTATAATAATTACAGGTTGGGTAAAATTGGTTAAAAAAATTCAAAAAACTCTTATTGCTTAAAAATACTTTTTTCAAAGAAAACAAAAAAAAATCTCTCTTTTTTTCTTTGTTAATAAAAAATACGTGTTTTCCAAAAAAACTTTTAAAAAAACATCTTTATTTCTTCCTATCCTTTACAAAAAAACAAAAAAATAAAACTCTAAAAAAACTAACTAATGGGTTGGTTTAACCCCTGACGCTTACACATTCACATAAGACTTGTGATGATCAAGAACACTTGGTTTAGGAGGTCTTGAGATTTTGTGATAACCAGCCTTTGTTATTAGGGTCCTTGACTTAATTATTCACATTTCCCTAGTTTGAAAGATTTGTGTGTTATATTGCATGCTTAGTCTCTACCTAAAGAATATGATTAGCACCTCACATACACGACTGCAGTTATGATGAGATGAGTTGGAATTATACTTGAGGAACTGGGATGAGGGATTTGAGTTTGGACCTGATTTGATGATACTTGAGGATGGGATAAAATCAATGAGGGCTTCATGAAACCTGAGTGTCAGCACCTTTAGCCAGTATGAGAACATGGTTCTTGTACTATCTCTTGATATTTACCTATGTGCCAGGGTGTGATAAAATAAAAAATGTTGATCAGTGTGCGCCAACTCTTGGTAAAAGCAGTGGAGCTAGCCAAAATACTACAAAGCAACGAAATGTTAAAGAAAAGCTCTCATTCCACAAAGTCAAATATCAAATAGCTTCCACCAAAGGAAAGCGCTCCCAACCATTTTAAAGTGTCCACTTGGACCACCGCTATTAGGACCAGGAGTCAGGCTTGCACCAAAAAAGGGTCATGCATCGTAAATGCTACAAGTCTGGGTAGAGAAAGTACGATAGATACTAAAAAAAGCACACCCGGGTGTACTCCCAGGAAAACAAGTGCAGACGACTCCAACTTCTCTTGACGGATGCATTGATCAACACCAAAAAAAAGCGTTGAGTTACTAAGGCACTCGAGAGGATCCTTGTTCCAATGAGAGGGAGAGAAGAAATGACACAATCCTATGCCCTCCATCAACTGGCCTTCCATCTACACTTTTAAGTCTGACAACTAAAGAGATGGTGGATTGGATGTAAGCAATGGTTTATTCCCTAGTGTTGAGGATCGGGTTCTTAGGAGAGTCTATTAGACTGGAACCTTGGGTGACGTTGCGACTCTACTCTTGTAACTACGGTCAACACATTTAAGTCATATCCCTACTATATATGTATACAAAGAGAGTCTGATGATTAGGGAAATTGGATACCTTTTGACTAGAGCTTGGTTCATCTTAGAATTTTAGGATCTCTGAAACTGAAAGTTCCTGAAGAGGATCAAGTCTTGTATTCACATGCACAGTCAGGGGTTATTCTAACTTATTCATTCTTTATTTGCTTGAGGACTCGCAAAGTTTAACTATAGGGGGTGATGAATCCACGATTCATCATCTCAATATCTTGATCTTAGCAAAATCTCCGAGTAAAATCCCAAATAAATATCCATAAAATCAATAAATTAACAAAATGACTCTTGTAAATAAAACACACTAATTATTGTATATTAAATTGTACAAAATAAATTAACAATAAAAAAGCTGCAAAAATAAAGGAGTTTTTCACATGTAAATAGCCCAAAACTTCATGTATTTTTAATAATTTTATTCCAACTCCTTTTTGGTTAATTCTTTCTATATCATGTTAATAAAAATGTATATAAAATACAAAAATATAAAACAAATTTCACCTCAAATAAATGCCCCTAGATCCCAAAGAGAAAAAAACCATAAAGTCCAACTTCCTGGCCAAATTCCCGCTCCGTATGAACTCCAAAATCACCAAACTCACTTTTAAAGTTCTAGAAAATTATCTATCCAACGAAAGTGGTTTTATTAAAATCGGAGCTCATTTGCAAAAGTTGGATTCTGAGACCTAGATATACATTGTATATTATGTATATATTCATTCTTTCTTCATTTTTTTATCTTTCTTAATTACTAAAAATATAAAAAAAATCATCGTTGTGTTGTATTTTGATTCTACTATTTTAGTGTATTTTTCTGTTGTAAATATCTCTTATTAAAAAGATAAAAAAATATAAATTAGAAAAGCAAACAAAAAAATATACATGTTGTTTGTCTTCTTTTGTAAATTCTCCACTATTTATTTTTTCTCTTTTATTTTATTGTATTTAAAGTACCTACTTTATTTAATTCTATTTTCCTTTATTTATTTTCCATTCTCTACAATAACCACCATTCAAGTCCACCATTTTTTAATAACCTCCATTCCACTCCATATTCTTCATCCAACCTCCCATTCAACTCCATTAATAATACAACCTCCCATTCACTCCACCTTCATTCTAACTTCCATTTTTTCATATCTTTATATACATTCCATCCTCCTCAATTTGCCTTTGATCCATCTTTATGTGAGGAGAGCCTAGTTCCCATAGTTGAATCGGTGACAGCGATGCAACCGCAGTCGAGCGACGACAGCCCTCTCTCCGGTGAGATCCGTTGGTTTTTTGGCCAACATCGCAGCCGCACCCGTGTGCTGCTCGAGCTCATCGCTCACCGACGATTCGAGCGAAGACCGTGCTCTCGTGAGCATATCATAGGCGACGCGACCATCTTCCTCCGTAGGTAATTTCCTTTTTCATCATTTTTATCTTTGCAATTTTTTTAGCACATCTCATTCACCACCCTCCTCCATTTGTTTTAATTTATCACATCACCACCGTCACCACATCTTGATCTTTAGTTTTGTTTTCTTCTATTTCCTTTTTAAGAAAATTAAAAATTAAAAAATTGAAATTAAAAAAATTCAAAACAACAGCAAAAAAAGTTAAAAAAATAAAAAAAATGGAGGGAGCAGCAGCGGCTCTGCCGCCACCCCCCACCGCTCCTTCCACGGCAGCCACCGGCTGCTCCCCACCGCCGGCCACCGCCGTTGCCTCCAGCGGTGCTCCTCCCTCCTCCACGCAGTCCCGCGCGACCGCCCATGCTACCACCGGCCGCTCCATCCAGCCCCCCCTCCCCCCGTGCACGTCCCCGCCATGCCTACAGCCTCCTTTGCCTGCCTCCACCACGGGAGCCCACCGCCGACCCCGCAGTCCGCCTGCGCACTCCCGCTAGTGCACGCCTCCTCCCCCTGCAAGCGGCGTCGTCCACAGCCGCACCGTCGCACGGGCCGCTGCCACCGCCATCCCCTTTTTGGGTTTCTCCCCCATCGTGCCCCATGAAGAAGAAGGTCTATTTCATTTTTTATTTTTGTAAAAATTGCATATTTTCCCCTTTAAGTTTCTGTAATTACAAACGTATCCCCGTACCCGTTTTGTTCTGTTCGTATTTAATTCGGCTTTGCATTGATAACCGGTGTTAGGGTATTAATTTGGACTTCAATCTTGTATCTTTTTATTCAAGGAAAAATAGAATTATATTGAACAACTTAGTCTCTGTCATATGAACATTTATTTATATTTTTGGGAGATATTGTGAATTAACCAAAATTGTTTAATTGAAATATTTCATATTTTACCCACATTGAGCTTTTAAATTCATATCTCACTCACTGTTGCTCTAAAAATTCCACGAAAATTAGAGATGATGCCTTCAAATGTGTTTGAATTAGTGTCCAAATATCTTTTTAATTGGAGTTAATTGTGCCTGAAATAAATTGTAGAGTGATTTTTGAAATTGATTTTTAATTAAATCCATACGTCATAATTTTGTGAAATTTCAAGTCTCCTGGTTTCCATATAAAATTACCTGTATCACCGCTGACTGTTCTCATCAGTTTCGCATCTTCTCCGGAAAAACAAAGAAATGATTTTCATCAAGAAATCGGTTAGATCTATAGGTAGGTACATGACCTCTGAGATAATTCGCTCTCTGCCTAATTTGCTATCGTGGATTTATCAGGAATTAATTAGTCTCTGTCACTCTATCTTCACTAAACAATTCATAAAAAATTCATATTATGTCAGAAAAATCCAAAAAAAATATTGTAGTATCTTTGCATTATGTTTTCATTCCAGTAAAGTTTTCATGATTTTTTATTACTGTTTGTGTGAAAAATTTTGAAAAAACCAATAAAAAGTGTGTATTTTTAATTCTTGCATTTTAACCCCTAAAATTCTAAAAAAATATGTTTTGCATGCATCACTGAATTAAGATCCTATAAAAAATATAATTTGGCTTAATTGAACTGATTTGACATTAAAATTAATTTGGCCTAGTTGTGTATTTCTTACTGTCTTGATTCATCCATATTTACATTTGCATTTGTTTTTACATTAAAAAAGTTAAAAAAATCTATATTGGAAATCTAAATCTTAATTTTCGAATTAACTCCAAAATTGTTCCTTGCCTCCCTGTGTTCGACCCCTGACTTGCCCGGGATATAAATTAAAGCCGAGACACTCTTCACGGAGATCTTCTCTCGGTTCTGGTTGATTCGCTAAGTACACGTACTACAACGTGCCCAAATTAAACATCGTATTTAGCGATTCTTCAGTGGGATCCTCCCAATGGTACGACTTGGTCTTCACAAGGAAAGTCTCAAGCCACTGCCTGGTCCAACCTTGTGGAACTTTCTTGGCAACAAGAATCGCCTCATCTGGAAAGGTGACTCCGAGCTTCGTTCTTCTCACCGGTGAGTGGGGAAGGGCCTTGGTTCTCCTCCGCTTATGCAGGGGCCTTCAGATGGTGTCCAGGTCTAATCGATTGAGACATGGTGCTCTTTGGTTCTAGGAGACCTGTAGCTATAGGTGAAACTTCGAGACTCACCCCAGGGGCTCGTTCTCGTCCGTTCCTGCACCAAAAAGATGACAGGGCTCAAGAGCAATGCACTTGACCCCAAAATGGCAATTGGAGTTGTGTGGATGATGAAGGTGAAGAGGCTCCGACGGTGCGGAAGAAGGGGGCCTCAAATCACTTCGATTTTGGTCGAATCGAAGAGGAAAACAGGTGGACGAGATGGAGAACGCGTCATGGATTGAAGTGGGTCGGTGAGCATACCATGGAAGCGAGGTGACAGCAAGAATCACCTCATCTAGATAGGTCCCAGTGATGGGCGTAGTGAACTCAGAAGTCTCATGAAGCTCTAATTTGGAAAGGTGGTCCGTCACCACATTCTTGACTCCAGGATCATCCTTAATTTCAATGTCAAACTTCTGAAGTAGAAGGATCCATATAGTAAGACATGCCATAGAATCCTTCTTATCCATTAAGTACCTGATGGCGGTGTAGCCTGTAAAAATGGTAACCTTAGATCCAATGATGTAAGATCTGAACTTATCTAAGGCAACGACTACATCTAGCATTTCTTCTCTGTAACGGTGTAATTCTGCTAGATGGAATCCAAAGTCTTGCTAACATAGTGAATAGTGTACAGAAGGCCATCCTACCTCTGTCCTAAAACAGCCACTACGGCAAAATCTGAGGCATTAGTCATAATCTCTGGGAGAGACCAATCGGGTAGCTGAAGGACAGGTGCCAGTACAACCAGATTCTTGAGTGTCTGAAATGATGAGAGACACTTATCATCTACAATGAACTCGGTGTCTTTTGTGAAAAGATCAGTAAGCAGTCGGACAATTCTACTGAAGTTCTAAATGAACCATCGGTAGAAACCGACATGCCCAAGAAAAGATTACAACTGCTTCAAATTCGACGGCGGATTGAGCTTCTTGATGATGTCCACATTAGTTGAATCTACCTCCATGCCCCTGTTGGAGATGATATGACCAAGGATCATCCCCTCAGTCATTATGAAGTGACTCTTCTCCCAAGATAAAACAAGATTGACTTCCACACAATGTTGAAGCACACGGTCTAGGCTATTAAGGTAAGCATCAAAATTATTGCCATAGACCAAGAAATCATCGATGAAGACCTATAAAAATTCACCCACCATATCCGAAAAAAATGGAAGCATATACCTTTGGAATGTAGCTGGGGCATTACATAGATCAAAGGCCATCCATCTAAAAGCATATGTTCCGAACGGATAGGTGAATGTCATTTTATACTGGTCTTCAAGCGCAATGACCACCTGATTGTCTCGCGAGTACCCATCAAGAAAGCATAATGACTCTTCCCATCTAATCTCTCAATAATCTGATCAATAAATAGTAGTAGGAAGTGATCCTTCTTGATCGCATGATTCAATCGTTTGTTGTCCACGTAGACTCGCCAAGAAGTCGGTACTTGGGTATCAATCTCCTCTTCGTCCACATTGATAACTTTAGTGATACCCATCTTCTTGGGTACCACATAAGTGGACTGATCCATTTAGATTCGGAAATGTGATAGATAAAATTGGCGCTCCACCACTTGGAAATTTCCTTCATAGCACCTCTCTAAGATTCGGGTTCAGCCTGCACTGAAACTCATGAGATGGTTTGGCGTCATCCTCTAAAAACATGTGGTGGGAGCGCATGGCCAGACTAATCCCATGGAGATCTGCTACTGACCAATCGATTACCTTGTGGTTTCTTTCAAGAACCTCCATCAGGCGAGATTCTTGGTCATCTATCAAATCAGCAGAGATTATGACTAGAAACATGTTGGACTCTCCTATAAGGAACCAGTATTTCATACTATGTGGTAATGGCTTCAACTCTAGGTGGGTGGGAGTGGGTAAATCTGCTTCCTTAAGTGTCTGAGTGAATGCAACCAGATCGGTGACAATAAGCTCGCTCTGCTTATCTGATGGAGACTGCCCTACTGATGACTGACATGACTGAACCGGCTTTGTCCCCATACTGGTTGTAGGCTCTGCAAAAATCAAACAAGGAATATACTCATTAAACTCATGCTAATCAAAATCCATGTCTGAATTGGAGGGGTCACTGTCTGAATAATAAGAAAAAAAAATCACTCTCAAAACCAGAATATGCTTCATTTTGTTTAAAAGGGGAAATTCAAGATTTTTTTATTTAATGAGAAATCAAGTGTTGATGTAACCCTAAAATTACCTCAACAAATATTATTGTTTAAATCTCAAGCAAAAATAAAAGAAATGTGAGCAAGTGAAGTTAGTTATTAATATAGCATACAGGATCGAACTCAGGGAGGCTACAAATCTCAAGGGTTACTTAAATCAATGAAAAATCAAAGAAATAAAAAAGAATCTTTTTATTTTTAAACTCTTGGTCTTTTTAAGGAATTTTTGCCTTTTATATATTTTATGAGTTTTAAATTTTTATCTATTATTAATATTTTTCTAATTTAATATTTTTTAATGATTTTTAATTTAAAACAAAACAAAAAAAGAATATTGAAAGTAAATGAAAATGTGCTCTTGGACTAAAGCAATAATAGAAATAGCAAATTCAAGGACAATAGTGCAAATTTCACACGAAAAAAGCTCATGCCGGTGCACGTGAGTCGCATTGGCACATATTTAAATGTGATTATTATAAGTCTTGGGGGCAAACAGTAACAGACATAAGTAAGACTTTTAATGCAAAATACCAAAAATATCACTTACAAAGAACATTCTGCAATTCACAAAGGACTCAAACATAAATAAAATATACACTAAGGGAATTTATGCAATTATTCAATAAACCACAACGAATCACATGTCCAAATAGAACTTATTTACAATTCAAACTAAATGCAAGGGCTTGGGAGCAAAAGATCACAGATCAAATCAAATGAAATGCCTAGAGGGGTATATATATAGGCTGAGGTGCGATGAAATTCAAACGTGCAAAGCGTGTAAACCAAGACATAATTATTGAAATGGATACTCGAGCGATGATGTTTATTAATCTTGCAACAAAAATAGTGAAGATATCAGGTTTATTTAATGGACAGAGTGATCGGAAAAATGAGAAGAAGCAGGTCCGGTAAGAATATTTATTCGCATGGACTAGAGAACGGAAGGCTGACCCGGGTCAATGGACTCGGGTCCACCCAATGGGAGGACTTTGAGAATAAGACAAAAGTCAGATAAAACAAAATAGTAAGGAAAATGTAAATAAAATAAAAAAATTATAAATGAATTTAAATTAAATAACTTTATAAATAAAAATGTTAATAAATAAATAACCTTAATTTAGGTGAATTTTAAAATTTTAAATAAATTAAATAATTAGGTTAAAATAAATAATTACCCTTTTTTCATAGGTATATATACATACATATACAACATCGGTAATTTTAATAATTTATTTTTACAAATGATTATATAAATTAGTAATTTATTAATTTAAAGCATTTTAAAAGGGTTTTAAAGAAATTTTTATTTTATTTTTTTATGAAATAAAGTATTAAGTTAAATAAACAAAGGTATTTACAATGTAGGTAGTGGTGGAAACACAATATATACAATTAATTTATTCTTGATTATTTTTGTTTTTGTAATTTTTTTGCATTTATAATAATCAAATACAATATTTGCACATCTTTAAAAATATAATATGTCCAAAAATATACTGAAAATAAATAAAATAATAATTTCACTCGATGTACAATACAATCATAATATACATTACACTCCAAAAAGCCAGTTTTTACATCTTAACTATGATTTTAATGAAACCATTTTCATTTTAAAGGTTATTTAATTTTGTGTATAATAAAAGTGAGTTTGCTTTATTTTTGAGATTTTATAGAGAAGATATTGATTTGACAAGTTAGGCTCTGTGGCTTTTCCGAAGTGATGTTATTTTATTAATGTACAATTATTCTTCTTGCAATTATGTTTAATATTTACAACAATCTTTTATATACAAGTTCCCAGAAGAAAATATGTTTATTTGGAGTGAATTTGGTGATCAATAAAATAGAACAAGGAATAAATACGTTATGTACAATATGTACAAGTGATGAATAGTGATGATATACGAGTGATATAAATTATTTTTCTTATTTTTCTGATGAAGGCGTTATCTCCCCCTACTTTATTCCTTGTCGATCATGTCAACTCTTGACCTTCTCTCGAGGTCAAAGTCAACCTGTATTTATTACATATATACAATCTTTATTTTTCTTTTATTTATTTATTTATTTTATGTTAAAAACAATTATAATTATACAATATAAACAAAAGAATAGGGTTTTATTAAAAAAGATTTTATTGGTATTTACAAGTGTTTAAGAAGTGATTTTAAGCTAAAATAAATGAATAAAATGATGAAATGCAGATTCATCATCCCCTATACTTTACCTTTGCTAGTCCCTTAGCAAACACTTATTCGAAAAATAAGTGACTAAAAAGAAAAGGAAGAAAAGAAAAATAAAGAATTTGGAATAAGTTTGATTTTTAATTTAATCTTCATAAAAACAAAGTATCGAGCTCGGTCAGACCTATGAATTATTAGTTTGGCGGAACCTTATTGGGAATTGGATTTAAGACCTTACAACCCTCAAGTTGCACAAGTCTCTATTTAGTTTGCCTCAACAGTCAGGTCAGAACAAGTCCTCATACGTAAATTCTGATGAATACGATTCTACTTGTATTGTGTAAATAAATATATCTCTCCATAACAGAAATGACATTGAACAACATTCTCTTAACAAGGTAACCCTAATTCCCCAGTCTAGCTACTATTTCCTTGAGGAGCGGTGTATTTCCTTCTAAGTTCAGATATGTGTTGTGTCCACAATCGAAGGGGGAGAAGATAGAAGAATAAGAAGAGAAGTGGATTGCGACCAATGTAGCCGCATCTCCTTCTGAAGCCGACCAATGTAGCCAAGTCTCCGCTATGATTTGCAGTCTCTCTGAAGCTAGACCAATGTGATCAAATATATACATGATTGATTTTTTTGGAATAAATTTTTGCTTATATTTGGTGGGAAGAATTGTTGCACTGTAATGAATCTATGATTCATCGCCTTTATTCTTCTATTTTGGCAAAATCCTTGGTAAAAGACACGCAAATACTCACTAATTTACATTGATTAATATTCTAACAACAGTTATTAATATTATATATTTAACACTTATTTTATCCCAAATAAAATAATAAAAAAATGAAAAATAAAAGAAAAGAAGGATGTATAGTATATACATACTGATCCTAAACCCGAGACCGAGTCAATAATGACTTGGTCGACAAAATAATTAAGCAGGGGAGATAAAGATCCTAATCTATGAAAATATCAGAAAATCTAGATCATAAAAATATATTTACACATCTCTCATCATGTAAATATTTCACCTATTTTATTTATCATCAAGAAAATCTCAAATGAAAATCCTTTCTTCATAAAAGTTATATATATTATTTTATAAAAATATCAGAAAAAAATTAGTTAATATAAAAAAATTCATTACGATGAACCAAAAATGACGTAAAAGCCGAATTTCAAGTTTCATAACTATTTATAGAAAACTTTAAATCGACCAAACTCAATTTTAAACTTCGTTTTATAACTAATACTAATTATTAAAAGGGAAAAAGGAGTATGCTCCCTGGTTGTTGCTAACTTACATGCTCCCACCCATTTTCCCCTGTATTGTTTTTATTTTTCGGAAATGAAACATATTGGAATTTAGATCACAATATGTAACCATGGTGTCATTAAAAATACGACTTAATTTGAGACTTCTATCCCCTCCATCATGACTGTCAAATTTTAACGGTCTCAGAATTGCTGAAAATAACCCCCTCCAGATGGAGGGGGCATAGGAGTCTCTGTTTCTGACGAAATTTTAATAGAATGTTAGGGATATAGTGATGAATATACATATTTTTATTTTCCAAAAAAATAAAAAAATGTGGTAAAAATAGAGGTGGGAGTAGCCCATTGGCTACTCCCAGGGAATAGCCTCATTTAACTCATACTAAAAATATCAAAAAAATATTGAAATAATACAGGTGGGTTTTGGCGGTTGGGCCCCTTTGTCTATATATATTATATGTGGAAACTTCCTGATTTTCTAATTAATTATCCTTAATTTAGTTTAATCTAATTTATTTTCTAAAATGTTTCTAAATTTTAATTAAAAAATATATAAAAATATAACATAAGTGAAAATTCCAATAAATCCTGAAGCCACGAAGACGTGACCTAAATTTTTCAGACTCCATAACTCGGTCATATGGACTCCGAATTAAGTATAGTCACTTTTAAAGTTCGTTTTATTTAATTATATACCAAATGACACTGATTTCACTAAAATTGGAGCTAATATGTTAAAAGTGAGTTTTAGGACCATATTGGTATATAATGTACAATGTATAATATACTTTAATTCTATTTTGTTTAATATATGTTATAATTTATATTTATATACTTTATTAATACTTTATTAAATTAAATTTATTTATTTATTTATTTATTTTATTTAATTAATTAATTATTAAGATATTTATTATTTAAATAATTATATATTTGATTATTTAAGTATATGTCTTTAATTATATAATAAATTAATTAATTTAAGTAAATATTTAACTAATTAGTCATTAAGTATTTAATAATAATTAGTACTAATTTATTTTCTAAATTTATTTTCCTTCCTGTGCGCATGTGCATCACGCGCAATGCCTTCTCCTTCTTCCTCCCTGGAAACCCGTCGACCCTTTGTCCTTTCTCCTTCCTTCTTCTGATCGCCAACCACCGCAACCGCCGACTGTTAGCCCGATTGCCCAACAACCACCGTAGTCATCGGACTCGCCACCAGTGACCGGATCTGCTTCTTTGCCCTCTACGAAACCTCCTATATTTATACCTCCTGACCCCCCTCCCCCCGCCCTAGATCTTCGATCCACCATTTGTGACCTTATTCTAGTGAGCTCTGAGAGAGGATCCACGCGAGAGTAACAGTCGTGTCCGCCGTCAAGCAAGGAAGAGCGAGAAGTGGTGAGATCCAATGCTGGCGTGGACCTTCACTCCTCGTCGTGTTCAGCCTCCGCCTCTACCAGGTGTCGATGCCATCATCCAGAAGCTCTGTCCGAGCTCCATCCCAAGCGAAGACCTCCTTTCATATGTAGTTTCCAGATTAGTCTATCTTCTTTGATTTACCTTTGATTCCTCTTCACTGTTTCTCTTCTCCTTCCTCTCTTCATCTCTCTATTTACTTTGTTTTCTATTATTTCTGATCAAATCTGAAACCATGACCCTCAACTCCACCAATTCGATCACATCCTTATCACCTTCGGCTCTCCCCATTGTTGTTCTATCTCACGAGACCTCTCAACTCTGATCGCTATCGGTCGGAGCTCTGCTCCTTTTCCATCACCTCTGTCGGGAGCCATGCTCACTTTGCTGTTTCTATTCAAGACCGAGCCATCGAGCTCGAGTGATCTTAGATCCTTGCAGATTCGATCGTCACCATCTTCATCGAGCACCTATTTACCATTGATCGACAACTGCTTACGCATCTGGAGTGAAGCTTCATCAATATGAATGAATCGTTCATCGAAAACCATCGAGTCAAACAACAAAGGCCTTAAAGTTGTAGATTTGAAAACCACCTCCTTTGTTGGTAGCCGCACTCACGAATCATCACTGCTACATGAACTAAGAAGTCACCAGAGATCTATCCATCACGTTACCTTCCGTCGTGATACACCATCTGAACCATCGCTGCAAATCTACACCAAGATAGAGCATCTGAATCGTCGTCGTCCCCAGGAGAAAAGGGGCAAGAACAAAGTCAGCAACCAAACGTCTGATCAATAGCGATCGGACGCACAATGCCCTACTACGCGTCGAGTCAAGAGGCTACACTGCCCCACCGCTTAACATAGGCGGTGCACGTGCTTTGCACGCGCACACCCCATATTTTGGGCTTTCTGCAAATCACCTCCCAGAATTTCTTAATATTACAAACAAGGACGACTGGAGGAGATCACGTGAAGCACCACATGCAGTTCTAGGCTTTTTGCGAGCAAATCCCCTCGGGTTTTAACATTTATCACGCATGCTTAAATCTTCCAGCTATTACACTATCACTATACATAATACTATACATATTATAGTACATAATAAATAAAATAAAAAACACAAAATATAATATAAAAATATATAAAATAACTAGTATTTTACTATACACAATATGTTCATAATTTTGAAAAAATAAAAATATTTTCAATTTTCCATAAATCATTTAAAAATACAAAAATCTGTAAAATACATACAAAAAATATAAAATACTTTTAAAAATTCTTTAAAAATTAACTTTAGTATATTTTATTATATTTTACACAGAAAACCAAAAGCAAAATAAAAATCGAATATTAAAACCAATGAAAAAATACAAAATACATAAAACTTGAAAAATCATAACTAAATAAATTAAACTTGCATAAAATCACACAACATCATTTCGAAGATATTTTCATCTACTTTTTGATAAAATAAAATAAAAATATTTTCATTCTATTTTCTCTTTTTAGAATCAAAATAAAATTCTATTTTGAATAAAATCTCATTTTTCACCTTGAAAAAAAATTAAAAATTCATAAAAATCCTAAAAACTCCTAAAAATATATAAAAACATTAAAACAAATTAAAAATATAAACAACACAAAGTAAAAACCAAATACAAAATCATAAAATTTATACCTATATTTTTACATGGGTATATTAAAATAATAAAACAATATAAAATTCATAAAATCAAATAAAAATCTAGAGAAATCCCTAAAAATAAATAAAAATTAGGAAACCCAATTTACCTTAGTTTTTTATAGTTTTACCATAGTTTTAAATAGTTTGCCTCCCTGAGTTTGACACTCCTGTACTTAATGCTATATACATCTAAGTTTAGGAGTATAAATAAAACAAAAAAATCTATAAAAACAAGTCGACTGACACAACGACACTATTCTTATTGTAGAATAGGAGGTTTGGGTTCATTTTTTAGATGGCGTCGTTGTCGGGGAGGCAGCATTAAGGTAGATCTTAGGTTTAGGGTTTTCTCCTTCTCTCTTTTTCGCCATCTAACTTTTGTCGAATTTTTTTACTTCACGGCTTTTTATTTCTAATTTATATAGCACAGTTTGAAGCTGTATAGTTGAGAACCAAAGAGTCGAATTCCCTTTGTATTAACCTTTTTAAAAAGTAAAAGGGCTTTTCCCATTTTTCTGTTTTGTAGAAGGGGCCTCGTAAGGGCATCCCAACTTGTACCTCCCTCTCTTCTTCTCAGGGTTTGTTTCATTGAGTGATGTGCACTTGGAGGAACAGGACACCCACCGCGGATTTTTTGGATCATGATTTCTCTACATTTTCTGCGGCTTTTTCGAGGCTAGGTGCTTGTCTAGGGTTTACGTTTTTATCTTGTTTGCACTTCCGTAAGTAGATTTAGGATGCGCAACCTAGTTGTATGCTTGTTCACCTAGGCCAAAAATAAGAAAAGAAAATCGTTAGACATTTTCTTGAAAAGATCCAAAAAAGTGATAACTCGAAAATAAAATAGGGACTGCTAATATATTTGACTTAATATTAAACATATCAGACTCCACATCTTTCGGGAGAGCAATCCCCTATGAATGACTGGTAGGTACTTTTTAGATTTGTGAGTGAGGGATGACCCATGACGTTAGAGCCTAAGCTCGATTTTTTTGGAAGACTACTGATATGGCAGTTGGTTGCTCTACTCTTTAGTGAGGACTCTTGGGAAGGTGCAAACGGTCTGGGTTTCCCTAGTAGAGTGGGAGGTTTATAGGATACTGTGTAAGGCCTCGTCCTCAAGTAAAATAGGTAGCCGGAAATGATTTGTTACCTACTCCCATACTAGCTGAAAGTAGGTGATTAGCTGTTCGGACTCAGGATAGTTTTTTGGGAAGTTCAGGAACCTATCAACTCACGTAATTTGTGAAAATACTTGCTTTGCTAATCAACCCTAAAACTGAAAAGATTAACAACTGAACTTTCACAGTCATCACCAGGTTGAGTTGGTAAATAGGGGGTTTTGCTTTGTGTTTAATTTTGTGGTGTGAGTCTTATCTTTTAGATCTATATATGCTAATTATCTATCTTATCAAGATAATGGGTAGGCGATCACTCCGTTCGACTCTGACCGATCCGCTCTCTCGCATACCTACCCATCCATCAAGGTCGGTTCGGTATGTCCCTTTTTCCAAACTGAAGGCTCATCGCATTTCCTCTTCCAGGCATGACTCCGACTCTAGAATCTCTTCTCCTGCTCCTTCTTCTTCATGTTTTTTTATCATCACCCACGGTTCGAGAGAACCCTCTTCTACAGTCGCAGTTGCACATCAACCTGGCAGAACTTCATCTAGATTCTTTCTCCTTTCCATACAATATGGCTGGCAAAGGACCACAGCAGCCGCAGACTACTTCGGTAGTAATAGATCAGGCTGCGATCAACATTGGTCTCCTAGCATCCCTTGAGTCGATGCAGAATCAGATAAGGGATCATGGGAGACTAATGAACGATGTTCGGGCAGAGCTGACACATGTGAGAGCCTAGAGAGGCGCTCCTGATGTTGAGATCCCAGGAGCTGAGGCTGGTGGACAAAATGGAGCAAAGAGACCTCCACTTGATCCGAACCGCATTATGAAGCAGCTCTACAACCTTGGAGATGCTACCACACACTGGTCGATCCGTCTTCCTTCCACCAATGGTAATTTTGAGCTCCGACCACATACCATCCGGTTGCTGCCCAAGTTCATGGGTTTTCTACGGAGGAGCCGCATGTGCACCTACAAGAATCAGTGCTTATCTACATTATGGTGCATGATCTGCACGTCAATGAGGACACGATCAAACTGATCGCTTTTCCATTCTCCCTCGTGGATAGAGCAGCCTACTAACTGAAGCATTTAGGGAGATACATTTTGACGTGGGAGAAGTTGAGAACAGAGTATCTGAACAAGTACTACCCACTTGGTTGTATGAATGCTGCAAGAGCCATGATTAGCAACTTCACCATGATCAGGAACGAGCAGTTGCACGATGCATGGGACCGATTTAGAGAGCTCACTGATAGGTGTCCCCACCACGACATCTCGAAGCCGAACCTAGTTCAGAGCTTATTTTGTGGGGCATACCCAAGTTGCATGGATTGGTGAACGCTTCCTGTGGTGGATCATATTTTTCGAAGCATGTGGACCAAGTCTGGGCCATCTACGAGGAGATGGTCGAGAATTACACTACGATGTCTTAGACTAGGTTTTATACTCAAATGAAGCCACCGACTTACCACCTGCATTCCCACGTGGCACACATTGAAGGGACTCCTTTTTCTGTTGTTTCTTCTCATTCTGAATCCTCATCAGCTAGTATGGGGATCATCTACTGAAAGTTGGATCATATGGAGATTGCAGAGAAAAAGTGTCAGAACTTGGACAAGCTTGATAAAATTGATGAGCTTGAGAGATGGCCTACTGATCTGAAGACACAAATCATGTGCCTTCAAGAAATTGAGACAGATTCCGTGAAGTCTTCAAGATCACAATCTGACTCAGGGAGCAGAGATCGAGGAATTCTTCTGCAGCCACCAGTTCAGCACATATATCATGTGCATTCTCAACCGACTCACCACTCTCATGCTTAGAAGCAGAACACACAGAGACCATCATCTGACACCCAGATGGTAGTGTATCAGAGTGATCAATCACTTGCTTCGATGCCCCCAACATATTCTGAGATGCATGAACCATTGATCGAGGTCAATGGGATATGGTACAACCAGCAGCAGCAACCAAGGATCCGTCGTGCTCATCATGGTTTCCATTAGTCTTCAGGAGGTGCCTCTTCCCAACAGCCATCACAGACACAGATGGGGCAGAACAGCAAACATCAACAATTCCGGTCCTCGATAATACCAAACCGCTTAGTGGAGACAGAATGAATATCCATCGCAGTATCAATAGACTCACCCTCCACAGCAGCAGTCAGTTCTGCAGCAGCCTCAATATCACTGAGGCGACTCATCTGGGTCTCATGGTCCCTTCCATGATAACACATCTCTAGAGTATCTCGCTAGTTTACTAGCTGACCAGCAGGTCACATTCCGACGAGAAATGGATGAGTTCAAGAACCATGTCACTGATCTCGTAAAAGGGAAGTCCGCTATTGCTGCTCAGATTGAGACAAACCCGAATAGTCTGAAAAGAAAATCAGAGCAGGTACACTTGACAGAACCTACCCTCCAGTCACAGGTATTTCCATATGACTTATGTGATGATGTTGATTTCATTTCTCTTAGGAGCGGTAGGATACCCGTAGGTGAAGACTTAACTAGGCTCGATGAGGATATACCTGATAATTCAAGCAAGCATGTTGAGCTTGAAGATGGCGGTGTTGATGCCTCCTTTCCCTTTGAGGAAGTTGATGGTGATGTGGATGCCACCAGAACCTATGAAAAGCAACTAGAGTCTGATGATGATGCAGCTAATTTACCTTTCTTCTTGTACAATGATGATGATAGAAAAACATAAAAAATGTACAAAAGAGAAAATCCAAAAAGAGAAATAAAGATAAGATAGTTGATTAATCGAGTTCTCACGAGTCTTCTTCTTCTCATCATTTATATGGAGCAAGTCCCCATTCTCCAAAAAATCTTCTTATTATTCTTCCGATCCTCCTATTGTACATACTAACAAGGAGGATGTACAGATACCTTTTCCCCATGCACTTCGCTTGGAAAAAGGAGACAAAAAAGAAAATTCCAAAAAGATTCAAATGAATGATCTGACAAAAGAAATGCTAGACAAGTTCACCATTCATCTTACTCTTTTGGAAGCCTTGGCACACATACCTATTCTGCAAAAAAAGTCTCAAAGAGTGAACCATAGTCCGCAGAAAGAAGAGGCAGCGTAATCACTGTTCAGAAATCCATGTGTTGACCAAGGATACATGCCATGCTATCCAGAACCGTCTCCCGGCCAAGAGATAAGACATGGGAGCATCGGATGTCAGATGTGAGATTCTCGATCAGATTTTTGATCGTACTCTCTTAGATAGTGGATCGTCAATTAACTCCTTCCTTCTTCCTTACTCGACAAGTTCGAGTTCGGACCTCTTCGACCAAGCAGGACGGTCTTACAGTTTGTTGATAGATTGGTCAAGAGGTCTAAGGGATTAATTGAGGACGTTATTGATGAATACCCATTCATCACTCTTAATTCTTATATTTTAGGTACAAAAACCTTTGCAAATGCATGTAGATATATGTAAATACAAATAATTACCAAAAGCATGCATTGTATAAAAACCTATAATTAGCATGTTTTTGTGCAAAAATAAAAGAATAAAGATTAAAAAGAAAAAGAGGGAAATATTTAGAATAAATATTGAGCAACCTAACCCAAGGGAGGGCTCAGCATGGGCCTGACCGCATAAAAGCCAAAGTAGAGGGAGATAGGGGCTCTTGTGTAAATATTTGTGTAAATAAATAAAAATATATTTTCCTCACCAAAAAGATGATTGTAAATACTTGTATATATTTATGAATATAAAAACAAAAGATAAAAATATAAAAATTAAAAAGGAAACAAAAACATCACCTTCACCATGTACATAAACCACACCTATGTATTTATTTAGCCTTGTAAATATATATAATTAATTTTTATAATTTTTGTAAATAGTCTATGTTATATATTGTAAATAAATAAAAAAAACAATTAAAATCAAAACAAAATAAAAATAGAAAAATTAAAAATACAAAAAGACATTGTACATATACCATGTATATAGATATATATATGTATTTATTTTACCTATGTATATAAATAATAGAAATAAAATAAAAACACCCTTTTATTCCTTATTCTAGTCTATAAATAAATAAAATATAAAATAAGGATAAAATTGTATAAAAATAATAATCAAAAATCAAAAATCAAAACCCTATATATTGTATATACCTATATATAGTACATACTATGTATATAGCCTATTTTCATTTCAGAAAAATTATTAAAAATCGCCAAAAAAATAGAAAAAAATAAAATAAAAATAGTTTGTGTTTTGAGTTTTTGCAAAATCGGGCCCTAGCTACCTTAATTTTGAGCTTCAAGATCCTGCCACGTGGCCCATCCTCATTGGGTCCTGGGGATGTTGACCGCCCGGTCAACTGGCCCCCCCAGGACCACTTCCCACGGGTCTGAGCTCCGGACCTGACTTCTCCTATTTCTACCCGCTCAACCCGACACCCATCTCCTTGAATCCCGGGTCCGAATCCTTCCCCTTGCATCCGACATCCTCGCCGGAGCCGCTCCCTCGGGATCCGCGCGCTCCTGAGCTTGCCCGGACCCATCCTTCTCGGACCCCTACTCGTATATAGCTGCAGCTCCGCCACCTTCTCTCTCCATCTTTGGTCATTCGCCTTCTTCTCCTGTGAGCTCCAGAGAGCGTGTGAGGTGACAGCTCGCGCCTGAGCCTGTTGCAGCGAGGAGAGGAGGAGTCTTCCATCGATCCGACGACATAGCCGCCGTAGCTCCGCCACCTGAGCGAGCTTCGAGCCTCGAGCCGAGACGACCCTCGAGGCGACGACCAGGAGCTCCAACAGCTCTTTCCCAGTCTCACCGTTCATCCAGGTAGCCATTTAGCTTCGCTATTTCCTTCGATTTCCGTTTACCCCCAATTTTGCGCCGCCGCCGTATTTTCCCGATTTACCCAGTTCCGACCACCATCCGATCATCGGATCCGACCTTCACGTTCGCCTTCTCCCGACGCACCTTCTACACCCACTCACTCAACCCAGCTCGCACAGGAGCTGGGAACCGGGCTCTCTCTGTCCACCACCTTCGCCGGAGCCCGTCACCCCGACGCACCAGCCACCGTTGCTTCGCCTCACCGGGTCGAGGCAGTTTGCCCTCGACCCGCGAGTCTTCTGAGCCACTTTGTAGGTCCTACCGAGCCCATCTGAGGGCTTGGCCATTCAGGCCAGGAGCTCGAGCTCCGCCGACCTCGTCCGAGCTCATCGGAGCTCGGGCCGATCATCGGAGCATCGCAGTAGATGCGGGAGCGCTCCAGCTTTCTTCTCCGACCATCCGAGCACTCCAAAGAGGAGGCCAGCGCCCGCACGAGCCCGGCGAGTCTCGCCGGGGACCAGTTCTTCCAGCATCCTCCATTGCCGTTGGATCACCCTCCAGCTCCAGAAGCCGTCTCGATCGTTGGTCCCTGGAGCGCCCTTTGACGTCAGATCTGAGGAGGCTGATCCGGACCGTCAGATCCACACGTGTCTTGGCTTGGACCGTTGGATCAGCCAGAGCAGTACCAGAGCTGGAGTGCCGCCCCCATCTGGACCGTCCGATCTACACGTGGCGCGCATCCAGCACCCCCGCTTAATAAAGGGTAATTTACCCTTAGGCCCCTGTTTTTACTTTATTTCGTTTTAGTCCTGTAAGTATTTTAGTCAGTTGTTTAGTTTTAGGGTAATTTACATAGAGGACCTCGTGCTTTAGTTTATTCGCATCTATACCCCTGTGTGTTGTGAGCCACGTGCTTCGTCACGTGTTGTTTGTGTTATTTGCAGTAGACCACCCTGTAGTTCTGGATGTTATCAATTGAATGAAAATTTTTAGATAATTGCATTTATACCCTTGTGCGTGTTTTATTTCCCCATGTGCGATATTTTTTGGGTTATTTGCATATAAGACCCCTGGGCTTTTGGTACCTGTTACCCATAAGTCCTTGGGACTTATTTTTCTTCCATTTAGGTCCCTGAGTGCCCCAGGCACGCGCGTGGCACGTGTTTTGCTGGGTATTTTGCACCAGGATCCCCAGAACTTTGGGTATTTGCACCTTGGTCCCTATGCACAGTGCCCTATCTTTATTTTTGAATAAAATATCAAACCACCTCCAAATCCAACGAAAATTTGACACATGGCTCCTGCCATGCTGTAGGATTTTTGTGGATTTTTTAGGACATTTCTGATTTTGTTTGTTATTTTTAAAAATTCAAAAACCTTCATTTTTGTTACTGTCTAGTTTGAAAATTCACAAAAAACTATAAAAACTCACTTAAAATTTCTATAAAAATTAGTTACTGTTTGTTTAGCTTAGCTTGATTTTCTAGCCAAGTTTGGCTATTTTTCATTGCTTAAAAACACTAAAAACTTAAAAACACTAAAAAAGCCATAAAAATTCTAGTAAATACATTAAAAATCCAAAAATAATAAAATTGGTATCTGAATTTTCCTTGTTTTATCTACTTTAGAGGAAAATTACCTCCAGGCCATTTTGAGGCCCTTAGATATTTTATCTAGGGACTTTTGGCTTGGCTGGACAGTACCACTATTTTTAGCTACTGTTTGATTTTTAGAAAATAAAATAAACATCAGAAAATTATCAAAAATTCACCAAAAACATTAAAAAATATAAAATAAATAAAAACATTTTTGTTTTAATTTTTGGTTGATTTTTGATGCTTTGAATAATTTGTTGAAGTGTGCTTCTCCTTTGTTTTCTTATTTTCTTTATATATTAAAAATCCAAAAAAATATAAAAAATAATTAAAAACCACTAAAAATATTTTGTTCTTTTATTTTCTTTATTTTTACTACTTCGTAGGCCTCTCGGCCAACCCGTGCTCCTTGAGTTCGACCTTGGGTGCTATACCAGGTTAATCACATAGCAGGACCGCTTTTCGTATTTTGATCGATTTATCTATTTCGAGTGGTTCATTTTTCTTGATTTAGCGCATCTGAGCGACCGAGGTCACAACGACCATTTTTGTACCTTTACCTTAGTCGTTCGGATCGCTTATCAGAATGGCGCCGTTGCCGGGGAGCACGGCTTAGTAGTTTTATTTTTCTTTTCGTTTTTGTTTTCGCGGCTTTTCGCGGCTCTTTCAGAGCTCGCAGCTTTTCGCAGCTTTTGTTCATATTTCATTTTGTTTTATTTTGTTTTATTTTCTTTTTCTTTTATTTTTGTTTTTGTTTTCTTTTGTGTGTTTATTTTATTTTGCATTTTTGCATATATACCCTCATTTTCTTTCATTTTATTTTTCTTATTATTTGCTTATTTTTATTGGTCTGACCACTCTGTTTTCTCTTGCGAGGGCCCGAGGACCGAGGCGGCTGATTTCGAGAAGCCGATGCAACCGCGGGATTTGGAGGCGGCTCCCTTCTGTACGGAGCCGCAGGAGAGAGTGAGAGAGAGTTGAGTGGGAGAGGAACTTTTATTTTATTCCATTATTGTTGTAATAATACAGGACACTCTCAGAGACCCTTGGACATTTGTGGACTTGCTTAGCAGGTCTGTTTCGCCGAGCACCGGTGTGCTCGGGGGACCCTTAGACTTGCGCGGTTTTTCGCGGTTTTTGGTTTTATTTTATTTTCTTTCTGCCTTTTCCGGTGTTTACGCGGTTTTTGCTCGAGCCCCTAGACTTAGGAATTTATGGTGATTGTGCCATAATTAGTAGGATCCCCACACCTAACTGCTTATCTGTTCCTATAGAACGTTAATTGGACCTACTAAAAATCATTAATAAAAATAACCTACTCATTTACCTTCGTAGCCTACGTGCCACAGCCAATCCTGTAAAGCGCTTTCTCCTACCCCCGATTTGTCGGACAGAGGAGGGACGGGCCAAGACCAGACTCTTTGGCTTGGAGGTCGGTGACCGGTTAGACGGTTTTTCGCTAGAAATTGCTCATCTAGGACTCGGCTTTCCCGTTGCATCATATAGGTAGTTTCTTTTCAGCCTTTAAATTCTGCGCGGATCACTTGCATGTAGAGTGCTGGAGACAAGGTATGCATTTCTTACTCAGCATGCATCATTGATTTCATCGCGCATCGGCTTTTTCGTCTTCTCCCCCCTGTTTTGGACTAAATAACCAGGAGAACCGAAAAATTCGTTAGGGCCATTTGTTTTGATTTGAAAAATACTAAAAAGAGAAACCATAAAATGGGGACTGGTTAATACTATTGATCTTAAAAACCGCTCACCCTAAAAATTTTGTCTTGGGGAGAGCAACCCCTCATTGTATGGTTTGGATGCGCGAGAGAGTGACCCGCACCCTAGGTAGAGCCTCCGGTGCTAGTCCCGACTGATTACCGACTCTTCTGTGCGGGCCAGTCGGTTGGGATAGCATCGGGTATCCTAACAGGTCACGTAAGCGCTCTGATATTTTGTGTGTCACCAAATAAAATCGACAAGATAATTTGACCGAACTTTCACGGTCTTCAGCTCGCATTGCGTTGGTGAACCGGGGGTTTTGTTTGTGATCATAGTTTCTCCAGATCTCATCCGCACTACTCGCCAGATCGAGATGACGGGTAGACGGTCTCTTAGGCAGCCTCTGGCTGCACCGCTTTTGGGCACGTCTACCTCATCATCTAGGTTGGCCCGCGAGAGCCGAGACCAGCTCTCCGAGCCCGAGTACGAGTCTGCCATGTTCCCTCTCGACCCCCTTTCTTTCCGACCTGAGAGACACGAGCCCGAGGAGAGATTGATTGATTTGACAGCACCTGAGTTGGGCTCATTTGATTTTGCAGACGTCGCCATGGCCGGCAGTTCAGATGATCACTCCCGTCAGCCCGAGCATTTTGTACTAGACCAGGGAGCGATCAACTCCACCCTGATCGCATCACTTGAGACAGTCCAGCAGCAGTTACGCGATCAGGGGGCATTCATGATAGAGATGAGGCGAGAGTTGGAGAGGCTCAGAGCAGAGCGAGACCAGCAGAGCGAGCTTGAGGAGATACATGATGCAGAGGCACGAGCCGCAGCACCCGCAGCAGCAGCAGCAGCCGCCGCCGCAGCGGCAGGCGCCGCGGCAGGAGGACCACCACGACCGATGCGGGAGTTGCACAACCACGGATCGACACTCATGCATCATTGGGTAGTGGTGCCGGCGATCGTGGGGGACTTCAAGTTCCCCCCGAACACCTTGCAGTTACTGCCCCGTTTCCACGGACTTGCCACTGAGGAGCCCCACCTCCACCTCCAGGAGTTCCTGATGATCTGCAGCACTGTCCACGATCGCCACGTGGACCAGGACACGATTCGGATGATAGCCTTCCCTTTTTCACTGGCAGATAGAGCAGCCACCTGGCTGAAGCATCTAGGGAAGTTTGTCTACACCTGGGAGCAGCTCCGCACCGAGTACTTGAACAAGTACTATCCACTCGGGCGGACGAATGCAGCGAGGGCCCTGATCAGCAACTTCTCCATGTTCCCCAACAAGCAGTTTCACGAGGCATGGGAGAGGTTTCGAGAGCTCCTAGACAGATGCCCGCACCACGACATCTCCAAGCCGAACCTAGTTCAGAGCTTTTTCAGCGGGTTGACGTCAGAGCTTCAGGATCTGGTGAACGCTTCTTACGGCGGGTCCTACTTTGCCAAGGACCACGACCAGGTCTGGGCCATCTACGAGGAGATGGCCGAAAACTACATGGTGATGTCCCAGACCAGGTTGTATACTCAGAGACCCCAGCCACAGCAGCCAGGACCAGTGCAGTACCAGCGGATAGCACGTGTCGATGCAGGTCCATCCAGTTCGTCCGCAGTCGCAGCAGCACAGGCAGAGTCATCCGCTGCGGACATGGGTATCATCAGCGAGAAGTTGGACCGCATGGAGCTGATTGAGAAGAAGCAGTGCCAGGGAATAGCGCAGATGGAGCAGATGGCACAGACTCTGAGCGACATGAAGACACAGCTCATGTGTCTCCAGGAGGCACAGACGGCTCCACAGCCCCGTCTTCAGTCGCGAGGCGACTCCGGCAGCAGCAGCAGCTCGTCCCAGCGCTCCAACTCCCTACAGCAGCCTAGACAGGTTCATCTTGTACAGGCGGAGCCGTACCAGCAGCCACAGCCCACCTACCAGTCCCCACCATCTCCAGACATGCAGATGGTGGTATACCAGTCGGACCAGCCTCTGGCAGTACTTCCGCCAGCCCCTTACGATGCAGAGCCGTTGATGGATGTCAACGGGATTTGGTATGACCGCCCCCAGCCTGGGATTCGACGAGACCATCCCGGATTCAGGTGGGGGAGTGGTGGTGCCCAGCCCCAGCAGCAGCCGTCAGGTCAGGGAGGGCAGTACGGCCAGCAGAGAGATCACCAGCCGCAGCAGCAGCCCCTAGCATACCAGACACACCAGCCATCATCCTTCGTCCCTATCAGCAGCAGGGACAGTCGTGGAGACGTGAGCAGCAGGCTCACCCAGCTTACCAGCATCACCCTACCTCCTACCCCCCTCAACAGCAGTTCCAGCAGACTCATCCCCAGAGAGGCTACCCGTCGGGCTCCCATGAGAGCCCCGCCTTGGATGACATCGCCCGCCTCCTCACGGATCAGCAGGCGACATTTAAACGGGAGATGGACGAGTTCCGCTAGGAGATGCGGGACCTTGTGAGGGGGAAGGCCGCCATTCCTGCACAGATTGAGCCGAACCCGAACAACCTCAAGAGGAAGTCTGAGCAGGTAGATTCCACTGAGCTTGCCACTCCTAGTGACCCATTTGTTGATACATCTTCGGATCTGTTTGATGGTGATTTTGTTGCACTTAGGAGCGGTAGGACCCCAGCAGGCGGCGGCGCCTCATCTGAGCTTCACCACGAGGATACTTCAGAGGCGCCACATGAGGAGGAGGAGAGCGGTACTGAGACCGCTCCAGATGATGACGGTGGCACTGAGGCCACCAAGGATGCTGATTCCTCCGGCGGTACTGAGGCCGCCGCTTCACCAGATCGAGGAGGTGGTACTGACGCCACCCGTTTAGCCGAGCCAGCCCGCGGTACTGATGCCGCGAGACGTCTACCAGCAGCAGCAGTAGCAGAGCCAGCCCGTGGTGGTACTGAGGCCACCGGTGTTTGTGTTGAGAGAGATGTTGTCTTTCCTCGCCTTGATGTATCTCAGAACTTTGGTTTGAATAAAGGAAAAGGTTTAGCTTCTTTTGGTCCCACTGTGGTGCATGATGTATGTGTGGATCCGGCCGTCGAGCCGTCTAGGCCTTTTCCTAGTCCTTCATCTGCGAAGGACCCTATGATCCCCTTCCCTAGAGCCCTTCAGATGGGGAAGGGGAAGAAAAAAGAAAAAAGTCCCAAAAAGAGAGAGCAGGAGGAGTTCAGCCAGAGCATGATTGATAGATTCCACATACAGTTGACCCTCCAGGAGGCTTTGCAGCACATCCCCCTTCTCCAGCGATCTTTGAGAGACAGGACTACAGTCAGGAGGAGGAGGAGGAACCACACTTCAGAGATCCATGTGCTGACGAAAGCCACGTGTTTTGCGATCCAGAACCGTCTGCCAGCCAAGAGGCCAGATTCAGGGGCCCCGTATGTCAGATGCCAGATCAGTGAGCAGAGGTTCGACCATACTCTACTAGATAGCGGATCGTTGATCAACCTTCTTCCGGCAGCCCTTCTCGACCGCTTCGAGTTGGGCACTCTTCGACAGAGCAGGACAGTCCTTCAGTTCGCTGATCGATCTGTCAAGAGGCCGAAGGGGTTGTTACAAGACGTTATCGTCACGATTCAGGGCCTGAAATTCCCCGTGGACTTCGTAGTGTTGGACATGGAGATCCCTGAATCAGTGACCGATACCCCCATCATCCTTGGTCGTCCGTTCTTGGCCACAGCCAAAGCGGTGACTGATCATGATAGCGGGAAGGTGTACTTTCGCGTCGAGGGCGAAAGTATACAAATAGAGACGGTCGAGGACTACAGAGCCAGAGAGAGAGCCCGCTCAGATGCGAGTACAGATTCAGAGCAGCTGACAGACGCAGAGCCAGACATCCACCAGGACTGTGATTTTGTGATCACAGACGATGAGGCAGCTTGGGCGGATCCTGCAGCACAGACCATCCTTTCATATTCAGATACAGCTGATGCCGAGATGATAGCAGAGGAGAGTCTGGAGAGCACAGCCTTGGTTCAGGATACCATAGAGGCAGCAGAGCCGGTCCTTGATCGCGACACGGATTTCAGTGATGGTGGTGCTGAGGCCACCTTGAGTTACGGTGGTATTGATGCCACCGCGGTTGACACAGATCCCTCGGATTCAGAGTCTGATTGGGCAGATTGTGATGATCAGATGCCAGACCTGAGTCCACCTGAGCCTACAAATGAGGAGGAGGCAGATGCAGAGCAGACCAGAGACAGTGCAGTTGAGCAGCCTTCTCCCGAGCCAGTTTGCGAGAGTGCGCTTTCTTTCTCCCAGGCAGATTTGGCAGACATAGCAGCATTCACTCACTTTCTTCCGCAGCCAGATTTGCCAGCACCCAGCATTCCAGAGCTGAAGTCGCTCCCTACTTCGTGAAGTATCGGTTCCTTGCGGGCGAGCCTGAGATGTACCCAGTCATTATCTCCGCCGATTTGACTGGAGAGCAGGAATCCCGTTTGATGGGGGTTCTTGAAAAGAACCGCAAGGCGATCGGATGGAGCGTAGCAGATCTCCATGGGATTAGTCCATCAGTGTGCTCCCACCATATCTATCTCGAGGAGGGGCGAAGCCATCGCGTGAGTTCCAGCGGCGTCTGAACCCCAACCTGAGAGAGGTTGTGATGAAGGAAATATCAAAATGGTGGAGTGCATATTTTATTTATCCCATTTCCGACTCCAAGTGGGTTAGCCCCTTGCATGTGGTGCCCAAGAAGACGGGCATCACGATTGTGATCAGTGAGTCGGGAGAGGAGATTGCTACACGAGTACCCACCTCTTGGAGGGTCTGTGTTGACTACAGGAGACTCAACCAGGCCACCAAGAAGGACCATTTCCCCTGCCTTTTATTGACCAGATCATTGAGAGACTGGCAGGGAAGAGCCATTATTGCTTCCTGGATGGGTACTCGGGGTACAACCAAGTGGCCATCGCTCCTTAGGATCAGGAGAAGACCACCTTTACCTGTCCCTTCGGCACATATGCTTTTCGACGCATGCCATTTGGGCTATGCAATGCCCCTGCGACTTTTCAGAGGTGCATGCTGTCGATCTTCTCGGACATGGTAGGGGAGTGTTTGGAGGTCTTCATGGACGATTTCTCGGTCTACGGCGACGGATTCGACTCCTGTCTTGACTGCCTAGACCGGGTACTCCAGCGATGTATTGAGTATCATTTGGTTTTATCTTGGGAGAAGAGTCACTTCATGGTGACTCAAGGGACGGTGCTTGGCCATATCATCTCCAACAGGGGCATGGAGGTTGATCCGGCCAAGGTTGATGTCATTAGGAAACTCGCACCGCCGTCCAATCTGAGGCAGCTACGGTCATTCCTGGGGCACGTTGGATTTTAAAGGAGATTTATTCAGGATTTCAGCAGGATTGCCCGACCGTTGACTGACCTCTTGATGAAAGACACCGAGTTCCTTGTCGATGACAAGTGTCTTTCGTCCTTCGCGACTCTCCAGCAGTGTGTTATTGAGGCTCCTGTCCTCCAGCCGCCTGATTGGTCTCTCCCATTCGAGATCATGACGGATGCCTCCGATTTTGCCGTAGGGGCAGTGCTGGGACAGAGGAGGGATGGAGTTCCATTTGCCATACACTACGCTAGCCGCACATTGGATTCCGCCCAGCGGAATTACACGGTCACAGAGAAGGAGATGCTAGCCATAGTGTTCGCCCTAGATAAGTTCAGATCGTATATCATTGGATCTAGAGTGACTTTGTTTACAGATCACACCGCCATCAGGTACCTCATGGCAAAGAAGGATGCCAAGGCCAGACTGACTAGATGGATCCTTCTACTCCAGGAGTTCGACATTGAGATCAAGGATAAGCCTGGAGTCAAAAATGTGGTGGCGGATCATCTCTCCCGTTTAGAGCAGCGTGAGGAGTCTGAGCAGATTGATCCTATTAGAGATACCTTCCCAGATGAGGCGATACTTGCTATCGCCTCACTCCCGTGGTACGCCGATATTGTGAACTTTCTCGTTGCTGGGAAAGTCCCACAAGATTGGCCCAGGCAGAGGCTAGAGACCTTCCTTGCGAAGGCCAAGCCCTACCATTGGGTGGATCCCATCCTTTACCACGAAGGAGGGGATAGCGTCTGGCGTCGGTGTATCCCTCAGGAGGAACACCATAGCGTCCTCAGTTACTGCCACAAGCTTGAGGCAGGAGGACATCATTCTGGGAGGAGAACGGCACAGAAAGTGCTCCAATCCGGCTTGTGGTGGCCTACCCTCTTCAAGGACTCAGATGAGTTCGTGAAGAGGTGTACTGACTGTCAGAGGATGGGCACTTGTGGACAGCGTGATATGATGCCGATGCAGCCCATTCACTTCTGTGAGGTTTTTAACGCATGGGGCATCGATTTCATGGGTCCATTCCCTAAGAGTCAGGGATTTGAGTACATTCTGTTGGCCGTAGATTATGTGAGTCGTTGGGTGGAGGCTATCCCCACCCGAGCCGCTGATGCGAGGACAGTTTGCAGATTTTTGAGGAAGCATATCATCACGCGGTTCGGGGTTCCACGAGTTCTGATTTCTGATGGGGGATCTCACTTCATCAACGACCAGGTGAAGGAACTTGCTAGCGAGTTCGGTATAGACCATCGTGTTGCTACACCTTACCATCCACAGACAAATGGTCTAGCCGAGGTGTCGAATAGGGAGATTAAGACTATATTGCAGAAAGTCATCAGCCCTGACCGAAAGGATTGGTCATAGCTTTTGGACTCGATCTTGTGGGCATATAGGATGTCTTTCAAGACACCTTTGGGCACATCTCCCTTTCGCCTCGTGTATGGCAAGCCATGCCATTTACCTATTGAGCTGAGGCACAAGTCACTTTGGGCAGTCACAGATATTCCGATGGATCCAGATGGTATGGAAGACCAGAGGAGGGCAGAGTTAGCTGCCCTGGAGGAGCTTAGAGATGCAGCTTTCTCAAGCAGCCTACATTATAAGGAGAAAGTGAAGGAGTGGCATGATTCTCATATCAGCCACAAACATTTTGAGATTGGACAGAGAGTATGGCTGTTTGATGCGAGGCTACGATTATTTCCAGGGAAGCTACAGAGCAAATGGAAGGGACCTTATCTGGTTAGAAAGGTACACGACAACGGTAGCATTGATATATCTGAATTGTCTTCTGAGAGTACCTTTCGCGTGAACGGCCAGCGGCTCAAGCCATTTCTAGATCATGAGCCGCGGGTCGTTGATCTTGCCCCTATTCACTTTGCGTGAGATGTGGTCTTTGACTCACATCTAATGCATCTCATGCCTGAGTTTCACTGATCTTCCGCCTTGTATAGATCCAGATGTCCATATCGCTACATTCTTTAGTCCCACATCCCTTTCTTCATCCTGTGATTAGGCTATACTTAGGGTGCACTTTACCCTAAGTATAGGGGGGATGTGAGACCTTTTGGGTATTTCTTTTGTTTCTGTTTACCCCTGTTTCTGCTACCTATACTTAGGGACATTTCACCCTAAGTATGGGGGGTAGACCCTGTACAGTCTCCACTCGATTTTCCCTTAGTATACAGCCTGCTATACTTAGGATTATTTGATCCTAAGTATAGGGGGAAGACCCGAGCTCCTCTTGACTTTTCTATTTCATTCTTCTTCTTCTTTTTGTATAGCCTTTCTTTTCACTTCCCTATACCTAGCACGAGTTATGTCTTCTTCATCGCTCTTGACTCTGAGGACATCGTTCGAGCTAAGTATAGGGGGGTGTATATATTTCATATATACTTTAGCCATAACTCGTACTTTGTGTGAGTGTGTTAATAAATAAAAATGGCTAAAAACCACAAAAAATTAAAAATTTTTCATGTATATAATCTTCTTTTATTTGCACATAAATAGCTAGTATACAAATTATTTTTGTAAAAATGATTTCAAAAAACTTTTGTGTAAAGCTTGTGAAAATATTTTGGTATCAAAATTATGTATATAGTACAAAATTTTTCCAAAATGTTTTGAAAGTCAAAAAGTTTGCAAAAATCTCGTGTAAATGTGTGTAATTATCTTTTTGCAAAACTTGCACTTCATGCATCATCCATTCATGGTTTCAAAACATTTTTCAAAAAATTTTGCATGATTGTAAAACTTTGTGTAAATAAGCATCTTTTGTACATATGTATATAGTTTTTCTTGGATGATAGTTGACATTTAAACTAGCCTGGAATCAAATTGAGAAATGGAGCTTGATTAAGATCTTAATCCACCTAATTTCTAAGAGGAACCTTATAGGGCTTAGGTTTAAGGCTTTTCAGGTCCATGGTGACTTAATTCTTTGAGTCCACTAGGCTATGATCACATGTCATCTCAATGAGCCTAAGTAGAGCACTTAACAACAACACATGACTCATATAGATTATGGCTTTACTTGGACACCAGCACTATGCACCGAGCTCTCTACGGATGAAGTGGTGAGGAGGCAGTCTTCCTTGACTTGGGGTAGCATATGAGGGTAGTACTTCTAGGCGGAACCTCTCTTCTTCTTTTAGTGAAGGAAGTGCGTCTCAACTTGGTCTGGTTGCCATGAGGTCTAACGACGGGAGTTGTGGGTTGCAATAAAGCTTCAAAAGAGGGATAGTCTACTGGCTCAACAGGAAAAACTCCTTGTATATATGCTGCACATGTATATGTTGTACAGATGCACTTGAAAAAAAAAGTGCAAAAAGAAAAGAACTCCAAAAAAGTGGTGGGTCTGATAGAAAATGATAATCCCGCCGGAGTATGTATATAGAGTGCAATAAGCAAAGCTTGGTTTCATGATCCACCTGTTGTAGCTTGCAGCAGGGAGACTTGGCTACACTGGTCAAGCTCCCAAGGGTACTTGGCTACACTGGCCTTGACCCATTCTCTTCTTCCCCCTCTTCTTGAGCCGGTTGAACTTGAACTTAGAAGGGAATACCCCGCTCCTCGAGGAAAGAGTGGCCAGATTGAGGTCATAGAGTTACCTTGTTGGGGAGGGTTGTCAAGTTGCCATTTCTGAGGTGGAGAGCTTAGACCTCACTTTCACAGGACAAGAAAAGATTCATGGTCTTCAGGGTTTGTGATTGATGACTTGTTCTGATCTGGAGCATTGAGGAGTCTTGGTTATAGATTAGTGGAACTTAGAGGCTGTTAAGTTTTAAGCTTAAGTCTAAATAAGGTTCCGACACATTAATAATCCAAAGATCTGATCGAGCTCCATACCTCAATTTAATTAAGGCAAGTTTAATAATCAACCTTGATCCATGTACATCCTCTTTTTCTTTTTATTTCTTTCTCTCTTTTTCACTTCTTTTTCAAATAAGTGTTTGCTAAGGGACTAGCAAAGTTAAGTATAGGGGGGTGATGAATACCCATTCATCACTCTTTATTCTTATATTTTAGCTACAAAAACCTTTGCAAATGCATGTAGATATATGTAAATACAAATAATTACCAAAAGCATGCATTGTATAAAAACCTATAATTAGCATGTTTTTGTGCAAAAATAAAAGAATAAAGATTAAAAAGAAAAAGAGGGAAATATTTAGAATAAATATTGAGCAACCTAACCCAAGGGAGGGCTCAGCATGGGCCTGACCGCATAAAAGCCAAAGTAGAGGGAGATAGGGGCTCTTGTGTAAATATTTGTGTAAATAAATAAAAATATATTTTCCTCACCAAAAAGATGATTGTAAATACTTGTATATATTTATGAATATAAAAACAAAAGATAAAAATATAAAAATTAAAAAGGAAACAAAAACATCACCTTCACCATGTACATAAACCACACCTATGTATTTATTTAGCCTTGTAAATATATAGAATTAATTTTTATAATTTTTGTAAATAGTCTATGTTATATATTGTAAATAAATAAAATAAAAACAATTAAAATCAAAACAAAATAAAAATAGAAAAATTAAAAATACAAAAAGACATTGTACATATACCATGTATATAGATATATATATATATATGTATTTATTTTACCTATGTATATAAATAATAAAAATAAAATAAAAACACCCTTTTATTCCTTATTCTAGTCTATAAATAAATAAAATATAAAATAAGGATAAAACTGTATAAAAATAATAATTAAAAATCAAAAATCAAAACCCTATATATTGTATATACCTATATATAGTACATACTATGTATATAGCCTATTTTCATTTCAGAAAAATTATTAAAAATCACCAAAAAAATAGAAAAAAATAAAATAAAAATAGTTTGTGTTTTGAGTTTTTGCAAAATCGGGCCCTAGCTACCTTAATTTTGAGCTTCAAGATCCTGCCACGTGGCCCATCCTCATTGGGTCCTGGGGATGTTGACCGCCCGGTCAACTGGCCCCCCCAGGACCACTTCCCACGGGTCTGATCTCCGGACCCGACTTCTCCTATTTCTACCCGCTCAACCCGACACCCATCTCCTTGAATCCCGGGTCCGAATCCTTCCCCTTGCATCCGACATCCTCGCCGGAGCCGCTCCCTCGGGATCCGCGCGCTCCTGAGCTTGCCCGGACCCATCCTTCTCGGACCCCTACTCATATATAGCTGCAGCTCCGCCACCTTCTCTCTCCATCTTTGGTCATTTGCCTTCTTCTCCTGTGAGCACAGAGAGCGTGTGAGGTGACTGCTCGCGCCTGAGCCTGTTGCAGCGAGGAGAGGAGGAGTCTTCCATCGATCCGGTGACGTAGCCGCCGTAGCTCCGCCACCTAAGCGAGCTTCGAGCCTCGGGCCGAGACGACCCTCGAGGCGACGACCAGGAGCTCCAGCAGCTCTTTCCCAGTCTCACCGTTCATCCAGGTAGCCATTTAGCTTCGCTATTTCCTTCGATTTCCGTTTACCCCCAATTTTACGCCGCCGCCGGATTTTCCTGATTCACCCCAGTTCCGACCACCATCCGATCATCGGATCCGACCTTCACGTTCGCCTTCTCCTGACGCACCTTCTACACCCACTCACTCAACCCAGCTCGCACAGGAGCTGGGAACCGGGCTCTCTCTGTCCACCACCTTCGCCGGAGCCCGCCACCCCGACGCACCAGCCACCGTTGCTTCGCCTAACCGGGTCGAGGCAGTTTGCCCTCGACCCGCGAGTCTTCTGAGCCACTTTTCATGTCCTACCGAGCCCATCTGAGGGCTTGGTCATTCAGGCCAGGAGCTCGAGCTCCGCCGACCTCGTCCGAGCTCATCGGAGCTCGGGCCGATCATCGGAGCATCGCAGTAGACGCGGGAGCGCTCCAGCTTTCGAGAGCTCCTAGACAGATGCCCGCACCACGACATCTCCGAGCCGAACCTAGTTCAGAGCTTTTTCAGCGGGTTGACGTCAGAGCTTCAGGGTCTGGTGAACGCTTCTTACGGCGGGTCCTACTTTGCCAAGGACCACGACCAGGTCTGGGCCATCTACGAGGAGATGGCCGAAAACTACATGGTGATGTCCCAGACCAGGTTGTATACTCAGAGACCCCAGCCACAACAGCCAGGACCAGTGCAGTACCAGCGGATAGCACGGGTCGATGCAGGTCCATCCAGTTCGTCCGCAGTCGCAGCAGCACAGGCAGAGTCATCCGCTGCGGACATGGGTATCATCAGCGAGAAGTTGGACCGCATGGTGCTGATTGAGAAGAAGCAGTGCCAGGGAATAGCACAGATGGAGCAGATGGCACAGACTCTGAGCGACATGAAGACACAGCTCATGTGTCTCCAGGAGGCACAGACGGCTCCACAGCCCCGTCTTCAGTCGCGAGGCGACTCCGGCAGCAGCAGTAGCTCGTCCCAGCGCTCCAGCTCCCTACAGCAGCCTAGACAGGTTCATCTTGTACAGGCGGAGCCGTACCAACAGCCGCAGCCCACCTACCAGTCCCCACCATCTCCAGACATGCAGATGGTGGTATACCAGCCGGACCAGCCTCTGGCAGTACTTCCGCCAGCCCCTTACGATGCAGAGCCGTTGATGGATGTCAACGGGATTTGGTATGACCGCCCCCAGCCTGGGATTCGACGAGACCATCCCGGATTCAGGTGGGGGAGTGGTGGTGCCCAGCCCCAGCAGCAGCCGTCAGGTCAGGGAGGGAAGTACGGCCAGCAGAGAGATCACCAGCCACAGCAGCAGCCCCCATCATACCAGACACACCAGCCATCATCCTTCGTCCCTCATCCCTATCAGCAGCAGGGACAGTCGTGGAGACGTGAGCAGCAGGCTCACCCAGCTTACCAGCATCACCCTACCTCCTACCCCCCTCAGCAGCAGTTCCAGCAGCCTCATCCCCAGAGAGGCTACCCGTCGGGCTCCCATGAGAGCCCCGCCTTGGATGACATCGCCCGCCTCCTCACGAATCAGCAGGCGACATTTAGACGGGAGATGGACGAGTTCCGCTAGGAGATGCGGGACCTTGTGAGGGGGAAGGCTGCCATTCCTGCACAGATTGAGCCGAACCCGAACAACCTCAAGAGGAAGTCTGAGCAGGTAGATTCCACTGAGCTTGCCACTCCTAGTGACCCATTTGTTGATACATCTTCGGATCTGTTTGATGCTGATTTTGTTGCACTTAGGAGCGGTAGGACCCCAGCAGGCGGTGGCGCCTCATCTGAGCTTCACCACGAGGATACTTCAGAGGCGCCACATGAGGAGGAGGAGAGCGGTACTGAGACCGCTCCAGATGATGACGGTGGCACTGAGGCCACCAAGGATGCTGATTCCTCCGGCGGTACTGAGGCCGCCGCTTCACCAGATCGAGGAGGTGGTACTGACGCAACCCGTTTAGCCGAGCCAGCCCGCGGTACTGATGCCGCGAGACGTCTACCAGCAGCAGCAGCAGAGCCAGCCCGTGGTGGTACTGAGGCCACCGGCGTTTGTGTTGAGAGAGATGTTGTCTTTCCTCGCCTTGATGTATCTCAGAACTTTGGTTTGAATAAAGGAAAAGGTTTAGCTTCTTTTGGTCCCACTGTGGTGCATGATGTATGTGTGGATCCGGCCGTCGAGCCGTCTAGGCCTTTTCCTAGTCCTTCATCTGCGAAGGACCTTGTGATCCCCTTCCCTAGAGCCCTTCAGATGGGGAAGGGGAAGAAAAAAGAAAAAAGTCCCAAAAAGAGAGAGCAGGAGGAGTTCAGCCAGAGCATGATTGATAGATTCCACATACAGTTGACCCTCCAGGAGGCTTTGCAGCACATCCCCCTTCTCCAGCGATCTTTGAGAGACAGGACTACAGTCAGGAGGAGGAGGAGGAACCACACTTCAGAGATCCATGTGCTGACGAAAGCCACGTGTTTTGCGATCCAGAACCGTCTACCAGCCAAGAGGCCAGATTTAGGGGCCCCGTATGTCAGATGCCAGATCAGTGAGCAGAGGTTCGACCATACTCTACTAGATAGCGGATCGTCGATCAACCTTCTTCCGGCAGCCCTTCTCGACTACTTCGAGTTGGGCACTCTTCGACAGAGCAGGACAGTCCTTCAGTTCGCTGATCGATCTGTCAAGAGGCCGAAGGGGTTGTTACGAGACATTATCGTCACGATTCAGGGCCTGAAATTCCCCGTGGACTTCGTAGTGTTGGACATGGAGATCCCTGAATCAGTGACCGATACCCCCATCATCCTTGGTCGTCTGTTCTTGGCTACAGCCAAAGCGGTGACTGATCATGATAGCGGGAAGGTGTACTTTCGCGTCGAGGGCGAAAGTATACAAATAGAGACGGTCGAGGACTACAGAGCCAGAGAGAGAGCCCGCTCAGATGCGAGTACAGATTCAGAGCAGCTGACAGACGCAGAGCCAGACATCCACCAGGACTGTGATTTTGTGATCACAGACAATGAGGCAGCTTGGGCGGATCCTGCAGCACAGACCATCCTTTCATATTCAGATATAGCTGATGCCGAGATGATAACAGAGGAGAGTATGGAGAGCACAGCCTTGGTTCAGGATACCATAGAGGCAGCAGAGCCGGTCCTTGATCGCGACACGGATTTCAGTGATGGTGGTGCTGAGGCCACCTTGAGTTATGGTAGTACTGATGCCACCGCGGTTGACACAGATCCCTCAGATTCAGAGTCTGATTGGGCAGATTGTGATGATCAGATGCCAGACCTGAGTCCACCTGAGCCTACAGATGAGGAGGAGGCAGATGCAGAGCAGACCAGAGACAGTGCAGTTGAGCAGCCTTCTCCCGAGCCAGTTTGCGAGAGTGCGCTTTCTTTCTCCCAGGCAGATTTGGCAGACTTAGCAGCATTCACTCACTTTCTTCCGCAGACAGATTTGCCAGCACCCAGCATTCCAGAGCTGAAGCCGCTCCCTACTTCGCTGAAGTATCGGTTCCTTGCGGGCGAGCCTGAGATGTACCCAGTCATTATCTCCGCCGATTTGACTGGAGAGCAGGAATCCCGTTTGATGGGGGTTCTTGAAAAGAACCGCAAGGCGATCGAATGGAGCGTAGCAGATCTCCATGGGATTAGTCCATCAGTGTGCTCCCACCATATCTATCTCGAGGAGGGGCGAAGCCGTCGCATGAGTTCCAGCGGCGTCTGAACCCCAACCTGAGAGAGGTTGTGATGAAGGAAATATCAAAATGGTGGAGTGCAGATTTTATTTATCCCATTTCCGACTCCAAGTGGGTTAGCCCCTTGCATGTGGTGCCCAAGAAGACGGGCATCACGACTGTGATCAGTGAGTCGGGAGAGGAGATTGCTACACGAGTACCCACCTCTTGGAGGGTCTGTGTTGACTACAGGAGACTCAACCAGGCCACCAAGAAGGACCATTTCCCCCTGCCTTTTATTGACCAGATCATTGAGAGACTGGCAGGGAAGAGCCATTATTGCTTCCTGGATGGGTACTCGGGGTACAACCAAGTGGCCATCGCTCCTGAGGATCAGGAGAAGACCACCTTTACCTGTCCCTTCGGCACATATGCTTTTCGACGCATGCCATTTGGGCTATGCAATGCCCCTGCGACTTTTCAGAGGTGCATGTTGTCGATCTTCTCGGACATGGTAGGGGAGTGTTTGGAGGTCTTCATGGACGATTTCTCGGTCTACGGCGACGGATTCGACTCCTGTCTTGACTGCCTAGACCGGGTACTCCAGCGATGTATTGAGTATCATTTGGTTTTATCTTGGGAGAAGAGTCACTTCATGGTGACTCAAGGGACGGTGCTTGGCCATATCATCTCCAACAAAGGCATGGAGGTTGATCCGGCCAAGGTTGATGTCATTAGGAAACTCGCACCGCCGTCCAATCTGAGGCAGCTACGGTCATTCCTGGGGCACGTTGGATTTTATAGGAGATTTATTCAGGATTTCAGCAGGATTGCCCGACCGTTGACTGACCTCTTGACGAAAGACACCGAGTTCCTTGTCGATGACAAGTGTCTTTCGTCCTTCGCGACTCTCTAGCAGTGTGTTATTGAGGCTCCTGTCCTCCAGCCGCCTGATTGGTCTCTCCCATTCGAGATCATGACGGATGCTTCCGATTTTGCCGTAGGGGCAGTGCTGGGACAGAGGAGGGATGGAGTTCCATTTGCCATACACTACGCTAGCCGCACATTGGATTCCGCCCAGCGGAATTACACGGTCACAGAGAAGGAGATGCTAGCCATAGTGTTCGCCCTAGATAAGTTCAGATTGTATATCATTGGATCTAGAGTGACTTTGTTTACATATCACACCTCCATCAGGTACCTCATGGCAAAGAAGGATGCCAAGGCCAGACTGACTAGATGGATCCTTCTACTCCAGGAGTTCGACATTGAGATCAAGGATAATCCTTGAGTCAAAAATGTGGTGGCGGATCATCTCTCCCGTTTAGAGCAGCCTGAGGAGTCTGAGCAGATTGATCCTATTAGAGATACCTTCCCAGATGAGGCGATACTTGCTATCGCCTCACTCCCGTGGTACGCCGATATTGTGAACTTTCTCGTTGCTGGGAAAGTCCCACAAGATTGGCCCAGGCAGAGGCTTGAGACCTTCCTTGCGAAGGCCAAGTCCTACCATTGGGAGGATCCCATCCTTTACCACGAAGGAGGGGATAGCGTCTGGCGTCGGTGTATCCCTTATGAGGAACACCATAGCGTCTTCAGTTACTGCCACAAGCTTGAGGCAGGAGGACATCATTCTGGGAGGAGAACGGCACAGAAAGTGCTCCAATCTGGCTTGTGGTGGCCTACCCTCTTCAAGGACTCAGATGAGTTCGTGAAGAGGTGTACTGACTGTCAGAGGATGGGCACTTGTGGACAGCGTGATATGATGCTGATGCAGCCCATTCACTTCTGTGAGGTTTTTGACGCATGGGGCATCGATTTCATGGGTCCATTCCCTAAGAGTCAGGGATTTGAGTACATTCTTTTGGCCGTAGATTATGTGAGTCGTTGGGTGGAGGCTATCCCCACCCGAGCCGCTGATGCGAGGACAGTTTGCAGATTTTTGAGGAAGCATATCATCACGCGGTTCGGGGTTCCACGAGTTCTGATTTCTGATGGGGGATCTCACTTCATCAACGACCAGGTGAAGGCACTTGCTAGCGAGTTCGGTATAGACCATCGTGTTGCTACACCTTACCATCCACAGACAAATGGTCTAGCCGAGGTGTCGAATAGGGAGATTAAGACTATATTGCAGAAAGTCGTCAGCCCTGACCGAAAGGATTGGTCACAGCTTTTGGACTCGGTCTTGTGGGCATATAGGACGTCTTTCAAGACACCTTTGGGCACATCTCCCTTTCGTCTCGTGTATGGCAAGCCATGCCATTTACCTATTGAGCTGAGGCACAAGTCACTTTGGGCAGTCACAGATATTCTGATGGATCCAGATGGTATGGGAGACCAGAGGAGGGCAGAGTTAGCTGCCCTGGAGGAGCTTAGAAATGCAGCTTACTCAAGCAGCCTACATTATAAGGAGAAAGTGAAGGAGTGGCATGATTCTCATATCAGCCACAAACATTTTGAGATTGGACAGAGAGTATGGCTGTTTGATGCGAGGCTACGATTATTTCCAAGGAAGCTACAGAGCAAATGGAAGGGACCTTATCTGGTTAGAAAGGTACACGACAACGATAGCATTGATATATCTGAATTGTCTTCTGAGAGTACCTTTCGCGTGAACGGCCAGCGGCTCAAGCCATTTCTAGATCATGAGCCGCGGGTCGTTGATCTTGCCCCTATTCACTTTGCGTGATATGTGGTCTTTGACTCACATCTAATGCATCTCACGTCTGAGTTTCACTGATCTTCCGCCTTGTGTAGATCCAGATGTCCATATCGCTACATTCTTTAGTCCCACATCCCTTTCTTCATCCTGTGATTAGGCTATACTTAGGGTGCACTTTACCCTGAGTATAGGGGGGATGTGAGACCTTTTGGGTATTTCTTTTGTTTCTGTTTACCCCTGTTTCTGCTAACTATACTTAGGGACATTTCACCCTAAGTATAGAGGGGGTAGACCCTGTACAGTCTCCACTCGGTTTTCCCTTAGTATACAGCCTGCTATACTTAGGATTATTTGATCCTAAGTATAGGGGGAAGACCCGAGCTCCTCATGACTTTTCTATTTCATTCTTCTTCTTTTTGTATATCCTTTCTTTTCACTTCCCTATACCTAGCACGAGTTATGTCTTCTTCATCGCTCTTGACTCTGAGGACATCGTTCGAGCTAAGTATAGGGGGTGTGTATATATTTCATATATAGTTTAGCCATAACTCGTACTTTGTGTGAGTGTGTTAATAAATAAAAATGGCTAAAAACCATAAAAAATTAAAAATTTTTCATGTACATAATCTTCTTTTATTTGCACATAAATAGCTAGTGTACAAATTATTTTCGTAAAAATGATTTCAAAAATCTTTTGTGTAAAGCTTGTGTAAATATTTTGGTATCAAAATTATGTATATAGTACAAAATTTTTCCAAAATGTTTTGAAAGTCAAAAAGTTTGCAAAAATCTCGTGTAAATGTGTGTAAATATCTTTTTGCAAAACTTGCACTTCATGCATCATCCATTCATGGTTTCAAAACATTTTTCAAAAAATTTTGCATGATTGTAAAACTTTGTGTAAATAAGCATCTTTTGTACATATGTATATAGTTTTTCTTGGATGATAGTTGACATTTAAACTAGCCTGGAATCAAATTGAGAAATGGAGCTTGATTAAGATCTTAATCCACCTAATTTCTAAGAGGAACCTTATAGGGCTTAGGTTTAAGGCTTTTCAGGTCCATGGTGACTTAATTCTTTGAGTCCACTAGGCTATGATCACATGTCATCTCAATGAGCCTAAGTAGAGCACTTAACAACAACACATGACTCATATAGATTATGGCTTTACTTGGACACCAGCACTATGCACCGAGCTCTCTACGGATGAAGTGGTGAGGAGGCAGTCTTCCTTGACTTGGGGTAGCATATGAGGGTAGTACTTCTAGGCGGAACCTCTCTTCTTCTTTTAGTGAAGGAAGTGCGTCTCAACTTGGTCTGGTTGCCATGAGGTCTAACGACGGGAGTTGTGGGTTGCAATAAAGCTTCAAAAGAGGGATAGTCTACTGGCTCAAGAGGAAAAACTCCTTGTATATATGCTGCACATGTATATGTTGTACAGATGCACTTGAAAAAAAAAGTGCAAAAAGAAAAGAACTCCAAAAAAGTGGTGGGTCTGATAGAAAATGATAATCCCGCCGGAGTATGTATATAGAGTGCAATAAGCAAAGCTTGGTTTCATGATCCACCTGTTGTAGCTTGCAGCAGGGAGACTTGGCTACACTGGTCAAGCTCCCAAGGGTACTTGGCTACACTGGCCTTGACCCATTCTCTTCTTCCCCCTCTTCTTGAGCCGGTTGAACTTGAACTTAGAAGGGAATACCCCGCTCCTCGAGGAAAGAGTGGCCAGATTGAGGTCATAGAGTTACCTTGTTGGGGAGGGTTGTCAAGTTGCCATTTCTGAGGTGGAGAGCTTAGACCTCACTTTCACAGGACAAGAAAAGATTCATGGTCTTCAGGGTTTGTGATTGATGACTTGTTCTGATCTGGAGCATTGAGGAGTCTTGGTTATAGATTAGTGGAACTTAGAGGTTGTTAAGTTTTAAGCTTAAGTCTAAATAAGGTTCCGACACATTAATAATCCAAAGATCTCATTGAGCTCCATACCTCAATTTAATTAAGGCAAGTTTAATAATCAACCTTGATCCATGTACATCCTCTTTTTCTTTTTATTTCTTTCTCTCTTTTTCACTTCTTTTTCAAATAAGTGTTTGCTAAGGGACTAGCAAAGTTAAGTATAGGGGGTGATGAATACCCTTTCATCACTCTTTATTCTTATATTTTAGCTACAAAAACCTTTGCAAATGCATGTAGATATATGTAAATACAAATAATTACCAAAAGCATGCATTGTATAAAAACCTATAATTAGCATGTTTTTGTGCAAAAATAAAAGAATAAAGATTAAAAAGAAAAAGAGGGAAATATTTAGAATAAATATTGAGCAACCTAACCCAAGGGAGGGCTCAGCATGGGCCTGACCGCATAAAAGCCAAAGTAGAGGGAGATAGGGGCTCTTGTGTAAATATTTGTGTAAATAAATAAAAATATATTTTCCTCACCAAAAAGATGATTGTAAATACTTGTATATATTTATGAATATAAAAAAAGATAAAAATATAAAAATTAAAAAGGAAACAAAAACATCACCTTCACCATGTACATAAACCACACCTATGTATTTATTTAGCCTTGTAAATATATATAATTAATTTTTATAATTTTTGTAAATAGTCTATGTTATATATTGTAAATAAATAAAATAAAAACAATTAAAATCAAAACAAAATAAAAATAGAAAAATTAAAATTACAAAAAGACATTGTACATATACCATGTATATAGATATATATATGTATTTATTTTACCTATGTATATAAATAATAAAAATAAAATAAAAACACCCTTTTATTCCTTATTCTAGTCTATAAATAAATAAAATATAAAATAAGGATAAAATTGTATAAAAATAATAATTAAAAATCAAAAATCAAAACCCTATATATTGTATATACCTATATATAGTACATACTATGTATATAGCCTATTTTCATTTCAGAAAAATTATTAAAAATCACCAAAAAGTAGAAAAAAATAAAATAAAAATAGTTTGTGTTTTGAGTTTTTGCAAAATCGGGCCCTAGCTACCTTAATTTTGAGCTTCAAGATCCTGCCACGTGGCCCATCCTCATTGGGTCCTGGGGATGTTGACCGCCCGGTCAACTGGCCCCCCCAGGACCACTTCCCACGGGTCTGAGCTCCGGACCCGACTTCTCCTATTTCTACCCGCTCAACCCGACACCCATCTCCTTGAATCCCGGGTCCAAATCCTTCCCCTTGCATCCGACATCCTCGCCGGAACCGCTCCCTCGGGATCCGCGCGCTCCTGAGCTTGCCCGGACCCATCCTTCTCGGACCCCTACTCGTATATAGCTGCAGCTCCACCACCTTCTCTCTCCATCTTTGGTCATTCGCCTTCTTCTCCTGTGAGCTCCAGAGAGCGTGTGAGGTGACAGCTCGCGCCTGAGCCTGTTGCAGCGAGGAGAGGAGGAGTCTTCCATCGATCCGGCGACGTAGCCGCCGTAGCTCCGCCACCTGAGCGAGCTTCGAGCCTCGGGCCGAGACGACCCTCGAGGCGACGACCAGGAGCTCCATCAGCTCTTTCCCAGTCTCACCGTTCATCCAGGTAGCCATTTAGCTTCGCTATTTCCTTCGATTTCCGTTTACCCCCAATTTTGCGCCGCCGCCGTATTTTCCCGATTCACCCCAGTTCCGACCACCATCCGATCATCGGATCCGACCTTCACGTTCGCCTTCTCCCGACGCACCTTCTACACCCACTCACTCAACCCAGCTCGCACAGGAGCTGGGAACCGGGCTCTCTCTGTCCACCACCTTCGCCGGAGCCCGCCACCCCGACGCACCAGCCACCGTTGCTTCGCCTAACCGGGTCGAGGCAGTTTGCCCTCGACCCGCGAGTCTTCTGAGCCACTTTGCAGGTCCTACCGAGCCCATCTGAGGGCTTGGTCATTCAGGCCAGGAGCTCGAGCACCGCCGACCTCGTCCGAGCTCATCGGAGCTCGGGCCGATCATCGGAGCATCGCAGTAGACGCGGGAGCGCTCCAGCTTTCTTCTCCGACCATCCGAGCACTCCAAGGAGGAGGCCAGCGCCCGCACGAGCCCGGCGAGTCTCGCCGGGGACCAGTTCTTCCAGCATCCTCCATTGCCGTTGGATCACCCTCCAGCTCCAGTCCGTTGGTCCCTGGAGCGCCCTTTGACGTCAGATCTGAGGAGGCTGATCCGGACCGTCAGATCCACACGTGTCTTCGCTTGGACCGTTGGATCAGCCAGAGCAGTACCAGAGCTGGAGTGTCGCCCCCATCTGGACCGTCCGATCTACACGTGGCGCGCATCCAGCACCCCCGCTTAATAAAGGGTAATTTACCCTCAGGCCCCTGTTTTTACTTTATTTCGTTTTAATCCTGTAAGTATTTTAGTCAGTTGTTTAGTTTTAGGGTAATTTACATAGAGGACCTCGTGCTTTAGTTTATTCGCATCTATACCCCTGTGTGTTGTGAGCCACGTGCTTCGTCACGTGTTGTTTGGGTTATTTGCAGTAGACCACCCTGTAGTTCTGGATGTTATCAATTGAATGAAAATTTTTAGATAATTGCATTTATACCCCTGTGCGTGTTTTATTTCCCCATGTGCGATATTTTTTGGGTTATTTGCATATAAGACCCCTGGGCTTTTGGTACCTGTTACCAATAAGTCCTTGGGACTTATTTTTCTTCCATTTAGGTCCCTGAGTGCCCCAGGCACGCGCGTGGCGCGTGTTTTTCTGGGTATTTTGCACCAGGACCCCCAGAACTTTGGGTATTTGCACCTTGGTCCCTATGCACAGTGCCCTATCTTTATTTTTGAATAAAATATCAAACCACCTCCAAATCCAACGAAAATTTGACACATGGCTCCTGCCATGGTGTAGGATTTTTGTGGATTTTTGAGGACATTTCTGATTTTGTTTGCTATTTTTAAAAATTCAAAAGCCTTCATTTTTGTTACTGTCTAGTTTGAAAATTCACAAAAAACTATAAAAACTCACTTAAAATTTCTATAAAAATTAGTTACTGTTTGTTTAGCTTAGCTTGATTTTCTAGCCAAGTTTGGCTATTTTTCATTGCTTAAAAACACTAAAAACTTAAAAACACTAAAAAACCCATAAAAATTCTAGTAAATACATTAAAAATCCAAAAATAATAAAATTGGTATCTGAATTTTCCTTGGTTTATCTACTTTAGAGGAAAATTACCTCCAGGCCATTTTGAGGCCTTTAGATATTTTATCTAGGGACTTTTGGCTTGGCTGGACAGTACCACTGTTTTTAGCTACTGTTTGATTTTTAGAAAATAAAATAAACATCAGAAAATTATCAAAAATTCACCAAAAACATTAAAAATATAAAATAAATAAAAACATTTTTGTTTTAATTTTTGGTTGATTTTTGATGCTTTGAATAATTTGTTGAAGTGTGCTTCTCCTTTGTTTTCTTATTTTCTTTATATATTAAAAATCCAAAAAAAATATAAAAATAATTAAAAACCACTAAAAATATTTTGTTCTTTTATTTTCTTTATTTTTACTACTTCGTAGGCCTCTCGGCCAACCCGTGCTCCTTGAGTTCGACCCTGGGTGCTATACCAGGTTAATCACATAGCAGGACCGCTTTTCGTATTTTGATCGATTTATCTATTTCAAGTGGTTCATTTTTCTTGATTTAGTGCATCTGAGCGACCGAGGTCGCAACGACCATTTTTGTACCTTTACCTTAGTCGTTCGGATCGCTTATCAGAATGGCGCCGTTGCCGGGGAGCACGGCTTAGTAGTTTTATTTTTCTTTTCCTTTTTGTTTTCGCGGCTTTTCGCGGCTCTTTCAGAGCTCGCGGCTTTTCGCAGCTTTTGTTCATATTTCATTTTATTTCATTTTGTTTTATTTTCTTTTTCTTTTATTTTTGTTTTTGTTTTCTTTTGTGTGTTTATTTTATTTTGCATTTTTGCATATATACCCTCATTTTCTTTCATTTTATTTTTCTTATTATTTGCTTATTTTTATTGGTCTGACCACTCTGTTTTCTCTTGCGAGGGCCTGAGGACTGAGGCGGCTGATTTCGAGAAGCCGATGCAACCGCGGGATTCGGAGGCGGCTCCCTTCTGTATGGAGCCGCAGGAGAGAGTGAGAGAGAGTTGAGTGGGAGAGGAACTTTTTATTTTATTCCATTATTGTTGTAATAATATAGGACACTCTCAGAGACACTTGGACATTTGTGGACTTGCTTAGTGGGTCTGTTTCACCGAGCACCGGTGTGCTCGGGGGACACTTAGGACTTGCGCGGTTTTTCGTGATTTTTGGTTTTATTTTATTTTCTTTCTGCCTTTTCCGGTGTTTACGCGGTTTTTGCTCGAGCCCCTAGACTTAGGAATTTCTGGTGATTGTGCCATAATTAGTAGGATCCCCACACCTAACTGCTTATCTGTTCCTATAGAACGTTAATTGGACCTACTAAAAATCATTAATAAAAATAACCTACTCATTTACCTTCGTAGCCTACGTGCCGCAGCCCGTCCTGTAAAGCGCTTTCTCCTACCCCCGATTTGTCGGACAGAGGAGGGACGGGCCAAGACCGGACTCTTTGGCTTGGAGGTCGGTGACCGGTTAGACGGTTCTTCGCTAGAAATTGCTCATCTAGGACTCGGCTTTCCCGTTGCATCATATAGGTAGTTTCTTTTCAGTCTTTAAATTCTGCGCGGATCACTTGCATGTAGATTGCTGGAGACAAGGTACCCATTTCTTACTCAGCATGCATCATTGATTTCATCGTGCATCGGCTTTTTCGTCTTCTCCCCCCTGTTTTGGACTAAATAACCAGGAGAACCGAAAAATTCGTTAGGCCATTTGTTTTGATTTGAAAAATACTAAAAAGAGAAACCATAAAATGGGGACTGGTTAATACTATTGATCTTAAAAACCGCTCACCCTAAAAATTTTGTCTTGGGGAGAGCAACCCCCTCATTGTATGGTTTGGATGCGCGAGAGAGTGACCCGCACCCTAGGTAGAGCCCTCCGGTGCTAGTCCCGACTGATTACCGACTCTTCCGTGCGAGCCAGTCGGTTGGGATAGCATCGGGTATCCTAACAGGTCACGTAAGCGCTCTGATATTTTGTGTGTTCACCAAATAAAATCGACAAGATAATTTGATCGAACTTTCACGGTCTTCATCTCGCGTTGCGTTGGTGAACCGGGGGTTTGTTTGTGATCATAGTTTCTCCAGATCTCATCCGCACTACTCACCAGATCGAGATGATGGGTAGACGGTCTCTTAGGCAGCCTCTGGCTGCACCGCTTTCGGGCACGTCTACCTCATCATCTAGGTTGGCCCGCGAGAGCCGAGACCAGCTCTTCGAGCCCGAGTACGATTCCGCCCTGTTCCCTCTCGACCCCCTTTCTTTCCGACCTGAGAGACACGAGCCCGAGGAGAGATTGATTGATTTGACAGCACCTGAGTTGGGCTCGTTTGATTTTGCAGACGTCGCCATGGCCGGCAGTTCAGATGATCACTCCCGTCAGCCCGAGCATTTTGTACTAGACCAGGGAGCGATCAACTCCACCCTGATCGCATCACTTGAGACAGTCCAGCAGCAGTTACGCGATCAGGGGGCATTCATGATAGAGATGAGGCGAGAGTTGGAGAGGCTCAGAGCAGAGCGAGACCAGCAGAGCGAGCCTGAGGAGATACCTGATGCAGAGGCACGAGCCGCAGCAGCCGCAGCAGCAGCAGCAGCAGCCGCCGCCGCAGCGGCAGGCGCCGCGGCAGGAGGACCACCACGACCGATGCGGGAGTTGCACAACCACGGATCGACACTCATGCATCATTGGGTAGTGGTGCCGGCGATCGTGGGGGACTTCAAGTTCCCCCCGAACACCTTGCAGTTACTGCCCCGTTTCGACGGACTTGCCACTAAAGAGCCCCACCTCCACCTCCAGGAGTTCCTGATGATCTGCAGCACTGTCCACGATCGCCACGTGGACCAGGACACGATCCGGATGATAGCCTTCCCTTTTTCACTGGCAGATAGAGCAGCCACCTGGCTGAAGCATCTAGGGAAGTTTGTCTACACCTGGGAGCAGCTCCGCACCGAGTACTTGAACAAGTACTATCCACTCGGGCGGACGAATGCAGCGAGGGCCCTGATCAGCAACTTCTCCATGTTCCCCAATGAGCAGTTTCACGAGGCATGGGAGAGCTTTCGAGAGCTCCTAGACAGATGCCCGCACCACGACATCTCGAAGCCGAACCTAGTTCAGAGCTTTTTCAGCGGGTTGATGTCAGAGCTTCAGGGTCTGGTGAACGCTTCTTACGGCGGGTCCTACTTTGCCAAGGACCACGACCAGGTCTGGGCCATCTACGAGGAGATGGCCGAAAACTACATGGTGATGTCCCAGACCAGGTTGTATACTCAGAGACCCCAGCCACAGCAGCCAGGACCAGTGCAGTACCAGTGGATAGCACGGGTCGATGCAGGTCCATCCAGTTCGTCCGCAGTCGCAGCAGCACAGGCAGAGTCATCCGCTGCGGACATGGGTATCATCAGCGAGAAGTTGAACCGCATGGAGCTGATTGAGAAGAAGCAGTGCCAGGGAATAGCGCAGATGGAGTAGATGGCACAGACTCTGAGCGACATGAAGACACAGCTCATGTGTCTCCAGGAGGCACAGATGGCTCCACAGCCCCGTCTTCAGTCGCGAGGCGACTCCGGCAGCAGCAGCAGCTCGTCCCAGCGCTCCAGCTCCCTACAACAGCCTAGACAGGTTCATCTTGTACAGGCGGAGCCGTACCAGCAGCCGCAGCCCACCTACCAGTCCCCACCATCTCCAGACATGCAGATGGTGGTATACCAGCCGGACCAGCCTCTGGCAGTACTTCCGCCAGCCCCTTACGATGCAGAGCCGTTGATGGATGTCAACGGGATTTGGTATGACCGCCCCCAACCTGGGATTTGGCGAGACCATCACGGATTCAGGTGGGGGAGTGGTGGTGCCCAGCCCCAGCAGCAGCCGTCAGGTCAGGGAGGGCAGTACGGCCAGCAGAGAGATCACCAGCCGCAGCAGCAGCCCCCAGCATACCAGACACACCAGCCATCATCCTTCGTCTCTCGTCCCTATCAGCAGCAGGGACAGTCGTGGAGACGTGAGCAGCAGGCTCACCCAGCTTACCAGCATCACCCTACCTCCTACCCCCCTCAGCAGCAGTTCCAGCAGCCTCATCCCCAGAGAGGCTACCCGTCAGGCTCCCATGAGAGCCCCGCCTTGGATGACATCGCCTGCCTCCTCACGGATCAGCAGGTGACATTTAGACGGGAGATGGACGAGTTCCGCCAGGAGATGCGGGACCTTATGAGGGGGAAGGCCGCCATTCCTGCACAGATTGAGCTGAACCCGAACAACCTCAAGAGGAAGTCTGAGCAGGTAGATTCCACTGAGCTTGCCACTCCTAGTGACCCATTTGTTGATACATCTTCGGATCTGTTTGATGCTGATTTTGTTGCACTTAGGAGCGGTAGGACCCCAGCAGGCGGCGGCGCCTCATCTGAGCTTCACCACGAGGATACTTCAGAGGCGCCACATGAGGAGGAGGAGAGCGGTACTGAGACCGCTCCAGATGATGACGGTGGCACTGAGGCCACCAAGGATGCTGATTCCTCCGGTGGTACTGAGGCCGTCGCTTCACCAGATCGAGGAGGTGGTACTGACGCCACCCGTTTAGCCGAGCCAGCCCGCGGTACTGATGCCGCGAGACGTCTACCAGCAGCAGCAGCAGCAGAGCCAGCCCGTGGTGGTACTGAGGCCACCGGTGTTTGTGTTGAGAGAGATGTTGTCTTTCCTCGCCTTGATGTATCTCAGAACTTTGGTTTGAATAAAGGAAAAGGTTTAGCTTCTTTTGGTCCCACTGTGGTGCATGATGTATGTGTGGATCCGGCCGTCGAGCCGTCTAGGCCTTTTCCTAGTCCTTCATCTGCGAAGGACCCTGTGATCCCCTTCCCTAGAGCCCTTCAGATGGGGAAGGGGAAGAAAAAAGAAAAAAGTCCCAAAAGGAGAGAGCAGGAGGAGTTCAGCCAGAGCATGATTGATAGATTCCACATACAGTTGACCCTCCAGGAGGCTTTGCAGCACATCCCCCTTCTCCAGCGATCTTTGAGAGACAGGACTACAGTCAGGAGGAGGAGGAGGAACCACACTTCAGAGATCCATGTGCTGACGAAAGCCACGTGTTTTGCGATCCAGAACCGTCTGCCAGCCAAGAGGCCAGATTCAGGGGCCCCGTATGTCAGATGCCAGATCAGTGAGCAGAGGTTCGACCATACTCTACTAGATAGCGGATCGTCGATCAACCTTCTTCCGGCAGCCCTTCTCGACCGCTTCGAGTTGGGCACTCTTCGACAGAGCAGGACAGTCCTTCAGTTCGCTGATCGATCTGTCAAGAGGCCGAAGGGGTTGTTACGAGACGTTATCGTCACGATTCAGGGCCTGAAATTCCCCGTGGACTTCGTAGTGTTGGACATGGAGATCCCTGAATCAGTGACCGATACCCCCATCATCCTTGGTCGTCCGTTCTTGGCCACAGCCAAAGCGGTGACTGATCATGATAGCGGGAAGGTGTACTTTCGCGTCGAGGGCGAAAGTATACAAATAGAGACGGTCAAGGACTACAGAGCTAGAGAGAGAGCACGCTCAGATGCGAGTACAGATTCAGAGCAGATGACAGACGTAGAGCCAGACATCCACCAGGACTGTGATTTTGTGATCACAGACGATGAGGCAGCTTGGGCGGATCCTGCAGCACAGACCATCCTTTCATATTCAGATACAGCTGATGCTGAGATGATAGCAGAGGAGAGTCTGGAGAGCACAGCCTTGGTTCAGGATACCATAGAGGCAGCAGAGTCGGTCCTTGATCGCGACACGGATTTCAGTGATGGTGGTGCTAAGGCCACCTTGAGTTACGGTGGTACTGATGCCACCGCGGTTGACACAGATCCCTCGGATTCAGAGTCTGATTGGGCAGATTGTGATGATCAGATGCCAGACCTGAGTCCACCTGAGCCTACAGATGAGGAGGAGGCAGATGCAGAGCAGACCAGAGACAGTGCAGTTGAGCAGCCTTCTCCCGAGCCAGTTTGCGAGAGTGCGCTTTCTTTCTCCCAAGCAGATTTGGCAGACTTAGCAGCATTCACTCACTTTCTTCCGCAGCCAGATTTGCCAGCACCCAGCATTCCAGAGCTGAAGCCGCTCCCTACTTCGCTGAAGTATCGGTTCCTTGCGGGCGAGCCTGAGATGTACCCAGTCATTATCTCCGCCGATTTGACTAGAGAGCAGGAATCCCGTTTGATGGGGGTTCTTGAAAAGAACCGCAAGGCGATCGGATGGAGCGTAGCAGATCTCCATGGGATTAGTCCATCAGTGTGCTCCCACCATATCTATCTCGAGGAGGGGACGAAGCCGTCGCGTGAGTTCCAGCGGCGTCTGAACCCCAACCTGAGAGAGGTTGTGATGAAGGAAATATCAAAATGGTGGAGTGCAGATTTTATTTATCCCATTTCCGACTCCAAGTGGGTTAGCCCCTTGCATGTGGTGCCCAAGAAGACGGGCATCACGACTGTGATCAGTGAGTCGGGAGAGGAGATTGCTACACGAGTACCCACCTCTTGGAGGGTCTGTGTTGACTACAGGAGACTCAACCAGGCCACCCAGAAGGACCATTTCCCCCTGCCTTTTATTGACCAGATCATTGAGAGACTGGCAGGGAAGAGCCATTATTGCTTCCTGGATGGGTACTCGGGGTACAACCAAGTGGCCATCGCTCCTGAGGATCAGGAGAAGACCACCTTTACCTGTCCCTTCGACACATATGCTTTTCGACGCATGCCATTTGGGCTATGCAATGCCCCTGCGACTTTTCAGAGGTGCATGCTGTCGATCTTCTCGGACATGGTAGGGGAGTGTTTGGAGGTCTTCATGGACGATTTCTCAGTCTACGGCGACGGATTCGACTCCTGTCTTGACTGCCTAGACCGGGTACTCCAGCGATGTATTGAGTATCATTGATTTTATCTTGGGAGAGTCACTTCATGGTGACTCAAGGGACGGTGCTTGGCCATATCATCTCCAACAGGGGCATGGAGGTTGATCCGGCCAAGGTTTATGTCATTAGGAAACTCGCACTGCCGTCCAATCTGAGGCAGCTACGGTCATTCCTGGGGCACGTTGGATTTTATAGGAGATTTATTCAGGATTTCAGCAGGATTGCCCGACCGTTGACTGACCTCTTGACGAAAGACACCGAGTTCCTAGTCGATGACAAGTGTCTTTCGTCCTTCGCGACTCTCCAGCAATGTGTTATTGAGGCTCCTGTCCTCCAGCCGCCTGATTGGTCTCTCCCATTCGAGATCATGACGGATGCCTCCGATTTTGCCGTAGGGGCAGTGCTGGGACAGAGGAGGGATGGAGTTCCATTTGCCATACACTACGCTAGCCGCACATTGGATTCCGCCCAGCGGAATTACACGGTCACAGAGAAGGAGATGCTAGCCATAGTGTTCGCCCTAGATAAGTTCAGATCGTATATCATTGGATCTAGAGTGACTTTGTTTACAGATCACACCGCCATCAGGTACCTCATGGCAAAGAAGGATGCCAAGGCCAGACTGACTAGATGGATCCTTCTACTCCAGGAGTTCGACATTGAGATCAAGGATAAGCCTGGAGTCAAAAATGTGGTGGCGGATCATCTCTCCCGTTTAGAGCAGCCTGAGGAGTCTGAGCAGATTGATCCTATTAGAGATACCTTCCCAGATGAGGCGATACTTGCTATCGCCTCACTCCCATGGTACGCCGATATTGTGAACTTTCTCGTTGCTGGGAAAGTCCCACAAGATTGGCCCAGGCAGAGGCTTGAGACCTTCCTTGCGAAGGCCAAGTCCTACCATTGGGAGGATCCCATCCTTTACCACGAAGGAGGGGATAGCGTCTGGCGTCGGTGTATCCCTCAGGAGGAACACCATAGCGTCCTCAGTTACTGCCACAAGCTTGAGGCAGGAGGACATCATTCTGGGAGGAGAACGGCACAGAAAGTGCTCCAATCCGGCTTGTGGTGGCCTACCCTCTTCAAGGACTCAGATGAGTTCGTGAAGAGGTGTACTGACTGTCAGAGGATGGGCACTTGTGGATAGCGTGATATGATGCCGATGCAGCCCATTCACTTCTGTGAGGTTTTTGACGCATGGGGCATCGATTTCATGGGTCCATTCCCTAAGAGTCAGGGATTTGAGTACATTCTGTTGGCCGTAGATTATGTGAGTCGTTGGGTGGAGGCTATCCCCACCCGAGCCGCTGATGCGAGGACAGTTTGCAGATTTTTGAGGAAGCATATCATCACGTGGTTCGGGGTTCCATGAGTTCTGATTTCTGATGGGGGATCTCACTTCATCAACGATCAGGTGAAGGCACTTGCTAGCGAGTTCGGTATAGACCATCGTGTTGCTACACCTTACCATCCACAGACAAATGGTCTAGCCGAGGTGTCGAATAGGGAGATTAAGACTATATTGCAGAAAGTCGTCAGCCCTGACCGAAAGGATTGGTCACAGCTTTTGGACTCGGTCTTGTGGGCATATAGGACATCTTTCAAGACACCTTTGGGCACATCTCCCTTTCGCCTCGTGTATGGCAGGCCATGCCATTTACCTATTGAGCTGAGGCACAAGTCACTTTGGGCAGTCACAGATATTCTGATGGATCCAGATGGTATGGGAGACCAGAGGAGGGCAGAGTTAGCTGCCCTGGAGGAGCTTAGAGATGCAGCTTTCTCAAGCAGCCTACATTATAAGGAGAAAGTGAAGGAGTGGCATGATTCTCATATCAGCCACAAACATTTTGAGATTGGACAGAGAGTATGGCTGTTTGATGCGAGGCTACGATTATTTCCAGGGAAGCTACAGAGCAAATGGAAGGGACCTTATCTGGTTAGAAAGGTACACGACAATGGTAGCATTGATATATCTGAATTGTCTTCTGAGAGTACCTTTCGCGTGAACGGCCAGCGGCTCAAGCCATTTCTAGATCATGAGTCGCGGGTCGTTGATCTTGCCCTTATTCACTTTGCGTGAGATGTGGTCTTTGACTCACATCTAATGCATCTCACACCTGAGTTTCACTGATCTTCCGCCTTGTATAGATCCAGATGTCCATATCGCTACATTCTTTAGTCCCACATCCCTTTCTTCATCATGTGATTAGGCTATACTTAGGGTGCACTTTACCCTAAGTATAGGGGGGATGTGAGACCTTTTGGGTATTTCTTTTGTTTCTGTTTACCCCTGTTTCTGCTACCTATACTTAGGGACATTTCACCCTAAGTATAGGGGGAGTAGACCCTGTACAGTCTCCACTCGGTTTTCCCTTAGTATACAGTCTGCTATACTTAGGATTATTTGATCCTAAGTATAGGGGGAAGACCCGAGCTCCTCTTGACTTTTCTATTTCATTCTTCTTCTTTTTATATAGCCTTTCTTTTCACTTCCCTATACCTAGCACAAGTTATGTCTTCTTCATCGCTCTTGACTCTGAGGACATCGTTCGAGCTAAGTATAGGGGGGTGTGTATATATTTCATATATACTTTAGCCATAACTCGTACTTTGTGTGAGTGTGTTAATAAATAAAAATGGCTAAAAACCACAAAAAATTAAAAAATTTTCATGTACATAATCTTCTTTTATTTGCACATAAATAGCTAGTGTACAAATTATTTTCGTAAAAATGATTTCAAAAATCTTTTGTGTAAAGCTTGTGTAAATATTTTGGTATCAAAATTATGTATATAGTACAAAATTTTTCCAAAATGTTTTGAAAGTCAAAAAGTTTGCAAAAATCTCGTGTAAATGTGTGTAAATATCTTTTTGCAAAACTTGCACTTCATGCATCATCCATTCATGGTTTCAAAACATTTTTCAAAAAATTTTGCATGATTGTAAAACTTTGTGTAAATAAGCATCTTTTGTACATATGTATATAGTTTTTCTTGGATGATAGTTGACATTTAAACTAGCCTGGAATCAAATTGAGAAATGGAGCTTGATTAAGATCTTAATCCACCTAATTTCTAAGAGGAACCTTATAGGGCTTAGGTTTAAGGCTTTTCAGGTCCATGGTGACTTAATTCTTTGAGTCCACTAGGCTATGATCACATGTCATCTCAATGAGCCTAAGTAGAGCACTTAACAACAACACATGACTCATATAGATTATGGCTTTACTTGGACACCAGCACTATGCACCGAGCTCTCTACGGATGAAGTGGTGAGGAGGCAGTCTTCCTTGACTTGGGGTAGCATATGAGGGTAGTACTTCTAGGCGGAACCTCTCTTCTTCTTTTAGTGAAGGAAGTGCGTCTCAACTTGGTCTGGTTGCCATGAGGTCTAACGACGGGAGTTGTGGGTTGCAATAAAGCTTCAAAAGAGGGATAGTCTACTGGCTCAAGAGGAAAAACTCCTTGTATATATGCTGCACATGTATATGTTGTACAGATGCACTTGAAAAAAAAGTGCAAAAAGAAAAGAACTCCAAAAAAGTGGTGGGTCTGATAGAAAAGATAATCCCACCGGAGTATGTATATAGAGTGCAATAAGCAAAGCTTGGTTTCATGATCCACCTGTTGTAGCTTGCAGCAGGGAGACTTGGCTACACTGGTCAAGCTCCCAAGGGTACTTGGCTACACTGGTCTTGACCCGTTCTCTTCTTCCCCCTCTTCTTGAGCCGGTTGAACTTGAACTTAGAAGGGAATACCCCGCTCCTCGAGGAAAGAGTGGCCAGATTGAGGTCATAGAGTTACCTTGTTGGGGAGGGTTGTCAAGTTGCCATTTCTGAGGTGGAGAGCTTAGACCTCACTTTCACAGGACAAGAAAAGATTCATGGTCTTCAGGGTTTGTGATTGATGACTTGTTCTGATCTGGAGCATTGAGGAGTCTTGGTTATAGATTAGTGGAACATAGAGGCTGTTAAGTTTTAAGCTTAAGTCTAAATAAGGTTCCGACACATTAATAATCCAAAGATCTGATCGAGCTCCATACCTCAATTTAATTAAGGCAAGTTTAATAATCAACCTTGATCCATGTACATCCTCTTTTTCTTTTTATTTCTTTCTCTCTTTTTCACTTCTTTTTCAAATAAGTGTTTGCTAAGGGACTAGCAAAGTTAAGTATAGGGGGGTGATGAATACTCATTCATCACTCTTTATTCTTATATTTTAGCTACAAAAACCTTTGCAAATGCATGTAGATATATGTAAATACAAATAATTACCAAAAGCATGCATTGTATAAAAACCTATAATTAGCATGTTTTTGTGCAAAAATAAAAGAATAAAGATTAAAAAGAAAAAGAGGGAAATATTTAGAATAAATATTGAGCAACCTAACCCAAGGGAGGGCTCAGCATGGGCCTGACCGCATAAAAGCCAAAGTAGAGGGAGATAGGGGCTCTTGTGTAAATATTTGTGTAAATAAATAAAAATATATTTTCCTCACCAAAAAGATGATTGTAAATACTTGTATATATTTATGAATATAAAAACAAAAGATAAAAATATAAAAATAAAAAAGGAAACAAAAACATCACCTTCACCATGTACATAAACCACACCTATGTATTTATTTAGCCTTGTAAATATATATAATTAATTTTTATAATTTTTGTAAATAGTCTATGTTATATGTTGTAAATAAATAAAATAAAAACAATTAAAATCAAAACAAAATAAAAATAGAAAAATTAAAAATACAAAAAGACATTGTACATATACCATGTATATAGATATATATATGTATTTATTTTACCTACGTATATAAATAATAAAAATAAAATAAAAACACCCTTTTATTCCTTATTCTAGTCTATAAATAAATAAAATATAAAATAAGGATAAAATTGTATAAAAATAATAATTAAAAATCAAAAATCAAAACCCTATATATTGTATATACCTATATATAGTACATACTATGTATATAGCCTATTTTCATTTCAGAAAAATTATTAAAAATCACCAAAAAAATAGAAAAAAATAAAATAAAAATAGTTTGTGTTTTGAGTTTTTGCAAAATCGGGCCCTAGCTACCTTAATTTTGAGCTTCAAGATCCTGCCACGTGGCCCATCCTCATTGGGTCCTGGGGATGTTGACCGCCCGGTCAACTGGCCCCCCCAGGACCACTTCCCACGGGTCTGAGCTTCGGATCCGACTTCTCCTATTTATACCCGCTCAACCCGACACCCATCTCCTTGAATCCCGGGTCCGAATCCTTCCCCTTGCATCCGACATCCTCGCCGGAGCCGCTCCCTCGGGATCCGCGCGCTCCTGAGCTTGCCCGGACCCATCCTTCTCGGACCCCTACTTGTATATAGCTGCAGCTCCGCCACCTTCTCTCTCCATCTTTGGTCATTCACCTTCTTCTCCTGTGAGCTCCAGAGAGCGTGTGAGGTGACAGCTCGCGCCTGAGCCTGTTGCAGCGAGGAGAGGAGGAGTCTTCCATCGATCCGGCGATGTAGCCGCTGTAGCTCCGCCACCTGAGCGAGCTTCGAGCCTCGGGCCGAGACGACCCTCGAGGCGATGACCAGGAGCTCCAGAAGCTCTTTCCCAGTCTCACCGTTCATCCAGGTAGCCATTTAGCTTCGCTATTTCCTTCGATTTCCGTTTACCCCCAATTTTGCGCCGCCGCCGTATTTTCCCGATTCACCCCAGTTCCGACCACCATCCGATCATCGGATCCGACCTTCACGTTCGCCTTCTCCCGACGCACCTTCTACACCCACTCACTCAACCCAGCTCGCACAGGAGCTGGGAACCGGGCTCTCTCTGTCCACCACCTTCGCCGGAGCCCGCCACCCCGACGCACCAGCCACCGTTGCTTCGCCTAACCGGGTCGAGGCAGTTTGCCCTCGACCCGCGAGTCTTCTGAGCCACTTTGCAGGTCCTACCGAGCCCATCTGAGGGCTTGGTCATTCAGGCCAGGAGCTCGAGCTCCGCCGACCTCGTCCGAGCTCATCGGAGCTCGGGCAGATCATCGGAGCATCGCAGTAGACGCGGGAGCGCTCCTGCTTTCTTCTCCGACCATCCGAGCACTCCAAGGAGGAGGCCAGCGCCCGCACGAGCCCGGCGAGTCTCGCCGGGGACCAGTTCTTCCAGCATCCTCCATTGCCGTTGGATCACCCTCCAGCTCCAGAAGCCATCTCGACCGTTGGTCCCTGGAGCGCCCTTTGACGTCAGATCTGAGGAGGCTGATCCGGACCGTCAGATCCACACGTGTCTTGGCTTGGACCGTTGGATCAGCCGGAGCAGTACCAGAGCTGGAGTGCCGCCCCCATCTGGACCGTCTGATCTACACGTGGCGCGCATCCATCACCCCCGCTTAATAAAGGGTAATTTACCCTTAGGCCCCTGTTTTTACTTTATTTCGTTTTAGTCCTGTAAGTATTTTAGTCAGTTGTTTAGTTTTAGGGTAATTTACATAGAGGACCTCGTGCTTTAGTTTATTCGCATCTATACCACTGTGTGTTGTGAGCCACGTGCTTCGTCACGTGTTGTTTGGGTTATTTGCAGTAGACCACCCTGTAGTTCTGGATGTTATCAATTGAATGAAAATTTTTAGATAATTGTATTTATACCCCTGTGCGTGTTTTATTTCCCCATGTGCGATATTTTTTGGGTTATTTGCATATAAGACCCCTGGGCTTTTGGTACCTGTTACCAATAAGTCCTTGGGACTTATTTTTCTTCCATTTAGGTCCTTGAGTGCCCCAGGCACGCGCGTGGCACGTGTTTTGCTGGGTATTTTGCATCAGGACCCCCAGAACTTTGGGTATTTGCACCTTGGTCCCTGTGCACAGTGCCCTATCTTTATTTTTGAATAAAATATCAAACCACCTCCAAATCCAACGAAAATTTGTTACATGGCTCTTGCCATGGTGTAGGATTTTTGTGGATTTTTTAGGACATTTCTGATTTTGTTTGCTATTTTTAAAAATTCAAAAACCTTCATTTTTGTTACTGTCTAGTTTGAAAATTCACAAAAAAATATAAAAACTTGCTTAAAAATTCTATAAAAATTAGTTACTGTTTGTATAGCATAGCTTGATTTTCTAGCCAAGTTTGGCTATATTTCATTGCTTAAAAACACTAAAAACTTAAAAACACTAAAAAACCCATAAAAATTCTAGTAAATACATTAAAAATCCAAAAATAATAAAATTGGTGTCTGAATTTTCCTTGTTTTATCTACTTTATAGGAAAATTATCTTCAGGCCATTTTGAGGCCCTTAGATATTTTATCTAGGGACTTTTGGCTTGGCTGAACAGTACCACTGTTTTTAGCTACTGTTTGATTTTTAGAAAATAAAATAAACATCAGAAAATTATCAAAAATTCACCAAAAACACTAAAAAAATATAAAATACATAAGAACATTTTTGTTTTAATTTTTGGTTGATTTTTGATGCTTTGAATAATTTGTTGAAGTGTGCTTCTCCTTTGTTTTCTTATTTTCTTTATATATTAAAAATCCAAAAAAATATAAAAATAATTAAAAACCACTAAAAATATTTTGTTCTTTTATTTTCTTTATTTTTACTACTTCGTAGGCCTCTCGGCCAACCCGTGCTCCTTGAGTTCGACCCTGGGTGCTATACCAGGTTAATCACATAGCATGACCGCTTTTCGTATTTTGATCGATTTATCTATTTCGAGTGGTTCATTTTTCTTGATTTAGCGCATCTGAGCGACCGAGGTCGCAACGACCATTTTTGTACCTTTACCTTAGTCGTTCGGATCGCTTATCAGTTATCTTCACAATTCATGGTTTGAAATTCCCCATGGACTTTGTCGTGTTGGACATGGCAGTCCCTGAATATGTGATCGATACCCCAATCATATTAGGATGACCTTTTCTGACGACAGCTAAGGTCATTTCTGGTTATGGTATCAGGAAGGTATACTTTCGCGTCCAGTGTGAAAGTATTCATATAGAGACGATCAAGGACCTAAAAGCTAGATTAACAAAGTCAGAGCGAGCATCTGATGAGGATGAGCTCGATGGTCATCAAGACTGTGATTTTGTATAGACTAACGATGAGGCAGTTTGGGTCGAACTAAGCACACAATCTTTCATCACACTTTCAGGAGAGTCTGAGATTCGAATATTAGATGATGGGAGATTGGAGAGCACAGTCTTGGAGCCAATTAGTGACAAGGGTGATGGAGACGACTCTAGTAATTTTTTAGATCATTGTGATATTTTTGATCCCTCCGATCTGAAGTGAAGGATCAGTTCTATCAGTCACTTATAGATCAGTCAGATTTAGAAGATGTTGATTGGTAGTGTTTCGTCGAATTTCTTTCACTTCAGACTTCATCCAAAGAGCCTACAATCAGCCTGGAGACCAAGCAAGTATAGCATATTCAGCAATCAGATGAGAAATCTCCAAATCATTTTGAGTCAAAGCAGGATGAGCTTAAGCATACCGACTTAGTAGCCTATACCCAGGCCCTAGTCAGACCGGCTCTCCATGTTCCTTCTCCCTCAGAGCTAAAACAGTTGCCTCAGAGCATGAAAAATCGATTCCTTGCTGGAGAGCCTAAAATTTTTCCGGTCATCATCGCGTCTGATCTGATCGAATATCAAGAATCTCGTCTGATGGAGATTCTTGAAAAGAATCGCAAGGCAATCAGGTGGTCAGTAGAGGATCTCCATGAGATTAGTCTGGCTCTGTTCACCCACCACGTCTTTCTCGATGATGACGCCAAACCATCTCGCGAGTTTCAGCGCGGGCTGAATCCGAATCTTAGAGAGGTGGTTACGAAGGAAATATCCAAGTGTTGGAGCACTGATTTTATCTATCCCATCTACGACTCTAAATGGGTTAGTCCATTACATGTGGTACCCAAGAAGATGGGTATTACTACAATGATAAATGAGGATGGAGAGGATATCGCTACCCGAGTACCGACTTCTTGGCGAGTCTGTGTGGACTACAGACATTTGAATCAGGCGACCAAGAAGGATCACTTTCCATTACTGTTCAATGATCAGATCATCGAGAGATTAGCCGAGAAGAGCCATTATTTCTTTCTTGATGGGTAATCGGGATATAATAAGGTGGCCATTGCACAAGAAAGGATGGCTTTCACATGTCTGTTCGGAACGTATGCTTTGAAATGGATTCCCTTTGGATTATGTAATGCTTCAGTCACATTCCATATGTACATGACTTTAATTTTTGCGGATATGGTGGGTGACATTTTGGAGGTCTTCATGGATGATTTTTTAGTCTACGACAATGATTTTTTATGTTGTCTTTCTAGCCTAGACCGCGTGCTTCAGAGGTGCACTGAGGTAAACCTCATTCTTTCTTGGGAGAAGAGTCATTTATGATGACTCGAGGGATGGTCATTGGTCACATCACCTTCAACAGGAGCATGGAAGTGGATCCGACCAAAGTGGATATCATAAAGAAGCTCAATCCGCCGTCCAATTCGAAGCAGTTTGGGTCTTTCCTTGGGCATGTCGGTTTCTATTGACATTTCATTCAAAAATTCAGCAAAATTGCCTGACAGTTATACGGTCTTCTAATGAAAGACGTCGAGTTTATTGTCGATGATAAGTGTCTTTCGGCTTTTGAAAATCTCAAGAATATGGTTGTAGAGGCACCTATCCTTCAGTCGCCCGATTGGTCTCTCCCAATCAAGATCATAACGGATGCCTCTGATTTTTTCGTTGGGGCTATTTGGGGACAGAGGAGGGATAGCATTCCATACACCATATGCTACGCTAGCAAGACTTTGGATTCCGCTCAGCGGAATTACACAGCTACAGAGAAAAAAAATGCTAGTTGTAGTATTTTCCCTAGATAAATTTTGATCACATATCTTAGGATCCGAAGTCATAATTTTCACTGACCATATTGCCATCAGGTACTTAATGAACAAGAAGGATTCCAAGTCACGTCTGACCAGATGGATCCTTCTACTCTAGGAATTTGACATTGAGATTAAAGACAAGCATGTAGTCAAGAATGTGGTGGCAGATCATCTCTCCCGACTAGACTTTCCCGAGACTTCTGAGTTTGATACACCGTTCATTCAGACCTTTCCAAACGGGGTGATTCTTGTTGTTGCTTCGATCCCATGGTATGCCGACATCATGAACTTTCTTGTCGCTAAGAAAGTCCCACAAGTTGGCCCATGTTGAGACTTTAGATTAGAGGATCCGATCCTTTATCATGAAGGAGCGGATTCTATCTGGCATTGGTGTATTCCTTAGGAGGAATACGAGAGTGTCCTTATGTATTGCCATAAATTTGAAGCTAGAGGACAACATTCAGGGAAGAGGACAACACAGAGGGTGCTTCAATCCGGTCTTTGGTGGCCTACGCTCGTTGCAGATGCCCATGCATTCGTACCCGAGATGTACTGACTGCTAGAGAATGGGAACTTGTAGACATAGAGACGTGATGTTGATGCAACCGATTCACTTCTGTGAAGTCTTTGATGCATGGGATATCAACTTTGTGGCTCGTTCCCTAAGAGTTGGGGATTCGAGTATATTCTTCTGGCCGTGGATTATGTGAGTCATTGGGTAGAGGCTATTCCTACCCGAGCCGTTGATGCGAACACGGTTTGCAAGATCCTGAGGAAGCATATCATTTCACGATTCAAGGTCCCTCGAGTTTTGATATTAGAGGGGGGTAGGTAATTCATCAACAACAAGGTAAGAACACTTGCTAACGAGTTTGGTATAGACCATCGGGTTGCTACTCCGTATCATCCTCAGACGAATGGTCTAGCTAAAGTCTCGAATAGGGAGGTCAAGATGATCTTGCAGAAGGTTGTTCACCGAGATTGAAAGGATTGGTCTCAGCTTTTGGACTCGGTTTTTTGGGCCTATGGAACATCCTTCAAGACTGCATTAGGTACATCTCCCTTTTGACTTGTTTATGGCAAGCCATGCCACTTACTTGTGGAAATCAAGCACAGTTCGTGGTGGGCAGTGAAAGAGGTGATTTTTTTACTAGATGATGTGGGAAATCAGAGACAAACAGAATTGGCAGCCCTGGAGGAATTATGAGATGAAGCTTTCACGAATAGCCTGCATTATAAGAAGCGGATGAAAGAATGGCATGAAGCTCACATCAGCCATAAACAGTTTGAGCCCAATCAGAAAGTTTGCCTATTCGATGTGAGACTAAAGGTATTTCCAAGGAAACTTCAGAGAAAGTGGAAAGGCATGTATATTGTGTGAAAGGTATATGACAACAGTAGAATCGATATATCTAAGTTTTCTTCTAAGTCCACCTTTCGAGTCAATGGTCAGCATTTAAAACCCTTTCTTATTATGAACCGTCAATCATTGAGTTTGCCCCTATTCATTTTGTATGAGATGTGTTCTTCACTCTTCACACTCTGCATCTCATACCTGATTTTCAGGATCACTTTGTACATATTTTTGATTTTATTCTTTCTTTCTTCCGTTTGTCTTACACCCCTAGATTTCGCTTAAGATTTTTGCTATACTTAGGATGTATTTTATCCTAAGTATATGGGGTGTAGACATCATGATGTTCACATCATTCTGTTTTATTACCCATGTTGTTGCTTATACTTAGGGTTTGCTTTACCCTAAGTATGGGGATAATATCGCTCATTTCAACTTTTAATTATTTTAGGTTTTTGTATCGTCTACTCTCTCGCTTGTTCCTACACTATTGATATTTTTCTCTACACTTAGGGGTATTTTACCCTAAGTATAGGGGGGACAAGCCGAGTCATTGAATGTGTACATCCTCTTGACCTCGATCATCTCTGGTTTTGAGTCTGTTATCCTTGGGATTACTTGATCCTAAGTATAGAGGGGATGATTGACTCCTATTCTTTTATTCGTTATTCTTTTGAGTTGTTGTAGTATAGAATTCTTTTCACCAATATATATTTAGATTGAGTTATTTCTTCTTTTATCGCTTTTTTGTCCCTATAAGGACATAGTTCATGCTAAGTATAGGGGATGGCGTATATATATTATATATACTTTAGAAGACATAACTCGTACATTATTGTATTTTTTAATATGGCTCTCTAAAAGTATGGGTGTATATATTTCTGGGTTTTTAAAAACCGAAAGAAAACTGTAAATATGAGTTAAAAAATATCTTAAAAATTGTATATAAAATATGTTGTTAAAAAATTATTGTAAAATACTTGAATAAAATTATTAATTATTTAAAACTTGTAAAATTCTTTTATTAAGATTTTGTATAAAATTTGCATAATTTGTGTATATATAAAATATATATAATCCTTGTAAAATGTACATAATTCTTGTAAATTTTGTGTAAATCAAATTAATTCACTAACTCTTTCAAAAAGGTTCTAAAATTAAAAAATTTTAAAACTCGATAAAAATTTGCAAAATTCTTTAAAAGGCACTTAAAAAGTTTAATTTGAAAAATCTACTTCATAAAAAATTTGTTGCATTTGTTCACATTTTTTTAGAATAAGTTTGATTCTTGACCGAATGGATTTAAGTATGAGAGATGGAGCTTGGTTTAGGCCTTAATCCACTTGATTCTAAACGAACTTTATTAGGAATTGGAATTAAGACTCTTCAGGTCTTTTAGACTTAATTCTTTGGGTTCTATGAGACCGTGTTCAGAATTCAACATGAATTTACCTAAGTAGGACTCATGTTGTCATCCATTTAACTCTTCTCTATTTGAATCAATTTTGAACTCACGCACTCTACACTTAGCTCAACTTGCATGGGGCTGTGAAGGGCATTCTATTTCGGTGGTGTGTTTCTATCTTTGTCTAGTGGCGCTGACATCTAAAGATGGGAGAGTTTGGGATTGAAATAAAGCTTCGGATGAGTGAAGGATTTGATGGCACAATTTTTTCCAAGACCCCAAAAAATGGACGGGAAGAAAAGATGTTATATCCATTGGGGCACAAAGGATTTATGCAGTGCAACATAATTTGTACCAAAAAGAAGCCATATACCAAATACGAATATGACCACAATGGTCCAAGCTTCTGAAAATCATGCACTATTTTAGTGGAGACTTGGCTAAACTGGCCAGGCTTCACAACAAGATGTGATTACACTGATCATACTCCAGTTCTCATTCAATTCTTCTTTTCCTCTCTCTTCTCGATTGTGGACACAACATGACCTGACCTTAGTAGGAAATACCCCCTCCTCAAGGATCAAGTAGCTGGATGAGGGCCCAATGGGATTCTATAAATGGGATGGGTGGTTTCTTCACTTCTCTAAGCAGGAAGAGCTAACACCCTTCACACATGGTACAAATTGCTTTCAAAGTCGAAAAATTTGCATGATGGATGGGTGGATCTGAGCTGGTTGTTGAGGCAAACCTGGATAAGGATTTGTGGAACTTGAGGGTTGTTGAGGCTTAATCCTAATTCTAATAGAGTCCTAACATACTAATAATCCAAAGGCCTACTCCAAGTTCTAAATTTTTGGTGAAGAGAGATTCAGTTTGAAGAAACAAGCATGTTTTAAGTTCTTTTATTTTTCTTGCTAAGGGACTAGCAAAGGTAAAGTATAGGGGAATGATGAATCTATGATTCATCGCCTTTATTCTTTCATTTTGGCTAAAATCCTTAGTAAAATATATGTAAATACTCATTAATTTCTATTAATTAACATTCTAACCATAATTATTAATATTAAATATTTAACACTTATTTTATCCATAAAATAATAAAGAGAAAAAAAGAAAAATAAAAGAAAAGAAGGATGTATGTAATATAAACAGACTGATCCTAACCCTGAGACCGGGTCAATACTGGCGTGGTCGACAAAATAAATAAGTAAGGGGGATAAGGATGCTAATATATAAAAATGTCAGGAAATGTAGATCATAAAAATACATTTACACATTTCTCATCTTATAAATATTTCACCTATTTTATTTATCATTAAGGAAATCTCAAATCAAAATCCTTTCTTCATAAAAGTTATCGATAAAAATATATATTATTTTATAAAAAAATCGGAAAAATATTTGATATAAAAATAATTAATTATGATGAACGGAAAAAGCTATAAAATCCAAATTCCAAAGTTCATAACTATTTACAGAAAACTCCAAATCGACCAAACTCACTTTTAAACATCATTTTATAACTAATACTATTTATTAAAAATATAAAAAAACGGATGAGTTTTGACGTTTGGGCCCCTTTGTCTATATGTACTATATGTGGAAACTTCCTGATTTTTTAATTATTATCCTTAATTACGTTTAACCTAATTTCTTTTTTAAAATATTTCTAAAAATAAATAGAAATATAAAATATAACTGAAGTGAAAATACCAATAAATCCTGAAGCCACGAAGCTGTGACCTAAATTTTTCGGACCTCATAACTCGTCCATATGGAATCTAAATTAAGCGTAGCCACTTTTAAAGTTTGTTTTATTTATTTATCTACCAAATGACACTGATTTCGCTAAAATCGGAGTTAATATGTGAAAAGTGGGTTTTGGGACCATATTGGTATACAATGTACAATATACTTTAATTCTATTTTGTTTAATATATGTTATTTATTATATTTATATACTTATTAATATTGTATTAAATTAATTAACTCATTAATTAATTATTAAGATATTTAATTATTTAAATAATTATATATTTAATTATTTAAGTATTTAATTATGCATCTAATTATATAATTAATTAATTAACTTAAATTAAATATTTAACTAATTAGTCATTATGTATTTAATAATAATATTATTAATTTATTTATTTTCTCTCCTACGCATGTGTGCATCACACGCAATGCCTTCTCCTTCTTCCTCTCTGGAAACTCGTCGACCCTACGTCCTTTCTCCTTCCTTCTTCTGGCTGCCAACCACCACAACCGCCGACTATTAGGTCAGTAGACTAACAACCACCGCGGTCACCGGACTCGACGTTAGTGATCGGACCCGCTTCCTTGCCTCCACGAAACCTCCCCTATTTATACCCCCTGACCCCCTCCCCCAGAGCTCTGATCTGCCATTTGTGACCTTATTCCGGTGAGCTCCGAGAGAGGATCCATGCGAGAGTGACAGCCAGTCCATCGTTGACCGAGGAAGAGCGAGCAGTGGAGAGATCCAATGCCAGTGTGGACCTTCTCCCCTCGTCGTGTTCAGCCTCTGCCTCCACTGGGTGTCGAGACCATCATCGAGGAGCTCCGTTCGAGCTCCATCCCAGGCGAAGACCTCCTTCCATCCATAGTTTCCAGGTTAGTCCATCTTCTCTGATTTCCCTTCGATTTCTCTTCACTGATTCTCTTCTCCTTCCTCTCATCATCTCTCTATTTATTTTGTTTTCGCTTGTTTCTAATCAAATTCGAATCCACGACCCTCGATTCCATCGATTCGATCACATCTTTATCACCTTCGGCTCTCCCCATTGATGTTCTATCTCACGAGACCTCTCAACTCTGATCACGATCAGTCGGAGTTCTGCTCTTTTTCCATAACCTCCTCCAGGAGCCCCACTCGCTCTTCTTGTTTCTATTCTAGATCGATCCATCGAGCTCGAGTCATCTTAGATCCTTGCAAATTCGATCGTCGCCATCATCATCGAGCACTTGTTTACCATCGATCGCCAACTACTTATGCATCTAGAGCGGAACTTCATCAATTTGAACAAATCGTTTAACCAAAATCATCAAGTCGAACAGCAAAGGCCTTCAAGCTGCAGCTTTGAAAACCACCACCTTCGTTGGTAGTCGCACTCATGAATCGTTGCTACTACATGAACTGAAGTCATCGGAGATCTATCCATCACGTCACCTTCCACCATGAAACACCATCTGAACCATCATTGCAGATCTACACCAAGATAGAGCATCTGAATCACGCCATCCCCAAGAGAAAACGGGGAAGAACAAAGTCTGGTGCTAAATGTCCAATCAATACTGATCGCACACTCAATGCCTCGCTACGCGTTGAGTCCAGAGGCTGCACCACCCTACCACTTAACTTAGGTGGTGCAAGTGCGTGCCCTATATTTTGGGCTTTTTGCGAATCACCTCCAGGAATTTCTTGATATTACGAATAGGGTCAGCTGGAGGAGATCATGTGAAGCACCACGTACAGTTCTAGGCTTTTTGCGACAAGCCCCTTCAAGTTTTAACATTTTTCATGCGCTCCTAAATCTTCCTGCTATTACATATATACCCCTATCATTGTACAAAATACTATACACATTATAATACATAATAAATAAAATACAAAACATAAAAATATAATAAAAATTTAAAAATAACTAGTATTTTACTATGTACAATACATTCAGAATTTAAAAAAATTAAAAAATATTTTCTATTTTTAATAAATTATTTAAAAATACAAAAATACACAAATCCATAAAATGCATACAAAAAATATAAATACACTTTTAAAAATCCTATAAAAATTACCTTTAGTATATTTTACTATGTTTTACACAGAAAACCAAAAATAAAATAAAAATCAAGTATTAAAACTAATGAAATACAAAATATATGAAACCTTTGGAAAAAATTCATAACTAAATAAATAAAATTTGCATAAAAATGCACAACATATCATTTCGAAGATATTTTCATCTACTTTTTGATAAAAATTAAAAAAATACTTTCTCTATTTTCTATTTTTAAAATCACAAATAGAATTCTGTTTTGAATAAAAATCTCATTTTTCAACTTAAAAATAATTCAAAATTGTTAAAAAATATTAAAAACTTCTAAAAATACATAAAACCTATAAAACAATTAAAAATATAAAAATCATAAAGTAAAATTCAAAAACAAAATCATAAAATTTATCCCTATATTTTTACATAGGTATATCAAAATCATAAAAATAATATAAAATTCATAAAATCAAATAAAAGTCCAGAAAAATCCCTAAAAATAACTAAAAATTAGGAAACTCAATTTACCTTAGTTTTCTATAGTTTAGCAATAGTTTTAAATAGTTTGCCTCCCTTAGGGGTATAAATAAAACAAATAAGCCTTAAAAAACATTTTACAAAATTTTAAAAACCATTTTTACAAACACTTTACAAAATATTTTCAAAAATAATTTACAAACTTTTACAAATCAATTCACCAGAGATTTTATTTAAAATTTTTACAAACATTTTTACAATATAAATAATTTGGATACAAAATAATTTACAAACATTTTACAAAAAAACAATTTTACAATAATTTTTACACAAATAATTTTACAAAGGTTTTTACAAAAATTTACAAAGAATTTTACAATATTTATAAAGTAATTGTACAAACATTTTAAAAAAAATTTGCAAAAATTATTTACAAAAGAATTTTTCAAAGATTTTTTACAAACTTTTTACTCGACTTTTTTATTCCAGTTTTATTAGTCATATTATTAGACAAACAAAAGTGAGTTATGGCTAAAGTATATAGATAATATATACGACATCCCCCTATACTTAGCTTAAACTATGTCCTCATTGTGACCAAGAAGTGATAAAGGAAGATGTAACTCGCGCTAAGTACATAAAAGTGAAATAAATCCTATGCTATAATGACTCAAATAATAACGAATAAAAAGAATAGAAGTCGGCGATCCACCCTATACTTAGGATCAAGTAATCCTAAGTATAGAGACTATATAAGTAAGGAAATCAAGGAAAATAATGTACGACCTTAATGACTCGACTTGTCCTCTCCTATCTTTAGGGTATAAGATCCCTAAGTATAGAAAAAGAATATCAACAAATTGAAGGACAAGCGAGAGAACTGAAGAACTAAGAAGAAAAAGAAAATAAAACTAAAGAAGAAGGAAATGAATGACATCACTCCCCCTATACTTAGGATAAATGATCCCATAGTATAGGCAACAACAAGAGTGATGAAACAGAACAAAATGAACAACTTAAGTTATTCAACTCTCCTATACTTAGGATAGAGTACATCCTAAGTATAGCACACACGCAGGAAAGAGGTGAATGGTAAAAACGAAAGAGGAAAGGAAACAATGAAAGGAATAAATACAAAAGAATATCAGCTCATGTATCAGACATAGAAGATGTCAAAGAGGTGAATGGTAAAAACGAAAGAGGAAAGGAAACAATGAAAGGAATAAATACAAAAGAATATCAGCTCATGTATCAGACATAGAAGATGTCAAAGGATCATCATCTGATACCAAATGGATATAATCAACCACAAACAGGAATGTATCATGGTCTAGATATGGCTTTAGCAACTATCCATTTACGACAAATGGTTGTGTTTCAGACGACAATCTAGATATGACAATACTAACATTGTCATGCACAACACTAACAATGAACGACCCCAACCACTATTAAGTTTTCCTGGAAACAACTTCAACTTCGCATCAAACAGCCACATTTTTTTACCATGGACAACATTCTTTCTCCTAAAATGTCTATCGCTCCAACGCTTGACCTTCTCCATATACATCAGGATGTCATAAGAGAAATCTTGGAATTCCAGCAATTTGTTCAGATTCACTTTCATACTCGATCATGCTCTCTCATAATCCAAATTACAAACACGGAGTGCCCATAAAGATTTGTGTATCTGCTCAACTAGCAAGTGGCAAGGCTTTCCATAAACCAATCTATAGGGAGACATACTTGATGAATCTCCATTTCATCACCTTTATTCTATCATTTTGGCGTTAAAAACCCTAACTAATGAATGTAAATACCATTAATTTGTTCAAATTAACATTCATTCTTTGTCGTTTAAATACTGCATAAAATATTGTTTTTAATGCTAAAAATATAGAATAAAGAAAATAAAAGAATGAGAATAAAATGCCAAAGGAATTTTATGACCCTAAACCTCGAGACCAAGTCAAGAACGGATTTGATCGACAAGGGATAAAGTTGGGGGAGATAAGGGCCAAAAATCACCAATAAACCCCTTTTCTTTTATTCAATATTTATTCAATTTTGGGACCTATTTTCTTTTCACTTATTATACCTCAAATAAAGAAATTTCGTACATGAAAGTTGTAGATAATAATATACAAAAAATACAAAATTGATTTCATACAAAAATAATATATAGTATACTTTTTATACTCTAAATAAAAAGCTAAAACCCCAACTTCCCGGACCCATATCTCTCAAATAAAAACTCAAAATGTATCAAAATCACTTTTAATTGTCTATGGCATATAATAAGCTATTTAATGAAGGCAGTTTCATATATTGTTTTGGAGTTAAGGAGTGAAATTTAGGTTTTGGACCCCTATTATACAATATACCTGAATAAAATATTCATTTTATTTATTCTTTATTATTTTTGAATTTTATATTTTTATGATTTTGTAAATATTATTTAATACATGTTTACATATTAAAACTAAAATAAAGCCACAAAAGAAACACAAAAATAAATTATGTATATCAAATACATAGATGAAATACATATACTTATAACCATATATTTAATAACCCTATTTATTCAAGTGTAAATATTACATTAGAAAATATAATAAAAATATATTTATGTATATAAAATAAGTTGTAATTATACAAAATAAGAAAAGGAAATAATAAAATCATATTTACAAAAAAACAAAATAGTTAATACATAGGTAAATATACCTATAAAGGAAATCCTAATAATGAACTTATAAATAATAACATTGAAAAAAAATAAAAATCATAATAAAATACTATAGAAAATAAGAAACATTTTTTATTCTATGGCTTTATTTCAATAAAATAATTTATTATTTATTATTCAATTTCCAATAATTTCCTGGCTAGTTTTTCCTGGTTAGACTACATGGACCAACCAGGTGGCTTCGACAATCGACATAGGTCAACTCCCTGACCTGCCCCCTACCCCTTGTCAGAATAGCTTTTGAACTCTCTTCTCAAATTTCTACCCACTGATACATTGCTCGAGAGTGATTTGACTCTACATGGAACTTGTCCTCTGTACATCGGTGATCCATGCCGAGCACCCCTCTTCCCCTAGATCTCCTTCATGTGCATGCAATCTCCCCTCGAATGTCGCTCCTTCATCACCTGTACATAAGATCATCAACCTCCCCTTCTCATTTTCGGTTCACTTTCCCTTGTTTTTGACCCCTCGGAGCTCCATTGTAGTGTGTGGGGTTGTGACAGGAGCTTTTGCCGCTCTTCACAGCGAGGACGAAGCCAGCTGGGAGCGTTCCCACCACCTCCGACGAGACCTCACCGTCTAGGTTAGCTTCTGGGCATCAAGCCATCAGAGGAACATTTCTTTAGCTTTGTAGTTATTTGTAGCTCATAGGATTAGTGTGTTGTTTTCATTTTGTCTTTTAATTTTGCTCGTAGCATAGATTTAGGTTCAAAATCCTCGCCGGAGCTCTAGAGCTCCAGCTACCTTCGTACACTGTATAACATTGTTCCCGACCGCCACATCCACCTCATCTCCCTTCCCTTCTTCATTGCGCACCACTATTCACTCACACTGATCAGCCCCTGATCTGGCCCATCGGATCCCCAAACTCCTTCACTCGCTGGAGATCCGTCACTCTACCCCCTCTCGTTTCCATTCCCTTTTCTTACTGGCCGAGGCACTTTGCCGTCAACCTTGTGTGTTATCTGTGCAGGTCACAAGCTCAAAAGAGCCCTTCTAGGCTTAAATCGATTGGACCTAAAGGTTTCCAGGTCGATCATCCTCCTCGATCTCTAGGGCCACCTCTTGTTGGTCTTGGACCTTCGGCCACTATCTTCTGCTGCAGAGGCTTCCCACGATCCTTTTGGACCATCTTGCAGCGACCGAGGACGTAGGAGGCATGCACTATAGTCAATCAAAACTCGGAAGAACGGGAGTTCTTCCCTGTTCTTCTGAGCACCTTCACAGTCGTTCGATCGCCCTCCCTTCGCCCAGGTGTCCAGTAGCAGTCAAATCATCGTTGATGGTCTAATCTCAATCATCCTGGTGAAGGGGCATCACATGCTCACAACATGACACGTGGATAAGTGGTGGCCCTCTGCCGTCCAATCGTGCATAGGAGGGGGTAATTTGCATCTTATAGCCCTCTACTTTTTGTCGTTGATGTTTAGTTCTGTAAATTAATTATGCAGTAAAAAGGTATTTTTTTTAATAATTGCAATCAAACCCCTGTCTTTTATTATATTTTCATTTTGGTTCGTGCTAGCAAAGCTCACATGTCCATACATGTGGGCATGGCGATTTTGCAGGAAGGGCCTTACACGTGTCTTTAGTAATAAAAAATTGAACTGAAGCTATATAATTTTGGTGGAATTGCAAAGTGACCCTCTAGTTTATTTTTAATTGCAATATTGTTCTTCTAGTTCAATTGTTTTTGTTTATGTTTTATAAATTTTATAATTATCATTTGTTCTCCAAAAATCACTAAAAATATGTGTAGACTCTTGATTGCACACACTTCCACACTATAATTTTATTTTTTTCATTTTAGGCCTTTAACTATTTATTAAAAATTAGTTAGAGCACAAATATTCCTTGTTTGCACTATAAAATACCAAAAAATATAAAAACTTTTTGAAAAATTCCCAAAAAAATATATTTCATTCATTTAAGTATTTTGAGCCTTCAGACCAAAAATCCATAAAAATAGAAAAAACTCTAAAATTAAAAATACCCAAATTCCTTTATAGAAATATAAAAAATTACGCATATTCCAAAAATATTGTTTTCTACTTTATAATTTTCTTTATATTATTATTTATCTATTAAAATTGATTTGATAAATTTTGGGCCTAATTTATTATTTTTAATCTTCATTTGAATTTCGGCCATATAATAAATCACCTAATTTGGGATATTTTTGACTTTAAAAATATATAAAAATTAGAAAAAATCATTAAAAATTCACAAAAATAGTAAAAAAAATATTTAAAGTCCATAAATACTTAATTATGTAATTTTTAGTTATTTTAGTTATATTTATATCTCTATTATCTATTATTGTATATATAATCTCATATATTCTTATATTAGATAATTAAAGAAAATGAGAATACATTATCTAAAAATATTAAAAACAAAATATAAAAATATAAAACAAAATAAAAAGTACAAAATTAAAAACCCATAAAAAGAACATATAGACAAGAAGATCACACAGTCATTTTTTTAGCATTAATTTGCACAATCTATCCTTTGTGATCCCTGTGTTCGATACTCTACATACTTACACCTTTACACACGTTTGTAGAGTTATAAGAAATTTTAACTCCACAATTTATTTTGCATTGCTTTGTATTTATTTATAGGTTAATTGCTGAATTATTCTGAGGTTCTCATTGGTCACTTCGACGACTGTGTTCCCGCCTTGTGTAAAACACACGTCCGATAGAATTTCTGGCTTTTCAAATAGCATCGTTGCTGGGGAGCAACTGCGCATAGATTGGTTTTATTCGATTGTGTCTTCTTTTTCTCTTTTGTCCATATTTTCCTTTATTTTTTTCTTATTATTTGATATCATCGTTGATATGTCTAATCATCGCTTCTTTGTTGACTTTATTGCGAGGGATCACAGACCGAGGAGGATCGCCTAGGTGATTCTCCGTAGCCTTGTGAAGCAGAGTTTGTTATTCTACCCTAGCCGGCAGGAGAGAGCACCAAAGAAGACTTAGAAGATTTTTGGGATACATCATCCATTTATTTTATTCATTTACTTGTGTAATTTAAATGAGAGAGATAGACTATTTATTGTAATAACTTGGACTCTCAGGATATTTCACACTTCACGAGGTCCACTGCCCGAGGGATTGTTTCCTTGGGGGCCTCGACGGTTTTCTCGCATTTTTATCACCTTCCTTTTATTTTGTTTCATAATTTTGTTTTCTTTATTTTGTGTGATTGATCCCTAGCATAGGATTGCTTGTCTATAGTCTTAACGCCAAACCCTAATATCATTACATGTACATATAGTCTCGTTTGGACTTAGACAAATTTAGTTGTTAATTATTTGGATTTGAGACCGCGTATCGAGAGAGGTCGTATACAACGCTTGCAGGACCCATTGTGGCGGGCATAGATCGACATCGAAAACTGGACCTTGGTCTCATTTCTGAGTAGTTGACAATTTATGCTTCACGTTAATAGCAATTCATGTACTTGGGGCGATTTCATCGATTGTATTTGCATATAGATGGGTTTCAATTCTGCTTGGCATCCTTGCATGTAGAGAGTTGAGGCAAGGTGAGCATTTATACTTTAGCATTCATCATCGATTTCACCTCGCATTGCTTTTTCGACTCTCTCGCTCTAATTTTGATCACCTAGGTTGCTAAAAAGAATTGGTTCCTCGTTAAGCATGTGCATTTCTATTAAAAATACAAAAAAGGGATAATCAATAAAATTGGGACTGTTAATATTACTCGACCCTAAAATCGACCAAAAAGAAAAAAATCTTTGTCTTGGAGCAAGTAATCCCCTCATTGTCTTCGCATTTACTTGCTCACATACACATTAAGGTTAGTTGCCCAAATACCATAAGCCAACCTAAGTGTTTGTACAATTTTGTGATTCTCACCTAACTCTAAAACAAAAAAGATAAAGAGACCGAACTTTCACGGTCTTCACCAAGTTGAGTAGGTGAATTGAGGGGTGTGTTTTGTCTTGTGTGTGTTTGTTTGTGATTTCTTGTGTGTATACTCGATCGTCTCTGCGCATTTACACCTTTTTCGCATATCTCTTGACTTTTCCGTCATGCTCTCCCGATTATTTTCCTTTTGTTTCGGAGATTGCTGACTAGAGTGAATTTTATACAGATTTTGCATATTCCTCGTACCTTCCAACTGGTCTACCTCCATTTTTCCAGAAGGACTTTGCTTCTAATTTTTGTACATACCTGAGTAACCCACTATTTCAGCAATCGGACTTTGATTTTCACCCATCTTCACCACCACCATCACCTTCAAATTTCAACAATCCACTTTTCCAAGGATAACTTGATCCAGAATGTGATTTTTGCCCACACCCTCCACCCTCATTCCACTCGCCTGATCCTGAGATTTTTGAGTCACCTTTCATGATATCCACACTTGAGACCTTGAACCAGAGGATGGAGCATATGAATTCGAGGATTAACAATCTATTTAGCATAAATAAGAGCCAGAATCACGCTCCACTATTTGAGGATATGGATGCACTTGAGGATGTTGATGATAGCTTTCAATTGTCCAAAATACAAAAAAAATGAGAAAAATCAAAAAATACAAAAAGATTTCGGGAGACACATTGTTGAGTCATCTTGTGAGGAGAGGGCGCCCATGCCAGATAATTTGACCACACATTCACTCACCTCTTGTCCCACCTTTATCCCCAAGTATGACATTGTACAGACTGCTCATAGTTGTCCTTGTGTATATGTTGATTTTGATCTCCTCCCTTTTATGGAGGAGATCCAAAAATTCAAAAAAATGTTGATTGAACTCGAAGTGGTGGCCGCTATTCACGAGATCATTAATGCCCCACTTCGTCAGGACATGACCCATTTATCTACTTCTCAACCTAATAAGAGAAAGCGACTGAGCAGATCTGAGCATCGTATCTTGGCCATGGACATTGCCCACGCCATCACCCACCGCCCTTCTTCTAGGAAAGGGAACACTACTACACCATTCATTAGATGCGCGATCTCTAACTTTTCATGTGATCACGCTCTCCTTGATGGCTATGCTTCAATTATCATAATACCCTTCTCGTTGGTACAATCTCTTCACTTAGGGCCTCTCAAGAAAAGCAGGATGATCGTTCAGTTTGCTGATGGATCTATCAAGAGGATGAAGGGTATTCTAGAGAACGTTGTTATTTGGATTCAGCGCATGAGCTATACTGTCGATTTTGTTGTATTGCCCATGGAAACCTCCACTGGGGAGGACTCCCCAATCATCCTTGGATGACCCTTTCTCGCCTATGCGAGAGTCTTCATTTATTACGGATCAGGAGATATTCGCTTCCGTCCTGATGATGCAAGCGATGTGGTCATCACTGCACCTATTGCCAATTAGAGACCTGCATCTGATGTTACTATACCTATCTTAGTTGACCCCAAGGAATATGACCTTGATGAGACTATCAGAGACTTTTGTTGCATGTTGGATTCCACTAAGACCTGAGAATTCCTCTCCAAGGAGGAAGACTCGGAAAGCATAGACTTTGGAGTCCCCTATTCTAGTACTTGGCGATGTGTGGATGACATCCGCAGGATTTACACAATTGACACTTTAGAGCAGAGGGCAGATGAGACTGCAGAGGCCAAATATGATCTTTTTGCATTCTTTAATGAATTCGAACTTTTTGGTGAGAATGATGACTTCGATTGAGACTTTAGAAAACGAACATGACTTGACTACTTCCATAGATGAGTTCGTTCCTTTTTGTTTTGACCTAGCTGAGACTTCCCAGAACAGACATGACCACACTACTTCCATTGATCGATTCGTGAGTGCACACTCTGAGACTGCAGAGGATACATTTCCAGTCGATCCTGATCAGTTTGTGTCTAATGATGACTCGGATATCGACCTTCACCTTGTCAGATCCATTCCTCAGCGGTCTCGCAAGAAGGTTCGCTTTATACCTTCTTGCCCTCTGTACATCCATCCTCTTATATATTGTCATTATTTTTCCTCTTTCCATCCACCGTATCGCTCATCCACCCCATTCTCATGTGTTCTTGGATTAGGACGTACCTTGTCCTAAGTATAGGGGGTGGACGAGCCGAGTGTTCTTTCTTTGTTATATTTCATCACTCTTGTTGTTGCCTATACTTAGGGCTCTTTTACCCTAAGTATAGGGGGAGTGATGTGTACATTCTCTTCGATCCTTTCTTCTATCTTTATCTGTTTTTTCTTCTTTTTATTTTCATTTCACTTTTTATACTGAAAAAGTGTCACCCATTTTTGTCAGTCTTCTATACATAGGACGTACTTTGTCCTAAGTATAGGGGGTGTGCACCCCGAGTTCTTTCATTCTTTGATCTCCTACACTATCCCCTTTCCTTGTTTATACTTAGGAATATCTTACCCTAAGTACAGGGGGAGATAGTCCGAGTACAATTTGTTCATTTTCACCCTTGACCCACCCTGCTTTGTGTACAGTCTGTTATACTTGGGATTATTTGATCCTAAGTATAAGGGGCACAGTCAACCTCTCATTGATTCATTTATTCCATCATTCTTTATTATTTAGACTCTTCAATACTCTGTACGAGTTATGTCTTCTCTTTTCTCTCTGATCTATGAGGACTTGGCTCAAGCTAAGTATAGGGGGTCGTATATACTACATATGTACTTTAGCCATAACTCGTACTTTCGTATTTTTAATAATAAATATCGCTATCATATTGTCTAAAATATACTATAAAATTAATTAAAATCACTTAATAAAAGAAGTTTATTACTCCCCAAATTAGTTTTGTATTTATTGATTGTTAAATCGGGTAAAATTATTTTTTTGCAAAATGTTTGAAAAATAGTTTGGAAATCTTTTTGAAAAATCTTTCGAAAACTATTTGGGAAAATATTTTGTTAAATATTTAACCTTTGTAAAAAGCTTTTGTTTGTAAAGATTTCTTTTCTTTGTGTGAAATAACAAATGTTTTGAAAACCGATTTGCAAATGGTTTGGAAAATGGTTGTGAAAATATTTTTAAAAAATCTATATATATTGTTTGAAAAACCTTTGCAAAATAATTTTCAAATGTGTGTAAATGTTTGTAAAAATTATTTGTAAAAATTATTTTGGACTATAATTTTCAAAATTGTTTGTAAAACCATTTTCAAATAAGTTTGAGGAATATACACATCACACCAAAATTCTTTCAATTAGCTAACATATCCCTTGTAAATTCTAAAAAACAATTCTTGTAAATATAAGATGCATTCCCATGTAAATATTTGTATTTTTTATCCAAAATCTTTTGTTTTCAAAAATCACAAAAACATTTGCAAAAGATTTTTCAAAATTCCAAAAAAAAACTTCAAAACTTTAAAAAATTGCATCGTAAAAATATTTTTTGCATCGTACATAGCATTTGCATAGCATTTGCATTTTTCAGATCGAGTTTGATAATTGAACAAGTCTAAGTAAAATATAAGATTAGAGCATGGTTGGACCTTAAATCTACCTAATCACAGGAACCTTATAGGAACTCGAATTGAGGTACTTCAGGTCTAGTTGACTTAATTCTTTGAGAATCCTGAGACTTGGTTCAATGGATTCATGATTGCCTAAGTAGAGTATTTCAGAGCACACACACAGCTCTTGTTGATAATGAACTAACTTGGACACATACACCTCTCACTTGGCTCAACTCGGTTGGAGTGGTGAGGGGATTGGATTTGCCGGTATGAGACGCACACAAGTGGAAACATTTATCCTCGTCTTAGGAGGGAAGTGCACCCCAACTTGTACAGTAGCAGAGACATCTAAAGACAGGAGAGTGTGGGTTGCAATAATGCTTCAAAAGATGGATACTCTACTAGCTCAAGAGGAAAAAAATTTTATGTAAATGCTATTATATATAGTATTTCAAAAAAAAGCAAAAACTACAAAAAAGTGGAGAGGCCTAACTGAAAATAAAATGTCTGCTGGAGTGTATATACTTGTATAGTCAATAAGCAAACTTGAGCTTCAAAGTCATACCTTGTGAGCCTACAACTGGATGACTTGACTACACTGGTCATGCATCCTAGGATAGGTAGCTATGCTGGCTACCGTCCATTCTTCTCTTCACCCTCTCCTCTTAAGCTGATTGTCACTTGAACTTAGAAGGGAATACTCTGCTCCTCGAGGAAGGAGTTGTTGGATTGGGAATCATTGGGTTGTCGTATTGGAGAAGTCAATCTCTTTGTCATTTCAGTTGAGGGGTGCCACTATCACATACATTGTACAAGTGAGACTTTGTGTATGAGTTGAAATATCCTGGCCTGGCTATTGAGGAGACTTGAGCAAAGTTTTAGGATTCTCGAAGAATGTTGTGTTTCAAACCCGATTCCGAATAAGGTTTCGACCGCACTAAAATTCCAAAGGTCCGACTTAATCTCCAAACATTGAACTTAGTGAAGACAAGTTTGAGAATTAAACTTAATCGACTTTCTTTTTTTCTTTACTTTGTTTTTTTATTTTCTGCACTTATTGCATAAGTGTTTGCTAGGGACTAACAAAGGCAAGTATAAGGGGGTGATAAATCTCCATTTCAAATCCTTTATTCTATCATCTTGGTCTTAAAAACCCTAGTTAATGAATGTAAATACCACTAGTTTTTACAAATTAACCTCCATTCTTTGTTGTATAAATAATGTATATAATATTGTTTTTAATGCCAAAATTATATAAAAAAGAAAAGAAAATAAAAAGAATAAAATTCCAATTGTATTTTATGATCCTAAACCCTAAGACCAAGTCAAGAATTGATTTGGTCGAAATGTAATAAAGTAGGGGGAGATAAGAGCCAAAAATCACCAATAAACCCCATTTCTTTTATTCAGTATTTATTTATTTTTGGGACCTATTTTATTCCATTTTTTATGCCTCAAATAAAGAAATTTTGTACATTAAATCATTAGATAATAATATATAGAAAATAAAAAATTGATTTCATACAAAAATAATATACAGTATACTTTTTATACTCAAAATAAAAGCAAAAATCCCTACTTCCTAGACCCATATATTTTAAATAAAAACTCAAAATATATCAAAATCACCTTTAATTATATATAACTTTTAATAAGCAATTTAATGAAGGTGGTTTCATTTTTTGGAGTTAAGGAGTGAAAGTTAGGTTTTGGACCCTATTGTACAATATACCCGAATAAAATATCCATTTTATTTACTCTTTATTATTTTTAAAATTGTATATTTTTATAATTTTGTAAATATTATTATAACATATGTACATATTAAAACTAAAATAAAACCACAAAGGAAACATTAAAATAAAATATGTATATCAAATACATAGATGAAATACCTATACTTATACCCATATATTTAATAACCCTATTTATTTAAGTGTAAACATTACATTAAAAAAATATAATAAAAATATATTTATGTATATAAAAATAAGTTATGATTGTATAAAATAAGAAAAAATAATAAGATCATATTTACAAAACAAAAATAAAATAGTTAATACATAGGTAAATATACTTATAAAGGAAACCCTAATAATGAACTTATAAATAATAACTCCAAATAAATAATAATAATATAATACTATAGAAAATAAGAAACATTTTTATTTCATAACTTTATTTTTAAAAAATCATTTGCTATTTATTATTCAATTTCCAATAATTTTCAGGCTGATTTTTCCTGGTTGTTTCACGTGGACCAACCAGGTGGCTTTGACAGTCGACCTAGGTGTACCTGAACTGCCCCCTAGCCCTTGTCAGAACAGCTTTTGACCTCTTTTCTCAAATTTCTACCCACTGATACACTGCTTGAGAGTGATTCGACTCTTCATGGAACTTGTCATCTGTACATCTATGATCTACGTCGAGCACCCCTCTTCCCCTAGATATCCTTCCTACGCATGCAATCTCCCCTCGAATTTCGCTCCTTCCTCACCTGTACATAAGACCTTCAACCTCCCCTTCTCGTTTTCGATTCACTTTCCCTTTGTTTCGACCCCTCAGAGCGCCTTTGTAATGTGGAGGGTTGTGACGGGAGCCTTCGCTGCTCTTCGCAGCGAGGAAGAAGCCAGGCGGGAGCGTTCCCACCATCTTCAACGAGATCTTGCCATCGAGGTTAGCTTCCGAGATTCAGACCATCGGAGGTACATTTCTTTAGCTCTATAGTTATTTGTAGCTCGTAACATTAGTGTGATGTTTTCATTTTGTCTTTTAATTACATTCATAGCATAGATTTAGGTCCTAAATCCTCGTCGGAGCTCTAGAGCTCCGGCCACCTTCATACATCGTATAGCATTATCATGACTGCCATATCCACCTCATCTCCCTTCCCACCGCTTCTTCATCATGCACAACCGTTCAGCCACCCAGATCTGTCCCTGATCTCACCCATCGAATCCCCAAACTCCTTCACTCATCGGAGATCTGCCACTATGCCCCCTCTCGCTTCCATTCCCCTGGCTTAGTAGACGAAGCACTTTGCCCTCAGCCTTGTGTGTTATCTGTGTAGGTCACAAGCTCAAAAGAGCCCTTCTAGGCTCAAATCGATTGGACCTGAAGGTCTCCAGGTCACTCATCCTCCTCGATCTCTAAGGCCACCTCTTGTTGGTTCTGGACCTTCCGGTGACTATCTCCAGCTATGGAGGCTTCCTACGTTCCTTTTGGACCATCTTGCAGTCGCTGAGGATGTCAGAGGCACGTGCTATAGCCGATAAAAACTTGAAAGAACGGAAGTTCTTCCCTGTTCTTCCGAGCACCTTCACAGTCGTCTGATCGGCCTCCCTTCGCCCAGGTGTCCAGTAGCCATCAGATCATCGCTGATGGTCTAATCTCAACCGCCTACAGCGAAGGGGCATCACCCTTACAGCGCGACACGTGGATAAGTGGCGGTCCTCTATCATCCAATCGTTCCTAGGATAGGGTAGTTTGCATCTTATACCCCCTCTAATTTTTGTCATTGGTGTTCAGTCTTATAAATTAATTAGGCATTATAAATGTTTTGTAATAATTGTAGTCGAACCCCTACCTTTTATTATATTTTCATTTTGGTCTGCTCCAGCGGAGCTCACGTGCCTATACACGTGAGTTGGGCGATTTTGCAGGAAGGCCTATGCAGGTCTCTTATTTTATTTGTAGTATTGAAAAATTGAACTGAAGTTGTATAATTTTGGTGTATTTGCAAAGTGGCCCTCAGTTTATTTTTAATTACAATCATGTCCCTGCTAGTTCAATCATTTTTGTATGTTTTATAATTTTTTAATTATCATTTTGCTCCAACAATCACCAAAAAATACATGTAGACTCCTGATTGCACACACTTCCACGTTATATTCCATGTTTGCATTATAAAATACCAAAAAATATAAAAACTTTTTGAAAAAAATCCCAAAAATATATTTTGTTTAATTAAGTATTTTGAGCCAACAGACCAAAAATCCATAAAAATAGAAAAAGAAAACTCTTAAAAATTAAAAATCCCTAAATTCTTTTACAAAAATCTTAAAAATTCTCAAAAAATTAAAAAATATTATTTTCTAGTTCATAATTTTCTTTATATTATTATTTATCTATTAAAATTGATTTGATGAATTTTGGAATTAATTTGTTATTTTTAAACATCATTTCAATTTCAGCCAAATATTAAATCCCAGCTTTGGGATATTTTTGACTTTAATTATATATATATTAGCAAATTCATTAAAAAATCACAAAAATAGTAAAAAATTATTTAAAATCCAAAAATATTTAATTCTGTAGTTGTTAGTTATTTTTAGTTATATATCTCTATTATCTATTATTGTATATATAATATCATATATTCTTATATTAGATAATTAAAATAAAAAAGAAAATACAAATTATAAAAAATATAAAAATAAAATATAAAAAAATAAAACTAAAAACAAAATATAAAAATATAAATTAAAATAAAAAATACAAAATTAAAAACCCATAAAAATAATATATAGACAAGAAGATCACAATCATTTTTTTGATTAATTTGCACAATCTATCCTTTGTGCTCCTTGTGTTCGACCCTATACATACTTACACATATACACAAATTTGTAGAGTTATAATAAATTTTAACTCCACAATTTATTTTGCATTGCTTTATATTTATTCGTGGGTTTATTATTGAATTAGACTGAGGTTCTCGTTGGTCACTTCGACGACTGCGCTCCCACCTTGTGTGGAACACAAGACCGATAGAATTTTGGATTTTCAATCCCAATGGAGACTTGTACACCGTCCCAAGAAGCTCATAGAATTGAATCAAGCATCTGGAGTTGTTCTTCTTATCTGGACTTGCAAGTTTTGAAGTATCGTGATCTCCTTATTCGAATTGCAGCCAATCCGTTAGTCTGTGGGTGGTAAGGAGACGCGACACGATGCTCAATGGCGTACACTTTAACTAGCTTTCTGACCTCTCTATTGATGAAATGGCTTCCCCCATCTGAAATAAGAATCTCGGGAACACCGAACTGTGCAATAATGTTGTTCTTAAGAAAGTAACAAATGGTACAACTATCAGTGGCTCGAGTGGGGATATCCTCCACCCAATGACTAAAATAATCCATGGCAAGCATGATGTATTGAAAACCCTGACTAACAGGGAATGGGTATGTGAAGTCTACGCTCCAAGCATCACAAACATTTAAAATCTAAATATATCTCAGGGGCATGGTATCTTTGGAATCAACAGTTCCTCCCATTCTCTGGCAATCAATACAATGCTTCACGTAATCAACTGCATCCGTAAAAAGAGTTGGCCACCATAGGTTACATTGTAAAACCTTTCTTGTCGTGTGCTTCATCGAATGATGCCCACTAACCTCTAATATGTGACAATGCTCAAGTACACGGGTGTATTCCTCATGAGGAATGCCCCTCCTCCATATGTAATATGCACCCTCCACAAAATAGGTACAAATCCTCCCACTGGTACAAATGAATCTTTGACAGAATTTTGACTACCTTCAGCTTGAGCCAATCTTGTGGAACTTTCTTGGAGCGTACCATGGGAGTGAGGCAACAGACAAGATAGCCTCATCTGGAAAGGTCTTTGATATATGAAGTAGTAACTGCTCAAGGGACTCTACATCTGTGATCCGTGTATACAATGACGTGGTTTGGCATCCTCTTTTACATGTAAGTACTGTATAGCAGTTTGATCCGTGCATACAATGACTCTACAACCAAGTAGGTAAGAGCGGAGCGTCTCTCAAGCAAACACCACTGCTAGCGTCTCCTTCTCTATAACTGTGTAATTGTGATGTGCCTCATCCAGAGTTTTACTAGCATGTTATATGGCAAATGGTATCCCATCCCTTCTCTGCCCTAAAACAACTCCAACTGAATAATCCGACGCATCTGTCGTGATCTCAAAGGGAAGAGACCAATCAGTGGTTGAAGGACATGAGCTCTAGTAACTGTGTCTTTCATCTGGTGAAATGCAAGGTGGACTTTCTCATCAACAATAAACTCACTCTCCTTGCATAGAAGCTCAGTCAAAGTCCTGGAGATATGTTGAAGTTATTAATGAATCGCTTACAAAATCCAACGTGACCAAGGAACGACCTCAACTGCTTCAAATTCTACGGTGGCTCTAGCTTTGAGATCACATCAATCTTAGTTGGGTCAACCTCCATACCATGTTTAAAGATGGCGTGTCCCAATACAATTCCATTAGTCACCATAAAGTGACTCTTCTCCCACGAGAGCATTAAGTTCACCTCACAGCATCTCCGAAGTACTCAGTCTAAATAAGTAAGACATGTGTCAAAACTATCCCTATAGATCAAGAAATTGTCCATGAAGACCTCTAGAAGACTATCAACCATGTCGGTAAAAATGACCGACATACACCTCTAGAATGTAGAGGGGCGTTACACACTCCAAAGGGCATCCATCTAAAGGTGTAGGTGCCAAACGGACAAGAAAAGTAGTCTTCTCCTGATCCTAGGGAGCGATTGCACCCCAGTTATATCTCAAGTACCCATCCATGAAATAAAAGAACTCCCTCCTTTCCAACCTCTCAATAATCTAATCAATAAAGGGAAGTGGAAAATGATCTTTCTTGGTCGTTGAATTCAGGCGCTGGTAATCTACACATACACGTCATGACATGGGTAAATGAGTCAGAATCTCCTTACTACGATCTTTCATCACAATTGTAATCCCGGATTTCTTTAGGACCATGTGTAACAAGCTGACCCACTTGGAATTTGAAATGAGATAATTAAATCCAGCATTACACCATTTCTTGATCTCTTTCATGGCAACATCCTGGAGATTAGTATTCGGACGGCGTTGAAACCCACGGGTCGGCCTGATGTCATCTTTTACGTAGATATGGTACGAGCACAATGCTGGATTGATCCCACAGAGATCTGAAATACTCCAGCTGCCTTGTGATTTTCTCAAGAACCTATAGAAAGCAAGATTCATAGCAGTCGATCAATTGCAAAATGATGATGGCCAGAAATATTTGGGGGTGCCCCCAAGGAAGGCATACTTCATAGATGAAGGTAAAACTTTGAGCTCAGGTGGAATATGAATCTGACTCCGCAATAACCTCTACAATTGCACCATTAGAAAGTATATGATCTACACTTTATGTACTGTCCATCGTGGCTACCATAGGCTCAACATGAAGTGTCTCAGAAAGATATGCAATAAATGCTCTATGCTCAGAATGGGAAAGATCGTCAAGATGCTCAAAGATCTAAGAATACTCATCAATAAATGGTTCAAATATCCCAGCAGTAAGATCAGTAATCTTCTCAGGTAGAATCTCAGAAAACTCAGAATGATCCTCAAAAAACAGCTCAGACAATCCATCAGCTAACAACTCAGAACCATCAACAGGGGAGCATAAAGCGACTGTGCTTTCCAGGTGTTCCTTCTGGGAAAGGAACTACTTGCTATCCATGAAATCTACGAAAAGATCAGTATCTCGTATTTCAACTAGAAAATCACAGTCCTAAGAATCTGTTGAAACTGGCTCTCTCTCTCTCATCTATTGTTGCTGACGATGATGGCCTTGGATCAGGGATCGTCTCCATCCTAACCTTATCATTGTGAGAGTGAAAGGTTATCTCTCTAATACCGTAATGAACTACCACTTCGGTCGTTCGAAGGAATGATCGACCAAGTATGATAGGGGTATGGAGTAATGGTGTATAGGTACCCATGTCCATGACAACAAAACCAATAGGAAAGCTCATGCCTTGCACCGTTACCATAATGTCCTCGAGAATGCCCCTCAGCCTCTTGATTAATATATCAGCAAACTAATGGATCATCATGGTCGATCTAAGAGGCCCCAACCTAAACTCAGTGAGAAGCGAGGATGGCATAAGATTGATCGAGGATCTGGTATCGAGAAGAGTATGATCGAACTCCTAATCAAATATTAAAAACATATGTAAGGTGCTCCATTATCTTTCTTTTTGGGTGGGAGGTTGCTGATGGTATGAACTGTGTCCATGGTCAATATGTGTTTTTCTATTTTTGTCCATCTGTTCTGCTTCAGCTGACATTTCCTAGTGGATGCTTCTTTCATTCCCTTTTTACCCCCGTGCATGTAATCCATGGCCTTAAGGAGTGACATCTCTAAAAAGATGTTCTAAAGTATCTCTACCACTCCAGGATCAGATAGTGTGTCGTTTTGAATTTTTGGATTTTCGTTTATTCAAGGCTGAAGGAAATGGAACAAAATTAGACGAAACATCAAACTGCCTATTTCTCTTATTAATATCATAATCAGCATGCACATCAGGATGATTCAAATCAATGTGTACAATATCATCCAATATAGGTGTAGAAGAAATAAAAAGAAAAACAGAACGGGGTGCATGGTCTGCTGGTGATTAAGAAGACTCCACGACGGGTATGCTCTCCTTTGTGGCTAACTCAGCAATGCATCTTCCTTTATTATCTTTTTGTGATTTTATGAATAATGATGGAGGTGGTGGTGGTGGTGAAGGAGGTGAAGATGATCCTCCATGCTTTGCAACACCAGATCGTTGCTCACCTAGTGGAGAAGATGAACTAGTCGGTGAAGCTCTCTCAGTGGCTCGATCTCCCAATCCCAAGTGATGTGCGGGCAGCTACAATCTCCTACCACTTATGATATGAATGGCGTCATATAAACAAGTAAAATCAAAGGCCATACCTGTCTCATGGATCATGGGAAAACTACTCCTTGTGTCTGAAATTGTTGGTAGCTGCTTCGACCTGGGCTTGTATCAATGTCTTCATGGTGTTCAGGTCGTCAAGCATTCAGTGTAAATCATTCATGTTTTTCATCAGGAGTGCAAGCTGATCTAGTGATGGGTTCATCGAAGGTGCCTCAATATGCTCAACAATGGGCGGTCGCTGAGTTTGGTAGTGTGGAGGTTGGTACCCAGAGTAAACATACTGTGGCTAATATATGTAAGGAGGAGGAGGATGTGAAAACTGCCCAGAATATACAGGTGTTCGCTGATAGTACGGAAGGTAAGAGTAAGAAGGTTGCATCGGTTGTTGTTTTCCATGTCTCAAGGTATGGAACTGAGGTGGATTCGAATAGTGAGGTTGTGGCAGTTGGTGTTGGTATTGCGGTCTGCCTCCCTAATAATGATGAACTGACCTCTGACTTGGTTGTGAACCCAACAGGACCTACCCTGGTGGACGGGGCTGGCTAATGCTCTAGTCCGCTTCAAATTTACTCCACCTTCTGAATCTGAGGTGGAGGTAGACATTGTGGCTCAGGAATGTACTGGAAATCCGGATAGTACATGACAACACATGACGGAGGAGACTGCTGTCAGACCTGATCCGGAGTCTACACGTAGTAAACGTGCTGAACTCTGGAAGGCGCTCCGGTACTCTGTTGAGCTGAAGTCATGGAAGAATTGGTTTGCTCCAATACAGGAGTATTGATTGTTGCACTCTGACTCTGACATGCACTGATCATGCTAACAAGAAGCTCCAGGTGTCTAGTGATCTCATCCATGTTACCTAGTTGCTTCGTCCTATGCTCTATCACTTGTAATTTATCCAGTTCTTGTGATCGCTTTTCGATAATATCGACTTTGGATAGGTGATTAATGGTCAGATTAGTACTGCCTACCCTATCCACATCAGGAGATGTCGTTATGTTGACGGCCTTGTAGGATGCTGAAGAAGAAGATGGAGGATGTTTCTGAAATGCGTAGGAAGAAGATAGAGCAGTTGAGCTCTCCGCCATTTCCTCAAATATCTGCCATAGGACATCCTCATCCTTGTTGAAATGGGACCCCCACAAGTGGCATCTACCAATCTATGATTTTCTAAACTCAAACCCCGAAAGAAATTCTACACGATGCTAGTCTTTGGTATATCATGGTGGGGCACTTCTCCATCAAATCTCTAAATCTATCCATGTCTCGTGTATCGGCTCATGGGACCACTAGGAGATTTTGGCAATCAATGACCACATCTAGTTGAGTCATCCGCAGGGATAGTTCTTGCTAAGGGAAGCTGATCTCAACTCATCCCAAGACGAGACAACTCTTCCTACATGATTGATCAAATGCAATGACTTATCCATAAGGCTGAACGGAAAGGCTTTCATTTTCACTACCTCTAACGAGATATTAGGGTAGTGTATCTTAGTTGTAAGGTTCCTCGTGAATGTAACCATGGAATATAGGCAGCAATGGTGAAATGGTGGGCTTCAGCTTGAAATGCCTATGAACCACAGGTTTCTGTATCCAAGTAAATGAGTGTCCTGTACCTAGATTATAGGCATCTCTCAATGTAAGCTTGGGTTCCACTCTAGGATGTTGATCAACATCCCCATTCCCACCTCATCTCATCTGTTCATCCTCCTCTCTCCTCTATTGTTCCTCAGATCTAAGATCATATCTTGTAATCCTGCTTGGATGTTAGCCTTCTTAGTCAACTGTGTATGGATGGCATGTATGGATGACAACATCATATTGTTGATCTCATGCTGCTTAGTCATGGGTGCTTTCCTTTTTGGAGCTATCGAATCCTCAGAATCATTCTCTATAAGAGTGCAAGGCACTCAGCCAGTCTTCAGACAAGATGGAGTCTCAAATAATAATTTGAGATTAGGATCAATCTCAAACAAGGGATTTATTGGCGAAAGAAATGGAGATGTAGAGAAGGAAGTGTATCCAGGAAGAGAATCATCTCGAATAAGTGAAAATGATCAAATTGGAGTGTATAATGATAAGCTTGCAAAATCCGAACAAAAGTATTCCAATCCGACATCTTCGATGGTATGAGGAAATACGCGAGAACACAAAGTCAAATAAGAAGAAGAAATAAGAAAAAAGGTGCGAAGTGCGCAGAGGGATGTTTACACTAGCAAACAAACACAAATCAAACCCCTGATTCACCAACTGGACACAATGGGAAGACCGTGAAGGTTTGGTCGTTTATCTTTTCAATTTTAGTTTAGTGAATCTCAAGAAGTTGCTTAACAGTAGACAAACAGGGTGATGTCTCCCTATCTCCCAGTGTACATCCTCAAACCTCCCCAAACAGTGGTACCATTTGCCAGAGATGACGAGTTATATCATGCCCACAAAGATATAAGAGGCATAGCACACCAAGACGAATTTCTAAGGTCGAAGACATGTGCTTACAACAGTAACCATACACCGAAAAGTGATGTACATGTGCTTAAGGCACAAGTCCAGGGATTTGGGCTCTATCCTTATGGCAACATCCCCACCCACTCTGTCTGGAGGTAAGTACCTTCAACAATGGGGGGGTTCCTCTCCCCAAAACAAATGATGATAATCATTACGTTTAGTTTTAGGTGAAGTATGATTAGTAGATCCATTTTTTCACTTTTTTATTTTTTTTCAAAGAAACGGTCTAACAAATTTTCCAATTCCATTTTTATCCTAACTGAGAAAATGGAGAAGGTGATCGGAAAAGCCAATGCGATGATAAATCAATGATGCATGCAATAGTCAGAAATGCATACTTGACACTAGCAGTCTACATGCAAAATGATCCTTGCATAAAATAAAAAAGTAAATAAAACTAACCTAAATGATGCAAGAGAAATGTCCTAGTAGTAGCTTCTATTATCGGGCAAGAACCAATTATTTGTATAATTCCAAGGTACACTCTACTCTATAGGTACAAGAATGTCTATTAGGAGCTTTAGACCTAATTATTTACCTTGCTCAAGAAAGAAAATAGAACCTACTTCTAAGTGCTCAAGCACACAAAAACCATGAGAAAACAAATAAAAATAAAAGCCGAAGAAATCAAAAATCGGAGAGGCTGCCCAAGTGCACCGACACTTGGTGAAATAGACCCCACAATCCACAAGGATTTCTAATGTCCAAGAAAATAGAAAAAGATGCATGCTCTAAGGAATTATTACAAATTATTACAAAAATAAAATGAAATAAAATGCTAAAAATAAAATAAAATAATTTTCTCTAAAAACTGCTTCTTCCAAGTCTTCTTCTCCTCATCTCCTACGCTCTCCTGCCACTCGATGAATAAACAAGCAGCCTCCGCTTCGCTCAGGTACGTCGATGCTCCAAAGAATGTCGCCATCGCTCATCGAGCCCTCGCAAGAAAGAGGAAACAAAAGATGTGTCAGATACAATTATAAAAATATGAGCAGAATAAAATAAATGAAGAAAATGACAAAAAATAAAAGAGATAAAATAAAATAAATTATATACAAGCCAATAGTAACAAACAAAAGAAGAAACCTAGCTACCCCCATTGTGCCTCCCCGACAATGATGCCACTTTGTTTAAAAGGAGAAATTCAGGGGTTTTTTATTTAATGAGAAATCAAGTGGCGATGTAACCCTAAAATTCCCCCAATAAAAATTATTTTTCCGATCTCAACTAAAAATAAAAGAAATATGAGCAAGAGAAGTTAGCTATTTCTTTACTTGTACAGCATATAGGATCGAAATCAGGGAGGCTACAAATCCTTATGGTTATTCAAATTAATGAAAAATCAAAGAAAAAAATGAATCTTTTTATTTTTCAACACTTGGGTTTTGTGGAATTTTTGTCTTTTTGTACTTTATGAGCATTTAATATTAACTTTTTAAATTTTCTAGATTTTGTATTTTTAAATGAAATTTAATTTTAAAACAAAACAAATAAAAAGAATAATGAAGTAAATGAAAATAAGCTCTTCTTGTATTTTTAAAGTATAGTAAAATATGCAAAAAATCAAATAAAAATATTTTTGCATTTTTGATATTTTTTACTGTTTTAATGATTTTCAAGAATTTTTAGATTTTTAAGGTTTTCAAAACAATTAAAAATAGGGAAAATACAAAATAGAAAATAATGAAAATGTTTTTGGGTTTTAAAAATATAAAATAAAAACAAAATCAAAGAAATATACACAAAAAAGTAATTTTTAAAATACCTATTTTATGAATTTTCATGAAGTTTCAGTGATTTTTTATGAATTTTTTTTGTTTTATGTATTTTTTAATTTTTGTTTTTTATAAAGAATTTGAAAATAAAATGTTCACATAAGGTAAAACAAATCAAAACAAGCACAAAATAATTTTTATAGAATTTTTCAAAAGATTTTTATATTTTTATTTATTTAATAACGTAAATAGGACAAAATCAAGGAATTTTTGAATTATTAAATAATAAAATTAATTTTTATGTAAAATAAAAATTAGTGGTGAAAAAGGTGATTAGCAGAAGTTAATGAGAATTTTTTATGGAATTAATGAAGGTGGTTAGCTATTTATTGAGCACGATTAACAGATCACTAATTAAACGGTAATATATGGACTAATTTGCAACAAAAAAATATTTAGAGGACTGAAGCATTAAAAGAAATAAGAAATTCGAGGGCATTTTTCACACGAAAAAGCTCGAACCAGTGCATGTGAGTCATGCTGGCACGGACTAAATGTAATTATTTAAAGTCTCAAGAGCAAACAGTAATAGAAATAAGCACGACTTTTATTGCAAAATACCAAAATATCAAGTGCAAAGTGCGTTCTACAGTTCACAAAGGACTCAAACGTAAATAAAATATACAATAGGGTCAATAAACCACAACGAACCAATCGAAATAGGACTTATTTACAATTCAAAGTAAATGCAAGGGCTTGGGAGCAAAAGTTCATCAAGCATATGACAAATCATGTACGAATCAAATGGCTACGGGCTGTGGTCTGGATCTGAATCAACGACTGAGAATTGGGGCAAATTGGACGGTCTAGATTCAATGTGGGCATGTTGTTCTTGATCGGACGTTGGATAACGGTGGTGGACGAACTGGGAAGAAGAAGTGCACCGGCGATCTTCGATCAAGTACATCTCGGCTAATCTCCACCTGAATCGAAGCCTGAAGGGTGATGCTCATCCCCAGTTCTCTCCTGCTTCATACAGATGCGATCTGAAGTTCGATGATGACTAGATCAATGATCTGGGAGCTAAAGTGGTCGGTGGCTGGTTGTGAGCTCCATATCTAGAATCCCTACTCCAAATGGCTCCTAAGCTCCTTCAAATTATTCTATTGTTCAAAGATGGTCTCCGACCAAAGTTATTAAGCAGAGTGGGAATCAAAATGAGATGAATGGGTATCTCCAACGACAGGTGGTCGGAATGGAGATCGAACTCCATATCTGAAGCGATCTTGGGGGTCAGACTATGGGTGGAGCAATGAAGAAGATACGACAATGGTGATGGTGTGGTCGGAATGAATTAATGTTGATCGAGTAGCTCTGATCGAGAAAATCGGAGCTCTATGGATGTTGATTGAATTAAACCTAAAAATGGAATTGAAATGTTGAAATTAAAAAAATGAAAATAAACTAACTTCAATTAACCTACGGTGGAGGAAATTGGTCGATTGCCTCGATCTACAATGAAATCGTAGAAGCTAGACAACCTCTGGTGAACTCCAGTAGTCGTATTTGGATCACGCTCCTAGGTGCTCAATCGCACTCCCAATTAAGGAGGAAGAAATGATGTTACCACCTCCTCACCCCTGGACCAATCTCAGGCGAAAAGAAATAATGGAAATGGATCAAAATCAGAAGAAATACCTGGAGGGGTATATATAGAGGCCGAGGTGCGATGAAATTCAAATGCGTGAAGCGTGCGAACCGAGGCGTAATTATTGAAATGGATACTCAGGTGATGGTGTTTATTAATCGAGCAACAAAAACGATGAAGATGTCAGGTTGATCTGATGGACAGAGTGATCGGGAAAATGAGAAGAAGTAGGTCCAGCGAGAAGATTTATTCGGGTTGACTAGAGAGGGGAAGGCAAACCGGGTCAATGGAACCGGCCTGCCCAATGGGAGGACTCGGAGATAAGATAAAAGTCAAATAAGATAAAATAGCAAGGAAAATGTAAGAAATTAAAAATAAAATAATAAATGAATTTAAATTAAATATTTTATAATTAAAAAATGCTAATAAATAAATAAAGTTGATTTTTATGAATTTATATAATTTAAATAAATTAAATAATTAGGTTAAAATAAATAATTACCCTTTATTCATAGGTATATATACATGTATATACAACACTTGCATTTTTAGTAATTTATTTTTACAAATAATTATATAAATTAATAGTTTAATAATTTAAAGCATTTTTAAAGGGTTTTAAAGACATTTTTATTTTATTTTTTTATGAAATAAATTATTAAGTTAAATAAATAGAGGTATTTATAATATAGGAAGTAATAGATATACAATATATACAATGAATTTATTTCTTATTATTTTTTGCTTTTGTAATTTTTTTGCATTTTATATTGCAAATCTTTAAAAATAAAATATGTGTAAAATATATAAAAAATAAAAAAAGAATAATTTTACACAATGTACAATACAAGCATAATATACAATACACTCCAAAATGCCAGTTTTTACATCTTAACTCTGATTTTAATGAAACCACTTTCATTTAAAGGTTATTTAATTTTGAGTACAATAAAAGTGAGTTTGCTTTATTTTGAGTTTTTATGGAGAAGATATTGATCTAACAAGTTAGGCTCTGTAGCTTTTTTAAAGTGAAGTTATTTTATCTAAGTATATTTATTCTTATTGCAATTATTTTTAATATTCACAACTTATTTTTATGTACAAGTTTCAAGAAGAAAATATTTTTATTTGGAGTGAATTTTGTGATAAATAAAATAGAATAAGGAATAAATGCATCATGTACAATTTGCACAAATGATGAATAGTGATGAATATACAAGTGATACAAATTATTTTTCTTATATTTCTGATGAAGGAATTATCTCCCCCTACTATATTCCTTATCAATTAGGTCAAGTATTGACCTTCTCTTGGGGTCAGGGTCAGCCTGTATTTATTGCAGATATACATTCCTTATTTTCTGTATTTTTCTTTTATTTATTTATTTATTTTAAGTTAAAAACTATAATAATTATACAATATATATAAAAGAATAGGGTTTTATAAGAGAAGGTTTTATTGATATTTACAAGTGTTTAAGAAGGTATTTTAAGCTAAAATAAATGAATAAAGATGATGAAATACATATTCATCATCATCCTCTAATGTATCCTACTCCACAAGGGTGCTCTCCGAACTCTCGTCAACTTGTAACTGGAAAATCAAAGATTATGATGTTGTGACAAGAGAATGTGAAACCAGATCTGTTAAACGGCTTCATCATTTGTAATCACAAAATCACACTCATGGTAGATGTCTGGCTCTGCATCTGATGTCTTCTCTAAACTGGCTCTGGCAATGGAATCCTCGATCATCTCTATTAGTATACTCTCGTCCTCAATACAAAAGTACATCTTCCCATTACCATAATCAGACACGACCTTTGTTGTTTCCATAAAAGGTTAGCCTAATATGGTCGGGGTATCTATCACACATTCAGGGACCTCCATGTCCAAGACGACGAAGTCCATAGGGAATTGTAAACCCTGAATGGTGACGACAACATCCATGAGTATCCCCTTCAGCCTCTTGATCGATCTATCAACATACTGAAGAACTGTCCTACTTGGTCTAAGAGACCCAAACTTCAACTTGTCGAGCAACGTAGAAGGAAGAAGGTTAATCGAAGAACTAGTATCTAATAGAGTATGATCAAATCTTTTCTTCTAAATCTTACATCTGACATATGGAGATTCTATATCTTGTCTCCTGGTTGGAAGACAGTTCTGGTTGGCGAACAATGGTTGCACCTCTTCTTCCTATGGACTGCGGTCTTCTCTCTAAGGCTCTTCTAGAAGAGAGGTACATGTGCCAAGGCTTCTAAAAGAGCTAGTTGGATCTGGAATATGTCTATCATGCTCTCACTGAACTCCATAAGTTGTCTCTTTTTGGGATTTTCCTTTTTATTTCCCTTTCCTAAGTGGAGTGCTTGAGGAAAAGGAACATATGGACCCTACTCAAAAGTATAAGGGTCATATCTAAGAACATGTCTCTTCACATGCGTGTGACTAGCATTAATTAAATCATCACCATCGCTACAAGATGAACTAGTAGAAGAAGAAGAAACCTTACTTTATTTTTCCTTTTTGATTTTCTATTTTGTACATTTTTGTTACTTTTATATCCCTGTCACTGAATACAAATGAAGGAAAAACAACATGTGTATATATACAAGTAAACTTGGTGGCATCAGCACCACTATCAGTAATTGGTATAGCGACATCAACATCGCTCTCTAGCTCAACAAGTCTGGTGGCATCAGTACCACCGTCTACAGCTGGAAATATGACAGCATCAGTATCGTCGTCTTGATCGTTATGGTTGGTGGCATCAGCACCACCATCAACAACTGGAATATCGACATCAGCACCGCTCTCTGCTCATCTAGCTCGCTTGAATCTACATGTGCATCTGCTCCTTGCCTAGATGAGGTGTCATCAGTTAGAACTCTACTGCTCCTAAGTGTCACAAAATCAGCATCAAATAAATAAGGAATATCATCAAGTACCTCGCTCGGGATGGTAGACTCTATCAATTGTACCTGCTCGGACTTCCTCTTCAGATTGCTCGAGTTAGGCTCTATCTAAGCAGGAATGGTAACCTTTCCCTTGACATCTCGATCATCTCATGCCTAAACTCATACATCTATTTCCTTAAAGTTGTTTGCTGCTCGAAAATCATGCAGGTAATATCCTCTAAAGTTGGATTCTCATAAGGAGAATGAGACCTGGATGAGTTACCTCTCTGGAAATGAGGCTGTTGAGTAAACTACGACTAGGAATGGGACTAAGGAGGCTACTGAAAATATGTCTGTTGAGCTGGATGTGCACTCTGCCTCCACTATATAGCATGTTAAGGTGGGCGAGGACTGGACTGGGGATGCTCTCTACTCTGCTCTGGATGTGCTTGAGGTTGCTGTTGGGATGAAGCACCTCCTGTAGACCAACGAAAATCAGGGTGATCTATGTGGATCCCTGGCAATAGTGGGTACTAGTTGTACCAAATCCCACTGACCTCAATCGACATCTTACACTGCTCTTTATTATATGGTGGCATAGTAGCAATGGGTTGATCTGTCTAGTAGACCACCATTTGAGTATCAGAATATGGTGGCCGATATGTCTGGTACTGGGGAGCGTGTTGTGCTAGCTTGGAAGTGATGTGGTGAACAAGATGAGTTTGAGTCTGAGAATGTGGAATACGGCTCCCCGAATCAACATGTAATCGTGAAGAAGGCGTAGAAGCCATCTGTACTTCTTGAAGATACATGATCTGTGTCCTCAGGTTACTCAAACATTGGATTAGCTTGTCAATCTTGTCAATCTTATTTAGACCTTGCACTTATTCTCAATAACCTCCATGTATTCTAATATCTAGAAAATGATCCCCATATCAGTAGATGAGGACTCTAATTGTGTTGTTGCAGTAGAAAAAGAACCAGCATCAATGTGTGCAACTCTAGTATGCTGTGAATGAGGAGGAGGCTTCCCATGAGTGTAGAATCGAGTCTAGGTCATAGTAGTGTAGTTCTCTGCCATCTCCTCGTAAATGACCTAGACTTGATCTTCATGCTTGGAGAAATAAGAACCTCCACATGAAGCATTGACTAGCTAGCCCTTGTAACTCAGGTGTCATCCCACAAAAAAAAACTCTGTACGAGTTTAGGCTTGCTAATATCCTGGTGGGGACTATGAGCACTCTGAAATGATCCCACGTCACATGGAATTGCTCATTCAGAAGCATGGTGAAATTGTTGATCATGTCTCTCGCTGCATTGGTATGACCGAGTGGGTAGTACTTGTTCAAGTACTCGATCCTAAAATGCTCCCAAGTAGTAACAACTCTCCTAAGATGCTTCAGCCAGTAGGGTGTTGTATCGACCAAGGAGAATGGGAACGTTATCATCTTGATCGTATCCTTGTCCACATGCCTATCGTGGACAGTGTTGCAAATAAACTCAAACTCTTAGAGATGTAGACGTGGCTCCTCGATAGAATGCCCATGGAACTTGGCAAAAAGATGAATGGTATAGGGACGAAGCTCAAAATCACCAAGAATGGCAGGTAAACAGATCCATCGATGTGTAGTAGTTGCACCAGGGTTGTACAACTCCTTCATCGTTCGCGCAGGTCTAAGTGGAATACCGGCCCCTCCAACTTGTGGAACATCTCTTCTCCCGTCAGGTCTCTATATATTTGCTCCATCAACATCATCATGAATCTCATCGGCTCTCAATCATCACTCTCCCTTGCTCACTAATCTGGTTCTGCATGGACTCAAGGGAAGCAAGTAAGTCGTTGTTGATCGTTGCCTAGTCGATCACTACAAATGTAGTCTGCGACTATTGGGTTACTTTCCCAACTATAATGCATGCCTCCGAAAATGAAGGAAAGTCTACATCATGCTCTGGAAAATTTATGAACAACTATTGCTGCACATAAAACTACTGCTAAGAAAGAGGATTCTCTCGAATTGATACGGGTGATGGAATAGAAGAATGGGGGTCAAGAGGAGAAGGAGAAGATGGAAACTTGTGTTCAAAAAGAGGGTTTAAGCTTTATTGAACTGACCTAGATGAATGGGGAGGATCGTAGAATAGCGGTGCCATAAGAGTCGGCCTAAGAGATCTCTTGCCCATCATCGTGATCTTAGAGGAAGAAAGAAGAGAAAGAGAAAGAAAGAGATGAAGGATGAAAGATGAGATCTGGACTACTCACAAACAAACACAAGACAAACCCCAAGCTCACCAACTCAACACAATGTTGATCGTGAAAGTTGATCGTTATCTTTTTAATTTTAGAACTTAGTTAGGCAAATAGTTACTTAACTCAAACACACAATGTGATGTTGCCCTATCGCCCAACGTATGTCCTCAAACCTCCCCAAACAGTGGAAACACCTACCCGAGCTGTCGGAAAGGGAAATAAGAGGCGGAGCACACAAAAAAGATTTTCTAAAGTCAGAGGAAAGTGCTTGCAACTGCGACTATGTACCTAAGAGCGATATGCATGTGCTTAAGGCACAAACCCAGGGTATTGGGATCTATCCTTAGGGCTACATCCTCACCCACTTTGTCTAGAGGTAAATACCTGCGTACAATAAGGGGGTTGCTCTCCCCTATACTAAATGATCTTACGTTTAGTTTTAGGGGTCAAATTCAATTAACGGACTCGATTTTATTTTTGGTTATCACTTTTTTGGAGTATTTTAAAAAAAACATCTAACAGATTTTCTAATCTATTTCTTATCCTAAGTGAGAAAAACAGGGAAGGAAGTCAGAAAAGCCGATGCACGATGAAAGCAATGATGCATGCACGGATAGAAAATGCATACATGTCGCCCACACTCTACATGCAATATGATCTATGCATAAAATAAAATCAAACCTATATGAAGCACAAAGAAACCGCCCTAAATAGGAACTTCTATTATCGTGAAGCACGTATTTATTTGACTAAGTCCAATGATGACTATAGGAACAAATATTCTATTAGGGTTGTGGACCGAATGCTACATGGCTCAATCAAATAGAAACCTAAATCTAAGGTGCTCAAGTACATAAAACAAATAAAAATAAAGGTAGATACACACAAAATCACGTGAAACAAAAGAAAATAAAGTTGAGAACACAACACAGTGAGGTCTCCCAAGCACAAGTGGGTCTAAAGGCTCTATAGAAAATGGAAAAAGGGTAAGAGCCAACAAAAAATATTATAAATTATTTACAAAAATAAAATGAATAAAAATGACTGAAAAGGAAAACTAAAAACTAAAAGCAGTCTTCTGCTCCTTCTACTTTTCCCTCGCTGCTCTCTACTACCAGTCGGTGTAAAACGCGTGGCCTCCGCCTCGCTCGGGTATGTCGATTTTCCTAAGATGGCATCCCTCGCTCCGTGAGCCCTCACAACAAAGGTGAAACATAAAAAACCATCGGAGAGCGTTATGAAAAATATAAGAGAAAATAAAATGAAGCAGGAAATAAAAGAAAAGATGAGTAAATAGGAAATAAAACAAACACCAAGAGTAGAAGGAAAAAAATCTAACTACTCTCGTCGTGCCTCCCTGGCAACGGTGTCATTTTGATGAAGTGGGTTTTTTAAGGTATTATTATTAATGGAAGATGTGAAAGAAATATGCATAAGTGAGGTGGTCGTCATAACCCAAAACCACTACAATAAAAAAAATAATTGTCCAACAAAACAAGAAACAAAGTGGATTGTTACTTATTAGTTAATCATGTATAACTCCCAGGGTCGAAGACAAGGAGGCAACTGATTTAACAAGGGTTATTAATTTCAAAAATTAATCGAGGACTCTTTTTCTTCTATTTTTCTCTTTTTATTGTTTTCTGTATTTTTATGATTTTTACATTTTTTATAGATTTTTTATTTTTAAATTTTTGTTTTTATTTTCAAATTTCTTAAAATTTTTAATTAGCAAATTTTATCTTTCTAATTTTTCAAAAGAAAAAAATAAGAAAAATATAAACAAATGAATACAAGGCTCTTTTTGTATTATTCAAACAAGAAAAAATGCTCAAAAAAGAATAAAAATATTTTTATGTTTTTGCATTTTTACTGTTCTTGTGAATTTTGAGATTTTTTAGTTTTTTTTTTATTTTTACAATGAATGAAAACCGAAAAAAAATATAAACAAAATTAAGATACTATTTTTTGGTTTTTAAAATACAAAATAAATTTGAAAATAATGGACAATAATTTTAAGCTACAAAATTAAGCTATTATGTTATATATTTTCCTGATTTTTTATAATTTTTTAAGATTGTTGAATTTATTAATTTTTAGGGTTTTTTGAAGGAATTTTCCATTCAATATGTAAAAAAATAAAATAAATCAAAACACACATTTATTATTTTTTGGAATTTTTAAAATAATTTTCAAAATTCTATGAGTTGTTTAGTTCAAACATGACCTTTTTTTCAATGTTTTTGAATTTATAAAAATAACTAATTTATTTTCAAAACAGAAATTAGAAGTGTTAAAACTAATTAGCATGAGCTTAACCTAATTTTTTATGGATTTTTAGGATTAATTTATTAGTTATTAAACACAATTAAAGAAACAACCACATAATCTGAATTAGAGGGACCCAAATGCAACTATTTCAATTTTATACACCAAATAATAACAGAAATATAAATTGTAGGTCTAAATGTGCAATTATCCCAAAGAATCTCATGCTATTGCACATGACTCACGCTGGACAGGACAATTATGCAATTATTTAATTTGCAAGGAATGAACAATAACAAGACAACTAGATTTATTTGTTGTGATGTTTCCAAAAAATCACATGTCGAAACAGGTAGAATAATTCAAATAGGACTTAATGCAAAATTAAACACAGCAAAGGGCACCAATGCGATTATTCACTAAATATCAAACAAACATGTCACTTTTGGATTTATTTACGAATAATAGAAAGGGCAGGGGAAGTGTTACAAAATTACCAGTGACTCGTGCGAGGCACGTAAGGAATGGACGACCAGGATCTAATGTTGAGGCTCTGATCAGACGTCTGACTTTTGGGCGTGGATGTACGTCTCTGATTTAATCTTGAGGGTGTCTTCTTAATCTAACGGTGGAGACATAAGCTGGATGAACACGGATGAATGATCTTCTAAATGAGCTTGAATCGCGTCAATATCCTCAGATATAGCTCTGATCTCTACTGCAAATGGCCCACTCGACTCCTAGTGCAAATCCGCATCAATCTAGATGGTTTATCTACTACGGATCTCTCTAATCAGAGATCTAAAGGGGCTTCTCCATCCGTGAGCTGCAAATGAGTCCCAAGCTCCGATTGGGCTCCAGATCACACCCTAACAAGCACCTACAAGGTTATTATCATTGCTCAAAGACTACTGGACCTCGATCGGACATTATAAGCTAAAATGACAAAGAATGGGGGATGGATGAACGATCTTCAATGAAGGTGCCTGAAGGGAGATCTAATTCGCAGATCTAGAAGGATCTGGTTGATGGGGTTGTAGAGGAAGATGAAGAAGCAAATAGAAAATACAATGGGATGGATCAGGGTCAGAATTGAGACCAAATTGATCCCGATCGAGCAGATCGGAGATGGAAAATGAAGCTCTAATCCAAATCTGGAAATCGAATGAATTAAAACAAAAAAAATAAAATCTATCTGTGATTGTCTACAGTGAATTGGGACAAAAATCGGGGTGTTGTTGCCTCAATTTGGAGGTGAAAGGCCAAAGAGGCTCAAGCAGGCGGTGGAGCTCCGACCATGTCTGGATTTCATCCGATCGGCCCTCTCTCTCTCTCTCTTTATCGTTCTTGATCACTAGATGAGCTTCCCGTCATGATGGTCATGCTCCAGGTGACTGAAGGTGGAAGAACGGAGGCATTGAAGACAGATCAGGAGAGAATAGGAACGAGCTCAGGTGAATTTGAATTTAGGATGGGCACGCGAACCGAGGTCAGGTAATTGAAAATTTATTCAGGCGAGAAGCTTTATTAATCAGGCAAGAGATTAGTGAATAAATCATGTAAAAAGGACCTAAGACCATGTCTAGATAAATCAAGGGAGAAGGGAGGTCCGACATTTATTCAGGCAATTGAGTCTAAAGGGGAAGTTGACCTGGGTCTAGCCAATGGGAAGCAAGGACCCGATAAAGGACGAACTCTAAACAACAAAACATGAAATAAATAAAAGAAAATTATGAATAAATATTAAATGATTTTAAATAAAAAATCTGAAAAAATAAATAAACTTATTTGTGGTGAATTTTAATTAATGAATAAGTTAACTAAATAGGGTAAAATAAATAAAAACTTTTATTCATAGGTAAAATACCTATATATACAATAAGCCAATTTTTCATTGATTATTTTTACACATAATTATATAAATTATTAATTTACAAAATATATTAAGGTTTTTAAATATATTTTATTTTAGTGAATTAATTTAATAAGTTAAATAAATAATGTTATTTGCAATATAGGTGCATGAAACGTATAGTATAAGTTACTTATTTTATTTTTGGTTATTTTTGACTTTGTAATTTTTATTTGCATTATATATAATACAATATATATATATATTAGAAATACAATATATAAAGATATAACAAAAATAAATAAAAGAATAAAGAATACAATGTACAATATAGACAAATTATACAATAGCACTCCAAAAAGCTAACTTTCACATCTTAACTTTGATTTTTATGAAACCACGTTAATTTTAAAGTTTATTTAATTTTGAACGCAGTGAAAGTGCGTTTGGTTTATTTTGAGTTTTTGTGGAGAAAATATTGATCTTTCAACTCTAGCTTTAAGTTTTTTCATAGTGTTGTTTCTTTTATCCTATACAAGATTTCTTCTTGCAATTAGTTTACAATTTACAACTTATTTTATGCACAAGTTTTGTGATGAAAATATTTTTTTGATCTATTTTGATGATAAATAAAATAGTATAAGATTTGTGCAAGATAAATATTGATGAATATGTACAAATTGAGAATTTATTTCTTGAACTTTTTATAAGTTATGGACCTATCTTATCCTATTACTTGTCAGCCATTTCAATACTTGGCCTGGTCTCGGAGTTTGGGTCAGTCTGTATTGCTTTCATATATACACCCTTCTCTTCTTTTGATATAGTGGAATGATTGGTTGGCTCGAATAATCGAAAATCCTAAATCGGGAAGGCGTGGGTAGTGGTTTTTACCCATTTGGATTTCCATATCAACGTATCATGCAATGTTGTTGTTGACTCTGATTGGATTTGATTGCTTCTCCTCTACTACCGCAAAAAGAAATTTAATCTGCCATGCTCCATTCACATCCCCCTCCCTCTAGACTATATTCAATCTGCAAGTACCGTTAGTTCCAACATTGAATTCGATTCTCTGTCTCCTTTCCAGATCTTGTACAACTTTGATCCATCACAGATTTGAGAACTGGTCATATTCCTTCTCCTTCATCCAGGATCGCTCATCCAACATTCACTTTTCTTGTTCTTCTATTTTGGACTAAGGTTTTGTCCTTGATTCATGTTGTCAACTAGCAAGTATTATAGTTTAATCATGATCCTTTAAGAACCAAGGCGAAAGCACCTGCAATGAAGCCTTAGCCAATGATCAACCTGTAGGGCTCGTACGAGTAGCAATCATTTGACATCTGAAGGATCAACGAAAAATTACAACAGATTAGCCATCAGTGGAGATCGAGAATTCAACAACTTCATTGTCAGATTGTAAACCATCTAAGAATTGATTGAAGACACCTAGATCGATCTTCCTTCAACGACCAGCATCGCATTAGATCATCGAAAATACCGTCATCTACATAAGTCTAATTGGGGAAGAACACAGCTAAATCAAAGCATAACCTTTGCCTGATCTTCAAAGAGGGGTGTGATTACAACTGTTATGTGGAAGTATATTCATGGACATTTGATCGTCGAAACATCCTACGCCATTTGAAGCGCCACGTGTCCAAGCCGTAGTCCTTCAATCACATCTAGTCAAAGTGATCCACACTACTTACCCTTAAGAGCGTACAAATGCATCGCGTGTGAACCTCAAGATATTTTGGGGTTTCTGCAAATAAACCCATGGATATTTTGCATATCACTTGCAGGTCTACCTCAACTAAACTAACATGCCCTTACACACATAATGTTATTTTTACAGAACCATCTCCTCATGGTTATTATAATTATTTACACATCTAAGTTGTTGGAGAATACATGAAACTCATGTGCTTCGGGTGGATATTTTGTGAGTGATAACCCCTAATACTCGACATATTTCTTCACGCGCTAATACTTCCCAGTTATTTACAAATCGATCCCTATACATCTATATTAAATAAATCCATATTATTTCTATAATGAATAAAATAATAAAAATAAAACAATTATAAAAAATTATAAAATACTTAATAAAATGCTAATTACAATATAACATTTATTTCTGAAAAATATATTACTGTTCTATTTATATTAAAATAAAAACATATTCTAAAATACCCTTCTAAAAAATCACTAAAAATCAAATATGCAAAATAAAATTCCAAAAAAAATATTATGTAGATATTAGTACCTATAATGCATATTCATCAAAAATAAAATAAAATAAATACATAAAAACTTGAGAAATTTATATAAATTCTTATAAAATCATATATATATATATATATGTGTGTGTGTGTGTGTGTGTGTGTGTAATACCTTGATTTAAAGATATTAGAAATCTACAACATAAAAATAAAATACAAGCATATTGTTCATGTTCAATGTTTCTAAAACCACAAAGCAGTATAATTTATACTAATACATTATTTTACACTTTAAATGCAATATAAACCAATAAAAATATTAAAAATCCTATAAAAAACCCTTAAAATAGCGACAAATGTAGAAACATAAAAAGGTTTTCAAATCTAACTTTTTTGACAGTTATTTACCTATTTTCTAAAATACAAAAAGAAATTTATAATCCTTATACATATACTTTTAATATCTAATTCAATATTGTTTTTAACAATCAATAAAAAAATACAAATAAAACTAATTAAAAAAAATCAACAATTAAAAACAATAAAATAGTAAAATACATAAAAAAAAATATAAATTATATACCTATACACCATTTCAAATAAGTATACTTAGAACAACAAAAAAATACAAATACACTTTTAAAATCAAATAAAAATTATAAAACACTTTAAAATTTATAAAAACAAATAAAAACCTAAGAATTCTATAACATATACCTTAATTAGAAGTTTTCCTTCCAAACGCTGGAAATGTATCAGGTAAAAAAATACAATTTGTTTGTTTGAATGATTTTTTAGCCACGATGACATATATCTTATATTTGCATATTAAAACCCATGAAAATTGTGCACACCAATAGGACTACTGTACTTCTCTGTAAATAAGCAATTAAAATGCAAATTTCAGTTGATATATTACAAAAAGCTCAAAGTTCTTTTTATCCAATCAAAGTTTTAATATTGTATTTTACATTGTATTTGGTAAAGTTGTGACCACGTGCTATTCTTCGAGAACTTTTCAAATCAGGACATGTCAAGAACTCTAACATTGATCTACCTATTATTCTCACTAGTAGACCATCCCTGATCGGTCAACCTTATTTCACAGGTCGAACAATCTTTATCTACTAAGCTAATTACACAAATAAACCATATTTTGAATTCAAACCACCAATGATCATCAGACAATCGATCAACTAGTTTGACTAACTTATCAACTTGATTTGATCGATAAACTAGGTTACCTGATTGAAGAGCCACGAAAACCCTACGTTAATTTGTATGAATTATCGTTTAAATTTGTCCTTTCGTTGTAGGCAGGAATTCAGAATCGATCAAGAAATAACCGCAGTTAAATAAAAAAATTTTAATCGATGTGGTTTTATGTTTATTTTACTTGGGCATGTCTCGAGGTCAGACTCAAGGAGGCAAAATAACAACTTAGAATTGTGTCTATCAAAGATCGTGTACAGTTTTCAAGGTGAAATTTTTTTAGTATTTTTAATGCAATTTTGGAATGCAAAATGCAAATGTGGCCAATTTCAGGGACTAAAATGCAATTTCAATCAAACAACGTCTAAAAATTACAAAACTTGGTCCAGAGGTAAAAAATGATGAAATAAATATTCTACATTTTTTTTTGAATTTTCGGAAGCAAGATGAATATTTAAAGAATTTACGAATGTAAATGATGTGAATTTCAATATTTAATTATAATAAATATTAAACTTATTTATTTTCAAATTATAAAATTATCCAAGATCTATCACTAGGTGATTGATCTCAGAAAAATCCTAAACCTTGAACATGCGAGATTTAATATTTATTAAAAATTAAAGATTGAAATCTACAAAATGTTTTTTTATAGAGCAAACCATGCATACAAATGCAATTATTTTTGGAACAATGTAAAACACAATTAATTCTATGATCCATGATTTTTTAGCAATTTTTGGAGTGATGGTTAATTATCTATGAATTTCTAAGCACAACATGGGTAAATAATATGATTAGTCGTAAAAGCAATTTTTAAAAAATTAACCACGGAGCATAAAAATATCATAAATACACCATACTATAGAGAATTAGTTGAGAAACACAATGCAAATTTTTAATTAATAAAATGATGCAAAATGCTTGTTCAAAATACAGAGGAAAGTTAGGGGTTTAACTGCAATGATAATAATTAAACAAGATAAAGGAAATGCAGTACAGGGACTTAATTGTAATTACCAACACTCAAAGGGTCTTCTCTGCAAAATTTCCAGTGATCACGTGCTTGGCACGTGACCCTGGAGTGGCTGGACTTGGCGGGAAATAAGCGATCTTCAGAGGGGGTGATCAGCAAAAACTCCAGCAAGTGGGGCTCTTTGTGCAATATCAGGCTGCTCTAGGGGCACCAATGAAAGCTCACCAATCACACGTGTGTAGCACGTGGGTGGGGGCCTCAGGTCTCGAGCCCAACTTGGCGGAGTAGGCGACTTTGGAGTTGGAGCTTCGCGAGAGAAGGGGTCCGGTGGAGAGAACGGTCATCCAGTGGTCGAGGGAGCGGAGTCTTAGGTGGGGCTCCAGCCTTGGAGCAACGGGGATGTTGTCAACAAGGTTCCATCTTGTTGAGGAAGCAGGGGTGAGTGCTCTGCTGGAGGTTGACTTTGAAGGCGGAAGTCAACGTCGAGAGTGGAGGGGAATCACATTAGCGGAGGAGCAGAGCTCTAATGGAGATAAAGTCTTGTGGATCCGTGCAGGATGGAGCGAGGGTAGAGATGGCTCGATGATCGATGGGGTGGAGAAACAGATAGTTGAGGAACGAGCTTCGTTGGACACGAAGCTGCAACGATCAGGGGAAGATCGGATCCCGCCCAACGTGGAGGAGGGTTCACCAAATTGGGTGATGTCACCACCTCAAAGATGGAGGTCTCCTTCTACAGTTGTAGTGCGGCAGATGGGTTTGAGGATGGGCGGCAGATGAGATTAAAGAGGAACCGAGGGAGGCGATGAAGATGGAAATTGATCGAGGAAGGGGGGCATCGGTGATTTGACGAGATCGGATGAGGGAGAGATTGGGTGACGATTCGGGAAGGCGTCATACGCGATTTGCAGGGAGATTGGGAAGCGAGGGCTAAATGGAGAAAGTGGATCGGAGATTGGCGGTGGTGTGGCGAGATGGCTGAATATGGAAGCAGGTCATCGAGGGAGGCGGTCGTGTAGAATCCGTAGAGGCGGTGGCACCGCCCAGAAGGGGAAAAGAGGTAGGAGGAAGATGCACAGGTGTCGTCTGATCGATCGAGATCGGACGACCCTAGTGCGGCCTCTTTTATTTTTTTTAGTTTTTTATTATTTTTTATTTTATTTTTTATTAAAATAAAGTAAATAAATGCCAAAATAGGTGACACGTGGCAGCTCCAGGAGCCGCCACGTCAGAAAATTCAAAAAAAGAAAATATAAATATAATTCAAAAAGAACTAGCAAACAACCTCGGATCAAAAAACTTTCTTCACGAAAGTTTCTCATCTTGATGAGATCTACAACTTTTATAAGACCAAAATAAAAATTGATCATTTGCATAAAGTGATATTTTTAGAGTACTCCATGTACATAGAATACCTTGATTTTTGGGTTTTATAATTTTTTTATCATTTTTAAACCAGATAAAAATCCAGAAAAAAAATAATAAAGATAAAGATAAATATTTACACATTATTCTAATTTTTTGTATTTTTATTTATAAGAAAAATAAGAAATAAAATAAAATGCGAAAACGACAACTTTTGTACAGACTGTTGGTGAAGACTCGGAATCGGTTAGATTCTTTGATTTCAACTCATTTTAGATTTGGATTTTTGTTCATTATAATAAAAATTTCATTAAAAAGAATAAATGAAAAAGAAATAAAATAAAATGGGTTATTTATGTACATAAAATAATAGGTTAAAAACTGTTAAAATACAAAATGTACAAAAGAGGCCCAAAACCCAACTTTCATGTATGAGCTCCGATTCACTTGAACTTGGTCTTGTTTTGAAGGTATTTTAATGTACATTAGTTCAAAATGAGTAGGATCAAATCGAATACTGGATGAGGAAGATATCAACATTTTAGTCGGAAACTCCTGTAATTAGGGTTTGAGTTTCTGGTCTACTTATTTAGGTTAGTGATTTTTTTTGTATTTTTTTATTATTGTTAGTAATATGTACATAATGGAGGTAGTTTCAGATTATTTGGAGTTAGCATGAATTAGTTAAAAATCAAGGAAGTTAGGTTATTTTACAGGTTAATTGGATTGAGATTTTTTACTTCTTATTTTATGCAATTATAAGTGATAAAATGCAATTATTATTAATAAATGCATGAATGCTAATTATGCAATATAAATGAAGAAATCCCAATGAATTTTGGAGATTTGAACTTAATTAGTCATTTTTAGAGTGATGAATCTGAGATTCATCATCCCCCTATACTTAAACCATGTGCGTCCCTGAGCATCTAAAGAAGTGCAATGAGGTGAAATGAGATTGGGTTCCATACCAAGACCATGAGATGAAGGTGAAAATGGAACTAGACTCGACCTTTCGATTATTAGTTTAGCGGAACTCGTGTGAGATTTAGAATTTTAAAATCAACAGCCTCCAAGTTCTACACGTCATTGTCACAATTTCGGATCAGAAGTCATCTTAGATCAATCCTCTTCCCAAAGCATACCCCATGAACATTGATCAATCGACTAATGTGTGTGAAAGGTTTAGTTCTTCCCATCCAGAATGTCAAACTACCATGTAAATCTCCTCTCCAATAACTCGTCCTCGGGGAGTCAGGTATTTCCTTCTAAGGTCTGTCCCGTTGTGTTCACAATCAAAGGGGGGAGAAATTAGAAGGAGGAGAAAAGAACTAGAGTGTGACCAGTGTAGTCACCTCTCCTTTGAAGCCGGCCAGTTTAGCCAAGTCTCCACCAAGATCTGCAGGTTTTCTTGAATCTTGGACCTTTTTTTGGTCAAATGTTTATTTGGCAGTAGGCTTCTTTATGTTTGGATTTTCGGTAGCTCTACAGGGATTTTGTTGTGCCCCTATGGATATGGAATCTTTTTTCGTACATGTTTTGGGATCTTAGAAAAAAATGTGCCTAGTCGTCCATCCCTTTTCCGAATCTTTATTTCAACCCGCACTCCGATCTTTAGATGTCCACAGTACCAGAAAAGAAACTCACACAGTCTTCCAACACCCCGTCCAAGTTGAGCTAAGTGCATAGTGTGATAGTAAAAATTAATTCCCTATTTCAGAGTTGTACCCAGAATGAAGAGACCAGCTTAGACACTAAGAGTCAAAATCTTGCACATTATCATGCGGAACTCGAAGAATTAAGTCATAGACCTGAAGCTTCTAAAATCTTTTTTCTTGGTGAAGTTCCTCTGAAAATTAGGTGGATTAAGGTCAAGTCCAGACCACTCTTGATTTCTGCTCATAACTCGGTTCAGAATCCAAGGGCTTTTCACAAATGCAAATGCATGTAATGATGGATGAATTGCAGGTGTGTGAAATGCAGACACATTTTTTGACTTTTGTGATTTAATTTTTTTGTAGAAAATGAATAAGAATTTGTTTTCAAAAGTTTTTTTTGACACAGTTAGTTTCAAAATTCCTTTTTTGTGTGTTTTTTCAAGTTAGCTACCTGCCCCGTAAATATGTATAGACTTACGCAAAAGTACAAGCTATGAATAAGAATTTGTTTTCAAAAGTTTTTTTTTGACACAGTTAGTTGCAAAATTCCTTTTTTGTGTGTTTTTTCAAGTTAGCTACCTGCCCCGTAAATACGTAAAGACTTACGCAAAAGTACAAGCTATGGGTAAAATATATACATAGTATATATACACATCCCCTTATACTTAGCGAGTGTTGCGTCCTTAGAGCACAAGAAGCGCAAAGAAGACATAGCTCGGACTAAGTATAAGAGAGTTAAAAAATCATACAAAAATAGAAGTCGGCCATCCCCCCATGCTTAGATTGTAAACAGTCTAAGTATAGAAGAAGAGCGAAACTGAGGCGGTCGGAAGATGTGAGTGAGGAGAGTATATATAGATGGGCATCAGATCCCCCTATACTTAGGATCTTGGTTAGCCTAAGTACGGAAGAAGGTTGGAAATGGGTCGATCGTGAGGAAAATGGTATATACAGGTGGCATCGGTCCCCCAACCCATACTTAGGCCTTGGCCTAAGTAGAAGAAGAAGATGTGCAAGGGAACCTATGGGATCGAGATGGAGGGTGTGAAGAATAAAGATGATCTGTATAGCTTGTGTCTGACTGCTTTTCTTTATGTAGGGTGATTTGATGAGTCTTCAATGTGCTCGCTCTGCATGAAGTAGATGACCTCAACTTGGGTTTTCTGCTCTTTAGATGATTCTACATATAGCTTCAGTAATTTCCCATTCACTGAAAAAGGTTGTGCACCATCTTTGAGTTCGGCAATATCAACACTTCCATTGGTGTGCACATCGATGACGATATAGGGATCCGTTCATTTTGATTTGAGTTTCCCGTGAAAAATCTTCAACCGGGTATTGAACAACCACACTTTCTGCCCAGGGACAAAGATCTAGATCTTATGCCTAATGTGTTTATCATGCCATATCTTGGACTTGTCCTTATAGATCACACTATTTTTATATGCCCAGTTTCGGATTTCAATTATCTCATTCAGATTTAAGTCACGGCATAATTTCCCAAGGTGACAACTCCAATTAAGCCTCTCTATCACCCATTCTAATTTGTGAATTAGGTCTACGAGTAAATGGCATGGTTTGCCATAAATCACCCTAAAAGGTGAAGTACCAAGTGGAGTCTTGTAGGCTGCCCTATAGGCCCACAGAACCTGGTCCAAAAGTTGAGACCAGTTCTTCCTATCGGGACGAACCAACTTCTGAAGAATACCCTTCACCTTTCTATTAGAGACATATTCCATGAGATTAGATTGTGAGTAGTAAGAATTGGTTATTCTATGCTCGAATTTATATTCCTTAACCAATGATCTCATTTCTCTATTCACAAAGTGGCTACCTCCATCTAAAATAGGATCACGAACCTCACAATGATATTATCCTTGATAAACTTACCGATGATTTTGCTATATGTAGTTCAGGTGGGGATAGCGTCCACCCATCTTGACAAATAATCAACCGCTAACAAGGTGTACTTTAATCCATGGCTACTTGGAAAGGGACCCATGAAATCAATTCCCCATGCATTAAAAACATCGCAGAAAATATTAGTTGCATGGGTATTTCATCTCTGTATCCAACAATTATTCCCATTCTTTGACAAATCAGGCACGACCGTACAAAATCATTGGCATCTCTAAATAAGGTCGGTCAGTGAAATCCACATTGGAGTACCTTGTGTGCGGTTCTCTTTCCCGAATGGTGTCCTCCAGCCTCAAGTAAATGATAGTGTGTGAGGACACTCTGGTATTCCTCCTTAGGAATACATCATCGCCAGACACAATCCAGTCCCTCATAGAAAAGGAATGGATCGTCCCAATAGTATTTTCTCGAATCCTATTTCAGTTGGTCAATTCTGCTCATGGTCCAACCTAGGGGAACTTTCTTGGAGACAAGATAGTTCACTATGTTGGAGTACTATGGGAGTAAGTCAGTAGCACAAACTGACTCGTCTGGAAAAGTCTCTTTAATTGGTCCAATATTAGAATTATCATTTTGCTCAATTCGAGAAAGGTGATCGGCCACAACATTCTTTATTCCAGGTTTATCCTTGATTTCCAAATTAAACTCCTGAATTAATAAGATCCATCTCAGCAGACGCGCCTTTGTATCCTTCTTTTCCATTAGATATCAGATCGTTGTGTGATTCGTAAAGATTGTCACCTTGGAGCCCAATATATATGATCTGAATTTTTCTAGGGCCCAAACTACCGCGAGCATTTCCTTTTTAGTCACCGTATAATTTCTCTGTGCAGGATCCAAAACTTTGCTCGTGTAGCGAATCGCATACGGTATACCATCTCGTCTTTGTCCAAGCACGACCTCGACAGCAAAATCTGATGCATCATTCATGATCTCAAAAGGAAGAGACCAGTCGGGAGCTTGTAATATCGACGATTCACAGATTTTCTTTTTCAGGAGCTCGAAGGCCTCTAGACTCTTGTGATTTACAATGAACTCGGTGTCTTTTCCTAAGAGCTCAGTTAGTAGGCGTGCAATCTTTGAAAAATCAGGAATAAATCTTCGATAAAATCCAACATGCCGTAAGAATGACCGCACTGACTTTACGTTGGTTGGTGGGTCAAGTTTCTTGATCACATTCACCTTGGCAGGGTCAACCTCCATTCCCTTTTTGGAGATGACATTCCCTAACACGATACCCTCTGTCAACATAAAGTGACTTTTTTCCTAGGAGAGTACCAAATTAACCTCCCTACATCTCTGGAGGACTCGATCCAAGTGCGTTAAACATGTATCAAATGAATCACCATGGATAGAGAAGTCATCAATGAAGACTTCCAGGAAGTCGCCCACCATTTCGGCAAATACGATGATCATGCACCATTGAAATGTGCCCGGGGCATTGTAGAGCCCAAATGGCATGCACTTAAACTCGTAAGTGTCGAATGGACATGTAAATGTGGTCTTTTCCTAATCCTCGGGAGCGATGGCTACTTGATTATAGTCAGAGTACCCATCAAGAAAATAGAAGAATGCTTTCCCTGCAAGTCTCTTCAAGATTCGATCCATAAATGGCAATGGAAAGTAATCTTTCTTGGTCACAACATTCAGGCGCCCGTAATCGACACAAACGCACCACGACGTGGGTACTTATGTCACGATCTCTACCCCCTCCTCGTTGATGACCATCTGGATTTCCAACTTCTTTGGGACAACATGAGGGGGGCCACCCACTTGGAGTCTGAGACATGGTATATAAACCCTGCTTTGCACCATTTCTCAATCTCTTTCTTAACTACTTCCCGGAGATTAGGGTTTAATCTTCTGTGAAATTCATGAGAAGGTCTTGTGTTATCCTCAACATATATTTGGTGCGAGTAGAGAGCGGGGTTAATCCAGATGAGATCCGACACAGTCCAACTAATGGCATTGCAATTTCGTTCAAGAACTTCAAGCAATCTAGATTCCTGATCTTCAGTTAATGACGAGCTAATGATTACAGGAAATCTCTCTTTGGGTCCCGCAAGAAATGCATATTTGAGTGTAGGAGGAAGTGGTTTAAGCTCAGGTGAGTTTGAATCATCAAGTAGGTCTACCTGAATGGCATTTGAGTTCGGCTCGGTATTGGATGATGGTTGATCACTTTGTGAAGTGTTGGCTACCAACTCTGATGAATGAGGAGTCGGATAGCAAAAATAATGCGGTTATTCGTCCAAAGCCACGTCCGACTTATCATCTATATTCCTTGACTGTCTCGAAGAAGATGAAACTAACAAATCCAGAGGGATTTCTATGTCATCAAAAGTATAGGTATCTGTGTCTCTAAATAACTGTGGCGTCTCTTGGCAAACTGTAATATGCAATGCTTCCACTTTAGGTGAAAGGGTCTCGCTCTGTCCTTCTGGAACTGGTTGCCAAGGTCCAATTGTGTTAATTATTTTGCATTCTGCCTCTGAAGATTCTGTGTACTATGTGCTAGATTCGGAGTCAGGTCTTGCAATTTTGTTTGCTTCATCTTCAACTTTACTTCTCCGATCAGGGATATGAACTTCATCATTCATGTGCCATAGTCGAATACTGCTCTCGTGGTTCTCAAAAATGATCATCCAAGAATAATCTGAGATTCTTTCCAATGATTGGGGGTTTCCATATCAAGGACAATAAAGTCCACTTTGTATTATGTTCCCTCATCCATGATAACAATATTCTCCACTTCTCCCTTAGGTCTCTTTATTGACCGATCAGCAAATTGGAGTAGAGATGATGATTTTCTAAGAGGTCCTAACTCCAACTTGTAGTATAAGGATAATGGTAGAAGATTGATTGAAGAACCTTTATCTAGTAGTGTGCATGCAAACGCAATGCTGTTGATGCGACTCTCCACATAGTGAGCACCCAGGTCCCTATTTTTCCTTAGTAGATGCTGATTTTTGACACATTTGGTTGTTGCCAAAGTTAATATATGAGTTTCCACAAATTGATTTGCGTTCTTCCTGCGAGTCCAGGTAGGAGTGCATTTCATCTTCAAGTATTTCTGGAATGCAGGATTGCTAGCCATATATTGATTAAATGGCACCTTGAATGTAATGTTTCCTTGACAAAATCATGACGTTTTTGGGTTATCTTGAATGGTTTTCTTTGGTTCCCTCCGTAAGAGCATGGGGGAAAGGAATGGAAGTAGTCGAGACAGGAGATAAAGAACCAGAATCATAAATAAGAACATCTTTATTTGAAATGGAGTTCTTATTACAATTATCATTATTATTCTGTTGATAATAATCAAAATTGTCTACATCAGGTTGCTGAAAAAATAACGAAGATATATTAGTAGCAACTGGAGGTGCAAGGTTCTCTGTAGATTCCATGGGTGCTTTATCCTTCCTATGTGATGGATCCTTAATGGTACTGAATTCAAATTTCCTTCTTCTTCTTCACCTTCAGAAGTATCCTTTGGTTGATCTCTCGAGTCTTCGTGATCCATTTCCCTTGCTCGGTCAGGGACGACCACGGTCCTTCAGCTCCTAAGTGAAATAGCATTGATATTATCAAAAAAAAGGATCTCATCTTCAGATATGAGAAAGTCCGAGTAGTATACCTAGCCACTTTGTTGAGAAGATTGAGATTTGTTCAAGCTATTAGGGTTAGCTTGAACTTGGGCAGGAATGGTTGTAGCAGGGGATGCATGTTCATCTCTCTAAGGAGACAAGAGGTTAGAATCAATCCATAGATCTTGTAGTTCATTTCAAAAATAGCGGATCTCCTCGAGCATCTGTCGCTGGATATCTACAGGTTCTGTCTGAGAGTTGGATGGCTGAAATGGTTGCTTTGAAGAATGGCCTTATGGTGCTTGGTATTGCTGCTGATATTGATGGGATGCCTGCTCCTATTGGTTCTGGTGGTTGTACGATTGCTATTGTTGTTTCTGATGTTGGGACGTGGCAGTATTCTGATTGTGCTGTGGGGCGGTTGGAAATGCGACATTATAGAAAGTGGTGGGACGTTGGTCAGGCGAACGGTCCCCCGTATTACCCTACCGGGAGGGTCTTGAGTATACCAGATGTCGTTCACCTCAAACACCAAAGGTGGTATCTCTTCGATAATCTCAGCTGGTGAGGGTGACTACTGGAAAGGTTGGGCATAGTATTGGTCCTGAGCCCATTATTATTGTTGTCCTGACCCTGGCTGCTCCTGGACATGATGCACTCGATAAATGGGAACAACGGATGTAGCCGCAGCTGGTACCCGATCTTGGATACCTTCTCAGTCAGCTCCTCCATTTGCTTTGGAAATTGGGAGATCATGTTGTCAATATCGTTCATCCTCTTGTGAATCAGATCCACAACCACTAACTTATCGGTGATTATGCTCATATTTGGAATCAAAACCTCATTTATTTCTGCAACAGTCTGATTTTCCTCCTTTAGATTGAAGTGTGTTGAGGGAATCGGTATACGCCCTACTGGCAATCTGTGAGTGGCTTGTCTCAGCCATTTGCTGCAATACTTTTCAGAAGGTTTATGTGCCTCGTGATGTATAGTTGCCTCCGTAGGCAGTGCTCACTAATCCCTCTATCTTGTAGCTAAGGCTAGAATAGAGTGATTGGACCAAGATGTTGTCATCCAGATCATGGCATGGACACTTTTGTAGTAAATCTTTAAATCTATCCCATGAGTCATAGAGTGGTTCATTAGGCATCTGAGAGAAACCGGTGATGCGTGTCCTCATCTGATTGTTCCTACTCAAAGGGCAGAACTTTTTTAAGAACAGGTTCTTGAACCAATCATATGTGGTCACCGTCACTCCTAAATTCTTCACCCAGTAGTTTGCCTTTCCTTTCAAAGCGAAAGAAAGTACAGTGAGATGAATGTAATCCTGGCTGACCTGGGGATGTCTCGGATTAGAGCATACTAACTCCAAGTCCCGTAAAAGTTCATAAGGTTCTAATGACAGCCCCAGGAAACTCGGGTTAAGTAGTATTTAAGGTCGTTGTGACCCAGATCGCAAGGCACAATCAATCAAGAAAAATAAGACCACCTATAAAAACAAATCAAAGCACGAAATCTAAAGAAGCAGTCTTCGCTATTTATTTAACCTGGTATAGTGACCAGGGTTAAACACAAGGAGTACGAGCTAAGACTACGAAGTAGTCGAGAAATCAGGGAAGAACAAGCAACTTTTTGGTTTATTTTTAATTTGCAAAATTTTTTATATTTTCTAATAAGAAAATGAATAAAAATATGAAGGAAATCGCCCAATAACAATTTTTATTAAGGCTAAAAAACCTTAAAAATTAAAAATAAAAAATATATTTATATTTTTGAAATATGCAAATGTTTTTGGTGATTTTGTGGGATTTTTCAGATTTTTATATAACTTTATAAAACGGAAATAAAGTCAAAATATCAAAACAGTGTACAGCCTAGATTAGAAGGCAACTTTAAAATATCTAAAGTGGCCCATATGTCCTGGTTGCAATTTTATGATAAAATAGATGACAATATCTAACTATAGAAATTGAAAACTCGTATTTTTTATTGTTGTGGAATTCTTAATGATTTTTATAAGATTTTTGGTCTTTTCTTTTTTTAAGATTTTTATAAGGGATAAAATCACAAAAATGGTACTGAAATAAAAGTACACCACAACAAGCACACACAAATTTTTATCGAATTTTTAGGGGTATTTTTAATTTTTTTGGTATTTTCTAAAATAAATAGACACATTTTTAGGGTTTTTTATTTTTAGAAAATATCAAATAAATTAAAATTACGTCACAAAAATTACCAAAAATATTACACATTAGCAGGAGCTAATGTATTTTTTAGGGAATTTTTGGAGTAAACTTGATAATTATTTGATTTAAAACAAAGCACACAGGTTGTAGGTACCTATTTGTAAATATCCTAAGTTTCCATACTAAACAATAACACACATATAAAGTCCAAGGGCATCAATGCAAAAATCCCAAGAAATAATGCACATGCTCAATAAATCGTTCACAGGGGTATAAATGCAAATCCAGAAAACATTTCCTTCAAATATGAACCATCAAAAAGTCCGGGATGGAATATGCAAAAACACCACAGAGCACGTGATCGTGCACGTGTTTCCAGACAGGAAGGACTAAAGTGCAAATACTAGAAACCTTAGGGACTAATATGCAAATAGTTCAAACTACAACTTTATTTAACAAACTAGAAAATAAAGCATAAAAAGTGCAGGGTAAATAATGCAATATACCCTTGCAAGCACGTGCGGTGCGCGTGAGGGACATGTGGTGGTCGCCGGTTGCTCGTGGACGTACGGCTCAAATGTAGCAGGTTTCAGATCTGACGCCTCAGAAACTGTCAAGGACGTGGGGTGCAGATGCATCAGAGTTGCGATCTAACGGCCCTGAAAGCATGTTGTTATCGGCGGCGTGGATTTGATCTGGAGGAGGATGGCCGATCCAACGGTGCTGAGAGGGCATGGATGAACAACGTCGAGGCGAGTTTTACCAGAGCTAAGGAGGTGATCCTCATCTCTGATGGTCGATTGGGAGGCTCGGGAATGATCGTAGAGGTCCTCCGCATCGACTGAACGGGTCCGATGGAGGAGCCAATGGCCGGATGCGCGTGATGGTGAAGGTGGCCTAGAGCTGCTCTGGTGAACCCTCTGATGGATGAAACGGGACACCTGCAAAGGAAAGCTAGGACTCGGGGCTATGCTCCGGTCTGGGTTATTGAAGCTAAAAACTAAAGAAGCAGAGGGGGCGAAGTTTGATCTCCGGCGAAGGTGGTAGAGGAGATCTCGACCCTAATCTCGACCTGAAGATCGAGGCTAAGGATGATCAGGTTGCGGTGCAAGATGGAGGGAGAGGCTGCGGATCGATCTAAATGGCTGGAGGTGGATGTCGAGGCTCTGACCAGCTGGTCGAAGCAGATAGAAGTGCGGCGGCGATGGATGAAAAGATCGGGTCGAACAGGAAGATGGAAAGGATATGAGGGTTACCTGAAGATCTGGAAGTGCTCCTGAGCTTCAGGCGAAGATGGTTGATGGGGTAAGGGCCTCAACCTCGATGCGGAAGGCAGGGGAGGCTCCTCACGGCGAATCTTCAGCCACGAAGGGTGAGCGTCGTCTTTACTGCACCAAACTGAGCTCCGAGGGGTCCTCCGAGCAGCTGTCACTCGGCTGGAGGTGGCTAAGGGTCGAAATGGGAGCGAGGTATGAGCTACCGCTCCATGGAGGCGGAAGAGATATTTTATAGGCGAGTTGAGGGTCTGGAAAATCGGAGTGAAGCGCCAAACCCTAGAAAGAATCGGATCAGCCAAAGGACCCGCGAAGATGTCGGAGGTACGAGGATTATCGGGTCCAAATCTCGAGGCCAAAGACGAATGGAGTCAGGTTGGGAAATTTCAAGAAGAGGCTCCGGCGAACAGGATCCGGGTCTGCCCCGGGAAGAAGAGGTCGTTGACCAACGGTCAACAATCCAGTCGACCAATCAGAATATCAGGATTTACGAAATACTTACAAATTCAATAAAAAATAATAAATGATTTAAATTAAAAAGTTTTCAAAAAATAAATGTTTATTATTTTTCAAGGAATTTTTTTTGTGATTTTTCATTATTTTTACGAAAAATAAATTATTGTACATACAGTATATAGTAGTATATACAGGTATAGTATACCTATGTATTTGTACAATTATTTTTTTGTTATTTTTACATAAATACCCCAATTTTCTATTTTATTTATTTACAACATAATTTTTGGAGTACAAAATAATTTTATTTTGTTTTTATTATTTAATTACAGGTATATAATAAATAGAGAAGAAAGCATATATACATGTATTTTGTACAAGGGAGAGAGGAATTTACTTTTATTTTATTTTATTTTTCTGAATTTTGTTCTATTTTCAGGAATATATACAAGGAGGTAAAAAGAATATTTTGTTTTTATTTTGTCAAAAATAATTATTTATTTACACAACTAATATATACAATATAGAGTGGGCCTATCTCTCTCTACTTGTTTAATTTGGTGATCAGGCTAATGCTTGGCCTTCTCTTGGGGTTCGGGTCACTCTGTATTTATTCTAAATACCTCCTTCATTTTTCTTTTTCTTTATTCTTTTATTTTTGCACAAATACATGCTAATTATGTAATATTAACAAATGCATGCAAAATGCTAATGTATTGTATTTACATCTATTTACATGATGCATTTCCACGATAAATAGCTAAAATAAAAGAATAAAGAGTGACGATCAGGGATTCATCACCCCCCATACTTTACCTTTGCTAGTCCCTTAGCAAAACACTTATTTGCAAAAAAAGTGAGAAGAGAATGAAAAGAAAAAGAAGGAGAATCAAGGTTGATTATTAAACTTGTCTTCATTAAATTAGAGTATGGAGCTCAGTTAGACCTTTGGATTATTGGTTTGGAACCTTATTTGGACCTAGATTTAAGACTCAACAGCCTTTAAGTTCCACTAATCTATGGTCAAGACTCCTCAATAATCCAGATCAGAACAAGTCTACAAACACAAACTCTAATGACCGTGAGTCTTTTCTTGTACTGTGTAAGTGATATATAGCTCCCCACCTCAGAAATGGCAAAGTAACAACCTCCCTTAACAAGGTAACTCTAATGCCCTAGTCTGGCAGCTCTTTCCTCGAGGAGCAGGGTATTCCCTTCTAAGTTCAAGTTCATCCGGCTCAAGAAGAGGGCAAGGAAGAGAATGGATCATGACCAGTGTAGCCATGTATCCTTGGGAGCCCAACCAATGTAGCTAAGTCTCCCTGCCGCAAGCTTCATAAGATGAGAATGGGTAACATAAGCTTTGCTTTATTTGGTTACATGCACTCTGGCAGGTATTTCATTTTCTATCAGACCTGCTACTTTTTGGAGTTTTTCTTTCTTTTGCACATTTTTTGATGTGTATATGTACAACATATCTACATGGTGCAACATATGTGCATAAGGACTTTTTCCTCTTGAGCCAGTAGACTATCTCTCTTTTGAAGCATTATTGCAACCCACAACTCCTGTCTTTAGACCTCAACACCGCCAGACCAAGTTGAGGCGCACTTCCTTCTCTAAAAGAAGACGAGAGGTTCCGCCTAGAAGTACTACCCCCGTATGCTACCCCAAGCCAAAGGAAATTGCCTCCTCACTACCTCATACGTAGAGAGCTATGTGTAAGGTGCTGGTGCAAGTAAAGCCATTGTCTGTGAGAATCATGTGTGCGTCGTTAAATATTCTACTTAGGCTCATCAAGATGACATGTGATCATAGCCTAGTGAACTCAAAGAATTAAGTCACTAATGGACCTGAAAAAGTCTCAACCCTAAGTCCTATAAGGTTCCTCTTAGAATTAAGTGAATTAAGTTCTTAACCAAGCTCCATTTTCCAATTTAATTCCAGGCTAGTTTAAATGTCAACTATGATTCAGAAGAATGTACAAGTATATACAAAAAGCTTTTTATGCAGAGTTTTTGAAAATGTGCAAATTTTTTGAAAAATGATTGTATGCATGGATGGAGAAGTTTTGCAAACTATTTACAAATATTTACACAAGGGTTTTGCAAACTTTTATTTTTCAAATATTTTACAAAAAATTTGTACTATATACATAGTTTTGATACCAAAATATTTACAGACTTTTTATAAACAAAACATTTTTACAAACATTTGTACAAAAATAGTTTTTATAAATAGCTATGTATGTGCAAGAAAGAATTTTATGTACAAGAAAATTTTTAAAATTTTTATGATTTTTAGATATCGGATTTTAGCCATTTTATTTATTAACACACTCACACAAAGTAGGAGTTATGGCTAAAGTATATATGTAATATATATGACACCCCCTATACTTAGCTCGAACGGTGTCCTCAGAGTGAACAAAGAGCGATGAAGAAGAAGACATAACTCGTGCTTCATATAAGGAAGTGAAAAGGAATGTTATACTACAACAACAAATCAAATAATAGAATGAAGAGGGCTCAGTGCTTCCCCCTATACTTAGGATCACGTAATCCTAAGTATAACAGACTATGCATAAAGAGAAAATCGAGTAAAAGGATGTGCATGGTCTACCTCCCCTATACTTAGGTAAAATATCCCTAAGTATAGGCAGCAAAACAGAGGTAAAAAGAATCAAAAGAATAATCAAGAGTCTGACACTCCCCCTACACTTAGGGTAAAGTGCACTCAAAGTATAGCATAATCATAAGATGCAGGTGGGGTGTTAGACTGAAGAATGAGATGATATGGACATCTAGATCTATACAAGGTGGAAGACAATGATAATCAGGCATGAGATGCAATTGATGTGAGTCAAAGACCACATCTCATGCAAAATGAATCGGGACGACGTCAACGATCATCGTCTCATGATCTAGATATGGTTTGAGGCAATGATCGTTAACACGAAAGGTGGACTCAGATGACATCTCAGATATGTTGATACTCCCGTTGCCATGCACCTTTCAGACCAGGTATGGTCTTTTCCATTTACTCTGCAACTTCCTTGGAAATAATCTAAGCATGGCATCAAACAAATATACTATCTGATCTGGCTCAAATTGCTTATGGTTGATGTGAGAATCATGCCATATCTTCACTCGCTCCTTATACTGCATGCTTCTTGAAAAGGCTATATCTCTAAGCTCCTCCAGGGCTGTCAATTCTGCCTTTCTTTGATCACCTATGCTCTCTGGATCCAATAATATATCAGTGACAGCCCAAAGTGACTTGTGCCTAATCTCAACAGGTAAATGGCAGGGCTAGCCATAAACGAGATGAAAGGGAGATGTACCTAAAGGAGTCTTGAAGGAAGTCCGATATGCCTACAAGACCGAGTCCAAAAGTAGTGACCAATCCTTTCGGTCTGGGCAGACTACCTTCTGTAATATCGTCTTGATCTCCCTATTTGATACTTCAGCAAGACCATTGGTCTGAGGGTGATATGGAGTGGCAACTCGATGGTCTATGCTGAACTCGCTAGCAAGGGCATTTGCCTTGTTGTTGATAAAGTGAGCCCCCCCCCTGACAGATATCAATACTCTAGGCATCCCGAACCGTAAAATGATATTCTTCCTCAAAAATTTGCAAATAGTCCTAGCATTTGCGGTTCGAGCGGGAATGGCCTCAACCCTACGACTCACATAGTCAACAGCCAACAGAATGTACTCGAATCACTGACTCTTAGGGAATGGACCCATGAAATCGATGCCCCATGCGTCAAAAACCTCACAGAAGTGAATGGGTTGCATCGGCATCATATCACGTTGTCCACAAGTGCCCATCCTCTGATAGTCAGTACACCTCTTCACGAATTCATTAGAGGCCTTGAAGAGAGTAGGCCACCATAGGCCGGATTGGAGCACTTTTTGTGTTGTTCCCCTCCCAAAGTGATGTCCTCCTGCCTCAAGCTTGTGGCAGTATGTGAGGATGCTATAGTCCTCCTCCTGAGGAATGCACCGATGCCAGATGCTATCCCCTCCTTCATGATAAAGGATGGGATCCTCCCAGTGGTAAGACTTGGCCTTCGTAAGAAAGGTCTCAAGTTGCTGCTTGGGCCAACCTTGTGGAACTTTCTTGGCAATAAGATAGTTCATAATGTCAGCATACCACAGGAGCGAGGCGATAGCAAGGATCGCCTCATCTGGGAAGGTCTCAGAAATGGGATCAGCCTCCACAAATTCCTCAAGATTCTCTAATCATGGGAGATGATCCTACACCACATTCTTGACTCCAGGTTTATCCTTAATCTCTATATCAAACTCCTGGAGTAGAAGGATCCATCTAGTCAGTCTCGCTTTGGCATCCTTCTTTGCCATGAGGTACCTGATGGTGGTATGATCAGTAAAGGTAGTCACTTTGGATCCAATAATATATGATCAGAATTTGTCCAAGGCAAAAACTACGGCCAGCATCTCTTTCTCGTGACGGTGTAGTTTTATTACGCGGCATCCAATGTACCGTTAGCATAGTGAATAGCAAAAGGTACTCCATTCCTCCTATGTCCTAGCAGGGCCCCTACGACAAAATCGGAGGCATCCGTCATGATCTCGAATTGGTGAGACTAGTCAGGCAGCTGAAGGACAGGAGCCTCAACAACTAGACTCTTAAGAGTCTCAAATGATGCGAGACACTAATCATCTACAATAAACTTGGTGTATTTCATCAGCAAATCAGTCAACGGTCGGGAAATCCTTCTGAAATCATGAATGAACCGTCGGTAGAAACCGACATGCCCCAAAAAAGACCGTAACTGTCGTAGGTTGGACGGTAGATTGAGTTTTCTGATGATATCCACCTTGGATGGATCAACCTCCATGCCCCTGTTGGAGATGATATGACCAAGCACTGTCCCTTGAGTCACCATGAAGTGACTCTTCCTCCAAGATAAAACAAGGTGAACCTCAATGCAGCGCTGAAGGACGTGGTCTAGGCAGTCAAGACAAGCATCAAACCCATCGCCATAGACCGAAAAGTCATCCATGAAGACCTCTAAACAATCACCCACCATGTCCGAGAAAATGGACAACATGCACTTTTGGAATGCCGTCGAGGCGTTATATAGACCAAAGGGCATCCGTCTGAAAGCATAAGTCACAAACAGACAAGTAAATGTAGTCTATCCTGGTCTTCGGGCGCAATGGTCACCTGATTGTATCCGGAGTACCCGTCAAGAAAGCAGTATTGACTCTTCCCAGCTAGCCTCTCTATAATCTGATCCATAAAAGGCAGCGGGAAATGATCCTTCTTGGTGTCCTGATTCAATCATCTGTAGTCCACACAGACCTCCAAGAAGTGGGTACCGGATAGCTATCTCCTCTCCAGACTCACTCACATCTGTAGTGATGCCCGTCTTCTTGGGCACCACATGTAATGGACTAACCCACTTGGAGTCGGAGATGGGGTAGATAAAATCGGTGCTCCACCATTTCAAAATCTCCTTCATGGCAATCTCTCGAAGATTCGGGTTAAGTCGTCGTTGGGACTCACGCGATGGCTTAGTGTCCTCTTCGAGATAGATATGGTGGGAGCACAGGGCCGGACTTATCCCCTAGAGATCAGCTACACTCCATCCTATCGCCTTGCGGTTCTTTTCAAGAATCTCCATCAAACAAGATTCTTGCTCTACAGTCAAATATGCTGAGATAATGAGTGGGTACATCTCATGCTCACCCGTGAGGAACCTATACTTCAGCGACTATGGCAAAGGCTTCAGTTCTGGACAACTGGGAGCTAGAAAATCTGGATTCTGAAATGTCTGAGTGAGTACAACCAAATCTGCATGGGAGAACTCTCGCTAGTCATGAAAAACTGGTGTAGACTGCCTTGCTGGTATATCTGTAATCTATGTCGGCTCAGTCTCCACCCTAGCTGCTGGCTCTGTTGTAATCAGACAAAGTAACAACTCATCAAATTCGGCTCAATCTATATCTAACTCTGAGGGATCTGAATCTAAATCACAAGACATATATCCTGCCTCACTATCCTGAACACGGTCTTCAGCCTCGAATGTGTCCTCTACCAAGAGTGTACTCTCCAAACTCTCTTCTGTTGGGATCTGTGAATCTGCAGTATCTAAAGGTGAGAGGAGGGCTCGTGAAATGGGATCAGACCAAGTGGCTTCATCACCAGTGATCACAAAGTCGCACTCCTTGTGTACGTCTCGCTCTGCCTCTGTCATCTGCTCCGAATCACTATGCTGCTTTGAGCAAGCTGAATCTCGTGCTCTAGTCTCATTGATCGTCTCTATTTGTATACTCTCACCCTCAATGCAAAAGTATACCTTCCCGCTATCATGGTCGGATACCGCCTTGGTTGTGGCCAAGAATGGACGTCCTAGAATGATGAGGGTATCAGTCACAGACTCAGGGATCTCCATATTCAACACAACAAAGTCCATGGGGAATTTCAGGCCCTGAATTGTGATGACCACGTCCTTCAACAACACCTTCGGCCTCTTGACAGATCTATCAGCAAACTGAAGGACTGTCCTGCTCTGTCGAAGAGGGCTAAACTCGAACCAGTCGAGTAAGGCTGCCAGAAGTAGGTTAATGGAAGAGCCGTTGTCTAATAGAGTCCGATCAAATCTATGCTATGGCATCTGACATAGGGAGCTTCTGCATCTGGCCTCTTGGCCGGCAGATGGTTCTGGATGGCGAAGTAGGTGGCACGAGTGAGCACATGGATCTCTGCGTTATGGTTCCTCTTCTTCCTGCGGATGATGGTCTTCTCTCTCAAGTTCTTCTCGAAGAGGGGGATGTGCTCAAGTGCCTCCTATAGAGTCAGTTGAATCTGAAATCTATCGATCATGTGCTGGCTAAACTCTAGATGATGGTTCCTTTTTATTTTTTTATTCCCCTTAGCCAAGCGGAGTGCTTGAGGGTAAGGGATAGCTGGGCCCTCCTCAGATAGAGGGCTAGGAATGGGTCCCTACTACTGAGAAGAAATAGAATCCATACAAGTATCACCATACATCACATATGGACTCGAAGATGAAGAACCCTTTCCTTTATTAATCTTTGTGGTATTTTCTATAAAGTCCCAGGGTACAGAAACTGGAGGAAATACAACTGGAATAGAAGGGGTGGCCTCAGTACCACCCACGGCATCAGGAACTGCAGCATCAGCACCGCACTCTAGCTCAGCATTTGGATCTCAGGTGGCCTCAGTACCACCCTCTGCAACTAGGGACGCGACGGCCTCAGTACCATCGGCTGGATCAACATTCTTGAGCGGCATCAGCACTGCTATCCTTCTCGTCTGGCGCTCGTCCATCCTCGTGGTGTCGTCGCTCAGATGAGGTGCTGCCAGCTGGCATCCTACTGCTCCCAAGTGTAACAAAGTCAGCATCAAATGTATATGAAGTGATATCACCAAATAAGTCACTAGGAGTGGTAACCTCTGTGAATTGTACCTGCTCGGACTTTCTTTTTAGGTTGTTCGGGTTTGGCTCGATCTGAGTGGGTATGACAGCTTTCCCTTTGATGATCTCCCTCATCTCCTGGCGAAACTCGTCCATCTCCTGCCTGAAAGTGTCCTGTTGATCGGAAAGAAGGCGGGCTAGGTCGTCGAGTGCTGGGTTCTCATAAGCTGGCCCATGAGAACCGAACGGGCTGCCTCTCTAGAAGTGAGGCTGCTGCTGGGAAGGATGAGGGGGAAATTGAGAATACTGCTGAGTTTGTTGCTGGTGTTGCCTCCACGGTTGTCCCTGCTGGGAGGGACGAGGACCTTGTTGGTATTGTTGTTGTTGTGGCTGGTGTGGGAACTGGGACTGCTGTTGAGTCTGGTTGAATTGTCTTCCCTGAGCTGGAGTTTGTTGTTGGAATAAGGCACCTCCGGTCGACCACCTGAATCCGGGATGATCTCGACAGATCCATGGCTATTGTCGGTCGTACCAAATCCCGTTGACTTCCATCAACGACTCCTGTCGAAAGGGGGTGGAGAAAGAACTGCCAGGGGATGATCCTGCTGGTACACCACCATCTAAGTGTCTTCCATGAAAGCCCCCTGGTCTTCCATCTGCCTCTGCATTGTCTCCAAGGAAGCTAACATGGTGATGTTGATGGCGCCCTAATCTAGAACATACGTGGTGGTCTGGGGTTGTCCATCTGTGTGCTCCTCGTTGTTAGCCATCTCTTAGGTCTCTGCAAAGGTAAAAGACGTGAACTCAGGTGCCGTCAAATGAACAAATATCTACTCTGGCCTCTGATCGGGCACCTCGGGACTGGAAGAAGGGTGGTCGAGAGGGAGCAGGGTAGAATCGAACTCGGGTTCGGAGAGCGGGTATGGGCTCTCACGAGCCAACCTAGATGAATGGGGTGGAGTGCTCGAAAGCAGTGTAGCCAAGGGCAGCCTAAGGGACCTCCGGCCCATCATCGTGATTCTGAAGAAAAAGGCGAATGGGATCTGGAAACAAACAAAATCAGCAAACAAACCCCCAATTCACCTACTCAACACTGAGAGCTGATGACCGTAAAGGTTCAATCTTTTATCTTGTCGATTTTATTTAGGTGATAATTCAGTCTAGCAGAGCGATTAAGCGAGCTGGTAGGAACCTAATGCTCTCAGGAGACTGGCCCAATCCCAAAGCTAGATTTTTCCCAGCCAGTACAAGTTGCGGACCTTTTACCGACTATCCAATCAACTCGCTCTGTTAAGGATATCACGGCCCGCTTTACCGGAGATCGGAGCGATCCTCACTGGAGAACGATTAACCCCAAGACCAGTAGTCTGATGAAAGTTCAGGTATGGCTCTAGCCTAGTATGCGGGTCACTCTCTCACGCAAGCAAACCAAACAATGAGGGGATTGCTCTTCCAAGACAGATTTTTAAGTCGAGTGTCTTTTAGGGTCAAGTTTGTTTAGCAGTCCCAATTTTATGGTTATCACTTTTTAGGTATTTTTCAATAAACACACAAATTCCTAAGGAATTTTTCGATCTCGTGATTATTTATTGTCCAAAAACATGGGGAGAAGTCGAAAAAGTCGATGTGCGATCAAACACGATGATGCATGCAAAGTAAGAGATGCGTACCTATCGTCAACACTCTACATGCACGGTGATCCGCGCATAAATTAAAGACAGAAATAAAATTATCCTATATGATGCAAGAAGAAAATGACCTTGGATGAGCAATTTCTACACGTGAAGAACTTTAGCTAACTGTTCAGAGAGAGAGGTCGGAGTCCGATCTCTGATGTCGATCGGTGTCCGTCACAACGGATCTGCACACGCTGTATACGACCTCTAGCGGCACGTGACCTCTCAAGCATCCAAGTTAACTTTTTATTGTGATTTTATTAATTAGGTCCAATTACGAACTATAGGTGCAGACAAATAATTATGTTGGGCCTTAATTAATTACGTCACAGTCAAAGAAATCCCTAAATCTAAGGGCCAAATTCTTCAAGAATCAATATAAAAATAAAAATAAAATGCGAAAAATCAAAATCGACGAAAACCACAGTGAGGTCTCCCGAGCACACCGATGCTCGACAAAACAGACCCCGATATAGCCAAGTGTCCAAAACTATCCAAGGTCCTGTATTATTACAATAATAATAAAATGTGATGAAAGCTACTCTAAGCTACTCCGTAAACCATAACTACTCATGTTCTGCTCCTGCTTCCCTTCGAGTGTGGGTCTCCTGCAAAGCGATCTCGGGCGGTTCTCGCACAAAAAGTGAAACAAAAACAGGTCCGAAAAAAGTTATATCAAATAGAGCTAGAAATAAATAAAGAAAGAAAAATAAAAATGAAACAAAGAAAGTTGACAGACGACTACTAAGTCGTGATCCCCGGCAATGGCACCATTATGATGACGGCCCCAGGCAACTCGGGTTAAGTAGTATCTAAGGTCATTGTGACCCGGATCGCAAGGCACGATCAATCAAGAAAAATAAGACCACCAATAAAAATAATCAAAGTATGAAATCTAAAGAAGCAGTCTCTGCAATTTATTTAACGTGGTATAGTGACCAGGGTCGAACACAAGGAGCACGAGCTAAGCCTATAAAGTAGTCGAGAAATCAAAGAACAAGCATCTATTTGGTTGATTTTTAATTTGCAAATTTTCTATATTTTCTAATAAGAATATGAATAAAAATATGAAGGAAATCGCACTACAACAATTTTTATTAAGGCAAAAAAGGCTCAAAAATTAAAAATAAAAAGAAATTTTATATTTTTAAAATACGCAAATGTTTTTGCTGATTTTGTGGGATTTTTCAGATTTTTATATAATTTTATAAAAACGAAATAAAGTCAAAATATAAAAACAGTGTACAATCTGGACTAGAAGGCAACTTTAAAATATCTAAAGTGCCCCACACGTCCTGGTTGCAATTTTATGATAAAATAGATGACAATATCTAACTATAAAAATTGAAAACTCGTTTTTTTTTTATTTTTGTGGAATTCTTAATGATTTTTATAAGATTTTTGGTCTTTTCTATTTTTAAGATTTTTATAAGGGATAAAATCACAAAAATGGTACTGAAATAAAAGCATAGCACAACAAGCACACAATATTTATCGAATTTTTAGAGGTATTTTTATTTTTTTGGTATTTTCTAAAATAGGCAGACATGTTTTTAAGGGTTTTTTATTTTTAAAAAAATCAAATAAAATCAAATTGCGTCACAAAAATTACCAAAAATATTACACATTAGTAGGAGCTAATGGTAATATTTGGAGAATTTTTGGAGTAAACTTGATAATTATTTGATTTAAAACAAAGCATACAGGTTGTAGGGACCTATTTGCAAATATCCTAAGTTTTCAGACTAAAAAATAACACACATATAAAGTCCAAGGGCATCAATGCAAAAAGCCCAAGAAATAATGCACATAATAAATCGTTCACAGGGGTATAAATGCAAATCCAGAAAACATTTCATTCAAATATGAAGCATCAAAAAGTCTGGGATGGAATATGCAAAAACATCACAGAGCACGTGATCGTGCACGTATTTCCAGACAGGAAGGACTAAAGTGCAATACTAGAAACCTTAGAGACTAATATGCAAATAGTTCAAACTACAACTTTATTTAACAAACTAGAAAATAAAGCATAAAAAGTGCAGGGTAAATAATGTAATATACCCTTGCATGCGTGTGCGGTGCGTGCGAGGGACACGTGGTGGTCGCTGGCTGCGCGTGGACATGCATCTCAGATGTGGCAGGTTTCAGATCTGACACCTCAGAAACTGCCGAGGACATGGGGTGCAAATGCATCAGAGCTGCGATCTAGCGGCTGGAAAGCCTGCTGCTGTCGGCGACGTGGATTCGATCTAGAGGAGGACGGTCGACCCACGGTGCTGAGAGGGCCTGGACGAACAACGTCGAGGCAAGTTTCACTAGAGCTAAGGAGGTGATCCTCAGCTCCTATGGTCGATCGGGAGGCTCGGGAATGATCGTGGAGGTCCTCCGCATCGATTGAATAGGTCCGATGGAGGAGCCAACGGTCGGATGCGCATGATGGTGAAGGTGGCCTAGAGCTTCTCCGACGAACCCTCTGATGGATGAAACCGGGGCTCCCAGCGCGTACTAAAACCTGCAAAGGAAAGCTAGGACTCGGGGCTATGCTCCGGTCCGGGTTATTTAAGCTAAAAAGTAAAGAAGTAGAGGGGAGCAAAGTAGAGGATAATTTATAGGCAAGTTGAGTGTCTGGAAAGATCAGAGTGAAGCGCCAAACCTTAGAAAGAATCGGATCAACCAAAGGACCTGCAAGGATGTCGGAGGTACGAGGTTTATCGGGTCCAAATCTCAAGGCCAAAGGCGAATAGAGTCGGGTTGAGAAATTTTGAGAAGAGGTTCCAATGAACAGGATCTAGGTCTGACCCGGGAAGAAGGAGCCGTTGATCAACGATCAACAATCCAGCCGACCAATCAGGAAATCAAGATTTACAAAATATTTAAAAATTCAATAAAAAATAATAAAGGATTTTAAATTAAAAAGTTTTCAAAATAAGAAATGTTTATTATTTTTCAAGGAATTTTTCTATGATTTTTAATTATTTTTATGAAAAATGAATTATTGTATATATAATATATAGTAGTATATACATGTATAGTATACCTATGTATTTTGTACGATTATTTTTATTTTGTTATTTTTACACAAATACCCCAATTTCCTATTTTATTTATTTTCAACATAATTTTTGGAGTACAAAATACTTTTTATTTTGTTTTTATTATTTAATTACAGGTATATAATAAATAGAGAAGAAAGCATATATACATATATTTTGTACAAGGGAGAGAGGATTTTATTTTTATTTTTATTTTATTTTTGTGATTTTTGTTCTATTTTCAGGAATATATACAAGGAGGTAAAAAAGAATATTTTATTTTTATTTTGTCAAAAATATTTATTTATTTACATAACTAATATATATAATTTAGAGTGGGCATTATCTCTCTCTACTTGTTTTATTTGGCGATCAGGCCAATGCTTGGCCTTTTCTTAGGGTTCGGATCACTCTGTACTTATTCTAAATACCTCTTTCCTTTTTATTTTTCTTTATTCTTTTATTTTTGCACAAATACATGCTAATTATGTAATATTAAAAAATGCATGCAAAATGTTAAATTATTGTATTTACATCTATTTACATGACGCATTGCCAAGATAAATAGCTAAAATAAAAGAATAAAGAGTGATGATCAGTGATTCATCAGGTTCTTCCGCAGCATTATCATGAAATTATGGCAATTGGTTCAAGAAGTGTGGTTTCAGTTTATAGTTTATTTCTGGCTCAAGTGGTTGCAAATAATTTCGCACTCTATACTGGCCAGGCTTGTATGCTTCTTCCATTGGCGGTTCTCCCCCAGTATTTAACCGCTCTATTTGTTCCCTCAATAAAATCTGTTGCTACTCAGATGTAGATAATCTTGCCAAAATCATCTGCATCGGATCTTCATTTGGTTCATCTTCATGATCTCTTTTCTTAGGAGGCATCTTCTTCAAATTCTCTTCCTTCTTCACCTTCAGAATGTGAGAAATCAGAGTCAATAGAATGGACAGAATCAGAATAAGAATCATCGAGGTGAGGGTCTTCCTCGATGTGATTAGGAGATAGAGAGAGCATGGGTTTGACCTTCCTCGAGGAAGATGAAAGAATCATAGGAAGAGGATTCATGGGAAAGGTGTCCACGAACCCAATGTGATCCAGTGTAAGAGTGTTTCTGAACCCTTGAGATTGGTAAGTTTGTGGTGGTCAGTGGACGGTTCACGGAGTCCGAACAAAATTCATCACAATCTTCCATTCTCGATTTCAAATGATTTGAAAAAGGGTTACGATTCATGATGTAGGCACAAGTGTGTGGTATTCGATGATTATCCTGAATCTACGCACAAAACAAACACAATCCAGATCCTTGTTTCACCAACTCACATAGTTAAGGCTGCAAGAGCCCGACCAATTATCATGTCAATTTTAATTGGTGATAATTCAAAGTTTGCAAATGTTTAAGCAAGCTATTAGGTGTCGGAATTTTTTCTTAAAGACTGTCCATAATTCTTACGACTAGTTGCATCTACTTTCAGCCAGTATGGTATAAGTACAGACCGTAAAATGACTACCCGTTACTTAAGGACGAAGCCTTACACGGTGTTCTTTAAACCACCCACTCTGCTAAGGAAATCCGAACCATTTACCGGTTACCCGTATTCCTCGTTAAGAAGTAGCTAATCATTTTTGTAGAATCAGTAGTCAATATGAAAATTCCGGCTTGGTTATATCCTAGTGTTCGTCTCTCTCCTCTCTATAAGATAAATGAATACAAGGTCAAGGTAGCTCTCCCGTAGAAATTCTTGATTTTATGAGTTAATTTAGTCAACTTTGTTTAGTAGTCCCAATTTTAATTAGGCGATCACTGAAAAATTAGATGAGCAAAAATTCATGTCTACCGTCTAGTCCCAATTTCCTTTAAATTATGTGACAAAACAGGAGGGAGAAATTCAGGAAAAGATGATGCACGTGAAAAATGATGTATGCTCAGATAGAAGACTTACATTGATTCCTCGCAATCTCCATGCGGGATGTAATACAAGAATTGAATATTATTATATATGGATGCAAGCCGGTAAAAACCACATCTAGCAGACAATTCTATTAGCCGTGAAGAATTGAGTTAAAATTTTAACTAAGTTGAACGATCTAATGTGTGTTTCAATTAATGTGAACTGCGGTCCTAGTTCTACGAGCACAAACAAAAAATATTAAAAGCTCTAATAGTCGTATGTGCAGGGCTAACCTACGAGCCACTCAAGTCAGGTCCCACCTCACCGGAAAGTGAAACAGGTCACGACACACTACAGAGAAAGTTCAAGGTCTTGTTACACACACGAGAGTCCAAACAAACATCGCTATAAATGAGCAATTAATTACAAAAATTAAAATTGCAGAAAAATAAATCCTAGACTCTACGCTCTCTCACGACACGACTCGATCATAATTTTAATGCGGCTTTTCGGAACTCGGTGAAGATGCGTCGGTTTTCAAAAACCTCTCCACGTACATCAGGTACCTCGCGCAAAAAAATAAGAGAGAGAGAATTCAAGAGAGTGACTCAAAAATTAAAAATAAAGATAGAAAATAAATGCCTAAAATAAAATAAAAATAAATGTAGGAAAAGATGGAAAATTTACAATGAAGATTCGGGGGTCAGACTACCTGAAAATATAAAAAACCTCGCACTAATTTTTTAGACAAAATCTAAGTCATTTGCCTCCCCAACAATGGCGCCATATGATAAGCTACGAAAACCCTATGTTAAATTGTGTGAATTATCGTTTAAATTTGATGTTTCAATGTAGGTGAGAATTCGGAATCGATCAATAAATAACCACAATTAATTAATAAAATTTTAATCGGTGTGGTTTTATGTTTATTTTACTTGGACAAGGCCCAAGGTCAGACTCAAGGAGGCAAAGGAACAACTTAGAAGTGTGTCTATTAAATCCCGTGCACGGTGTTCGACGTGGTATTTTTTTGGTATTTTTAATGCAATTTTGGAATGCAAAATGCAAATGTAGCCAATTTTAGGGACTAAAATGCAATTTCAATCAAATGATGTCCAAAAATTACGAAATTTGGCCAGATGTAAATAATGATGAAATAAAAATTCTGTAATTTTCTTGGAATTTTTGGATGCAAGATGAATATTTAAAGAATTTATGAATGCAATTGGTATGAATTTCAATATTTAATTATAATAAATATTAAATTTATTTATTTTCAAAGGATAAAATTATACAAGATCTATCACTAGGTGATTGATCTTAGAAAAATCCTAAACCTTGAACACATGAGATTCAATATCTACTAAAATTTAAAGATTGAAATCTACAAAATGATTTTTATAGAGCAAATCATGCATGCAAATGCAATTCTTTTTGGATACAATGTAAAACACAATTAATTCTATGATCCATGATTGTTTTTGTAATTTTTGGGTTAATGGTTAATTATCTATGAATTTCTAAGCACAAACTGGGTAAATAATGTGCTCAATCGTAAAAGCAATTATTAATAATTGACTGCAGAGCATAAAAACATCACAAATATGCCATACTGTAGAGAATTAGTTGAGAAACACAATGTAATTTTTTAACTAATAAAATGATGCAAATTCTTTTCAAAATACAGATGAAAGTCAGGGGTTTAACTGCAATTATAATAATTAACAAAATAAAGGAAATGCAATGCAAGGACTTAATTATAATTACCAACACTCATAGGGTCTTCTTTACGAAATTTCCAATGGTCACGTGCTTGGCACGTGACCCTGGAGTGGCTGGTCTTGGTTGGAAATAAGCAGTCTTCAGAGGGGGTGATCAGCAAAAACTTCAGCAAGCATTGTGGATCTCTGTGGAATATTGGGCTACTCCAGAGGCACCGATGAAAGTTCCCCCAATCGCACGTGCGTAGCACGTGGGTGGGGGCCTCGGGTCTCGAGCCCGGCCTGGCGGAGTAGGCGAATCTGGAGTTGGAGCTTCGCGATAGAAGTGGTTCGGTGGAGAGAATGGCCATCTAATGGTCGAGGGAGAGAAGTCTTAAGCGGGGCTCCAACTTTGGAGCGACATGGTTGTTGTCGACAAGGTTCCGACTTGTTGAGGAAGCGGGGGTGAGTGCTCTGCTGGAGGTTGACGTTGAAGGCGAATGTCGACGTCGAGAGCGGAGGGGAATCGCGTCAGCGGAGGAGCAGAGCTTCGATGGAGATGAAGTTGCGTGGATCTGTGCGTGATGGAGCGAGGGTAGAGATGGCTCGATGATCGATGGGGCAGAGCAACAGATGGTTAAGGAAGATGAACGGGTGGAAGGGGGAAGTACCTGGAGGAGAAGGCTCGACGACGATGGAATGTCCAGAGCATAGCGAGCTTCGTTGGACACGAAGCTGCAATGGTCAGTGGAAGACTATATCTCGCCTAGTGTGGAGGAGGGCTCGCCGGACTTGGGTGTTGTCACCACCTCAAAGATGGAGGTCTCGTTCTACAGTTGTGTTGTAGTATGGAGGATGGGTTTGAGGATGGGTGGCGGTCGAGATTAAATAGGAACTGAGGGAGGTGACGGAGATGGAAGTTGACCGAAAGGGGGGGGTTCGGTGATTGACGAGATCGGATGAGGGAGAGATTGGGTGATTATTTGGGAAGGCAGCGTACGCTATTTGCAGGGGAGATTGGGAAGAGAGGGCTAAATGGGGAAAGTGGATCGGAGACTGGCGTTGGCATGGCGAGATGGACGAATATGGAAGGAGATCGGTGAGGGAGGCGGTCATGCAGAATCCATGGAGGTGGCGGTGCCGCCCAGAAGGGGAAAGGAGGTGGGAGGAAGATGCACAGGTGTCATCCGATCGATCGAGATCGGACAACCTTAGTGCGACCACGTGGCACCCTTTTATAATTTTTTTAATTTTTAATTATTTTTATTTTATTTTTTATATAAAAAAAACGAAAATAAAGGCCAAAACTAGGTGACATGTGGCGGCCCCAAGAGCTGCCACATGTCACCACCGGAAAATTCAAAAAAAAAGAAAATACAAAGATAATTCAAAAAGAAATAGCAAACGACCTCGGATTGAAAATTTACTTCACAAAAGTTGCTTGTCTCGATGAGATATACAACTTTCATGAAGAGTCCAAAACTAAAATCGATAATTTGCATAAAGTAATATTTTTGGGGCACTCCATGTATATAGAATACCTTGATTTTCAGGCTTTATAATTTTTTATCATTTTTAAACCAGATAAAAATCTGAAAAACATATGATAAAATCAAAGATAAATATTTACATATTAATCTAATTTTTTTTTAATTTTTATTAAGAAAAAAAAGACGAAATAAAATAAAATACAAAAACGACAATTTTTGTACAGACCGTTGACGAAGACTCGGACTCAGTTAGTTTCTTTGATTTCAAGCTCATTTTGGATTTGTATTTTTATATACTTTAATAAAACTTTCATCAAAGAGAATAAATGAAAAAGAAATAAAATAAAATGGGTTATTTATGTACATAAAATAATATGTCAAAAACTGCTAAAATACAAAATGTACAAAAGAGGCTCAAAAACCAACTTTCATGTATGAGCTCTGATTCACTTGAATTTAGTCTTTTTTGAAGGTAATTGAATGTAGATTAGTTCAAAAGTGAGTAGGATCAAATCGAACACTAGATGAGGAAGATATCAACATTTTAGTCCGAGAATCCTGCAATTAAGGATTGAGTTTCTGGTCCACTTATTTAGGTTAATGATTTTTTTATATTTTTATTTATTCTTCTTAGTAATATTTACACAATGGAGGTGGTTTCATGTCATTTGGAGTTAGCATGAATTAGTTAAAAATCAAGGAAGTTAGGCTATTTTGCAGGTTAATTGGACTGAGATTTTTGGCTTCTTATTTTATGCTATTATAAGTGATAAAATGCATATATTATTAATACATGCATGAATGCTAATTATGCAATATAAATGAAGAAATTTCAATGAATTTTGGGGATTTGAACTTAATTAGTTTTTTTAGTGATGAATATGAGATTCATCACTGATCGATCAGAGTAGCATAATCTCTCTGATTTATTGGTTAATTTATTTCCAGTGGCCATATTTTCTGTACCCATATATAAGGGAGTTCATACCTAATGTTGGAAGACACACAACTCACTCACTCTCTACAAGTGAAGAAAACAAGTGAAGAAAATTTATCTCTTGGTGATATTATTCTATTCTCTCTCTCTCTCTCTCTGGTTCTTCAAGTTCTTCTATACTTTTGAGAAGAATGGCTATGAAGATAGAGTATTAAGAAGAAGAGCTTAATCACCTTTTGGTTTTCCAGTTCTTCTGACATCAGTCTAAACACTTTTTGCGAGCTACAACTTTGGTTATAGTACTCTTTAATATACTATTATTCACTTGTGCTATCTAAGACATAATTGCATGTGCTTGTATTTGTGATAATATTTACAATTACCTATGATATTGGTTATTAAGATACCACTGTATTTTACGATGAGAACTATTTGTGATATTATTGAGAACATATTGTTTTGATATTCTCTCTGTATGCTTTCTCTCTGGGAACTTTTAGTGTTTGATCCTTAAGTTCACAATAAGCTCTTGGATCAGTGGAGCATGCTCCATCCAAGGAAGGTAGAGGACAGACGGAGTTTGTCCACCCACGACACTGATGTAGTGTCTTATCTGTAATGTTGACTTTAGTGTCTAATCAAGATTTGTAAAGCTAGAAACTTTAGAAGTGGTAAAGATGTCTATGCAAATCTGTCAGGCTTATAGTAAGTAGTTGGTTGGCTCAACAAACTAAAAATTCTAAGTCAGGTGACTCAGGTTGTGGTTTTCATCAGGTTACGTTTTGATATAAATATTGTATGCATTGTGCTTGATTGATCGGTTTGTTGTGTTGTGCTCTAAGATTATTTACAAAAAAGTTCATATCACCATACTTACACTGTTCGCCCCCTCTAGTGGTATCTCAATCTTAAGGAACTCACAATATATCCTTAATCCTTCTCTCGACTTCCTTTGAGGGTCTTTTTATCTCTTGATTCAGGGTGACTATCTGCCACCCGACATGAAATCATGGTGGAAGTTTGGCATGTGCTAATGTCTTTAGAAAAACTTGATCAGTGGGTTTGTTACAAGCAATCCATTACTCCATGATTGTTACAAGAGCTAAAAAATGTTGAGTAGCATGGTGGAGTAATGGAAAGCTGAAGAGAAAGAAGGATTCAGTGGTTGATAATGAAGTGAAGCAAGAAGCTGGTCAAGAGAAGTTTGAGATATTTGAATTAGTGGATGGAATGTCCAACCATAAGAAAAAGTATTCGCATTTTATGTGATTTTCTGTTGGCATGCAACTGTGCATTTCAAATGAAAATAGAAGATTTTATAACCATTAATTGCACTTCTCTTCTCCACCACTCAAAGCACAATCTTATGAGACACTTTTCCCATACTAAAGGGCATGAAATGGTGTCTAGACTCATGTCTGAAGATGTAGTGCAATATATAAGTACAAAAAAAATATCATGACTGTAAAAGAAGATTTAACTACATTGGTCAAACTTCAACTTTGTGTCTCGTTGGAAAATTTGAACTCCAAGGGAAATGTGCGCTCCTCAATAAAGAGTTGTTTTGTCAAAAGAATCTAGGGGTATCGAGTTGAACTAGTCAGTGTATTCATCTTCTTAAGTACAAAGAGTTGACACATTTCAGTTTACTTCATAACTATAAGTGTGTGTGAAATGAAGAAATTAAACTGAGATGACTATTAAGATGAACCTAAATAAATATTCATAGAACTTGAGGGCCATCGATTATAAATCCCGAATCTAATCATGTACCAACAAAATCTTAATCCAAAGGCCTAACTATGTACTTTTTCTTCATCGTGATTTGGTCTAAAAAAATAAATTCATTCTAACGTTCTTTTTCCCTTTTTTATTAAATAAGTGTTTGTTAAGTGACTGGCAAAGTTTAGGTACATGGGATCGATGGATCATAAATTCATCTACGTTCTGCTTGTATTTTGGTCTAAAATCCTTAATGATACCCGTGGATAGCTCTTGATGTCCTCTTCTTATCCAAAAACCATCATTGAATAAGAACCTCTTATTAAAAGCAAAAGTAACATAAAAATAAGCAAAAAGAAAAGAAAGATAAACACAAAGGGTGTACCACGTGTATATTTATAGATCGATAGATAATAAAGAATAAATAAGATTGTAAATCATGATCCTAATCCAAAGACCAAGTTAAGCTGACTTGGTTGATAATAAATAAGTAAAATAATCAAGAAAAAAAAACTCCCTTTGTGTGTAAAACTTCACATTAACTTAAGAATTTTATTTCACGCCCTTTTGGAACATTTTTTCCCATCTTGTAAATAATAATATATATAAATATATAAATAATTAAAAAAGTAAGTATCTCAATAACAAAGAAGGAAACTCTAACCCTACATGTAAAAATACGGATGTACATGCCCATAACTATTTTTTATAAAAACTCTAAATAACTCAAACCCTCCTTAAACATTGTTACATACTATACACGATTTTACAAAAAAAAGTCCAAAATACAGAGTTTGAAGGAGATAATTTTCATTTTTGGAGCCCCTTATGTAGATGTTCAGAATAACTGAACAAACTTCAACATATTCCACACTTTTTATTTAACTCTTGTTAACCTAATTCATTTTGTAACCTCTCTAATTACATAAATAGAAAAATACAAATATCTAAAAATTCAACTTGCACATATACCAATAACCCTAATTCCAATATGCCTATTTCTCATGACCAATATCTCATGCATATGATATACAACTTAACTTTATCACCTTTTAAATATCATGGACTAAGATACTTTAAATCTTCAAATACGTTGGGTTAATAAGGCCCATTTATGAAATATAGGTTTTGGTACCAATCGTGTGTATGTATGTCTACAATTGTCTTTTAAACTTCAAGAAATTGTACGAACCAAATTTTAGCCCCCCTTCTATTGATTTAATTCAGTTTATGCGTGCATATCAAGGGTCATATATTTTCATATAAAATATAAAAATAATAAAAATATTTCAAAAGGAAAGGTTTCAAAAATATTAATCTTATATACAGATTAGTTTTTCCAATATATATACTTATACAGATTATAACTCATGTATATTAAAAAATTTAAAATCAACAAAATTTTAAGTAGATGTTTACTATATTATATAATAATTAAATATAATATGTGTATACTATTAACAAGAAGATAAAAATAAAAAGTAATTAATGTTGAAAATCAGATGTTTTCTACCTGTAAAATACAACCAAAATTGTCACATATAAATGGTCGATTTTACAAATATACCTAACTAAAAGTATAAATCTCATAAAAATATACACCTTTTACTTTACACACTTTTAGTTCTAAAGCCATTTGATATCTATTAAGGAATTTACAATGATTTATTCTTTTAGGAATTTTATTATAGCGCCACAATAACCATCATTTTCCTTGCACGACCCCCTCTCCTGGTACGTCCCCATGGTTAATCGATCACCTTCCTCACATAAGCACAACATCTTTGTTGACCTTAAGGTTCAATTTACACCACATATCGACAGCCCTTCACTTCCCTTTATCATGTCCACACCCAAACTGTAACACCCCAACCCCAAACATAGCGCCATACTTAAAACTCACGAAGTGTGGGTGTGGCTTATAAGTGATGGGGATTAGTACTTGTCAACTTGGGCTTAAGCATTTTGGGTGGTTGTCAACGGTTTCAATTTGGGCCCGATCCCAACAAGTTGTCAGGGCCAGTCTTCCTCGATAACGGACCGGGGACCTAAGCCCGGGACGTTACAAATGGTATCAGAGCCAAATTCTCTCTGATAGTGGAAAGGGCTACCTGAGAGGTGGAGCCGCCCCTACAAAGAGGTTGGAGGAAATGGCTACCCGGAGCGTGCAGCCGCCACTATCACTGGGAATAAGTGATGTGCCATGTCGCAACGAGGACGTTGCGAATATAAGTGAGGGAGGTTGTAACACCCCAACCCCAAACATAGTGTCATACCTAAAACTCACGAAGTGTGGGTGTGGCTTATAAGTGATGGGGATTACTACTTGTCAACTTGGACTTAAGCATTTTGGGTGGTTGTCAACGGGTTCAATTTGCGTCCGATCCCAACAAGTTGTCAGGGCCAGTCTTCCACGATAACGGACCGGGGACCTAAGCCCGAGACATTACACAAACTTCATGAATCTTCCCCTATTTAAGCTCCTACACACATAAAATTACCATCTCACCATTATTATCTTAACTGCTCCTCCTTCATTGAAGCTTGAGTGCTTGCAATATAGTCATTCTTGAGTATATTATAGAACATGTACAATATAAAGAAATGCAAGCAACATAGATTCAAGGTCATCTTGACCTTGTTCATGCACCCTCGTGCATGGAAGGAATTTAGCTCCAACCAAGCTATGAGGTGAAGACCATCGAAGCTTCATCTCCCATTCGAAAATTGTAACATTCACCATCCATTATAGTTAGGCTCATTTCATCATCATATTTCCAATTTCACTATTAATTTATGTGAGTTCATGCATAAATTGGGAGATTGTTAGCGCATGAACATGCATATTTTGATGATAATAAAACTTATGTTGTTAGCCAAAACTTGTGCAGTTAGCTTGTACCTAGGTCAAGAGAAGGGAAGCTTTTGGAGCATGAAGAAACTCCAGCTTGAGGAGCTCAGGCTAATATAAAGAAGATTATAAGAAGCTTAAACGAGTTCATAGCTAAGGAATTTCAGCTCAAGAAGAAGACAAAAAATTTTATTTTATTGAGTCATGCATTCTGTAATTGCCTTAGAATGTAAAAAATCAAAAATCATGCATATTGTGTTTCAACGTGTTGACTTTAACACTCGGGTAAAAGAGTCAAGCAGATCAATCAACCATTCTGACATAATCGATCAACTGTATTTCCTTATCGATCATTATGTGAACTACAACAATTATATTTTTGATTGATCAACTTTTGATCTCTGATCGGCCATCTATTGACTCTAATTGATCACATAAATCCATATGATCGATCATTTGATTGTGATCGATCATCTTTGTATCCCGATGGATCATATTCCATTTCAGGAAGATTTTTGAAGACGAATTCATTCCAGATTTGTTTACAATGGCTAATTTTTTAGAGCCAACATCTATAGGATCCTAAGACCCATAAGTAGGACTCCATACCTCATTCTACAACGCACAGTAAAGAGCAACAAGCTCTCATCTCTCTTATTTCCACACTATACTTTGAGAGAAAGATTCAAGAGCTATTTTCCGTTACGTTCTTCATTCTGACAGCTCTGATTCTCTAGATTGAATTCTTTCGAGCACGCTCCTCATACTATAAGATTGTTTTAGTTTTGCCTCATATTATCTCCTGCATGTTTACTTTTATATTTAGGTTATTAGGACTATTTACTTATATGCAATTAAGTTGATCGTGTAATCATTCCAGTTTGCAATATGGTTAGGTTGCCTCCGTAAGCAACTCAGGTTACTCTTATGGGTCAAGTTAAAAGCCTTAGTCGGTAGACTTAGGTTGTGATTTTTTCCTAGGAGGGTTTCCACATTAAAAACTGGTGCACTTGTGCTTTGATTGTTTATCTGTGGTTGAAAGTGCCTCATAGCAAATGTGTGTTTTATAATATTGTGATTGCAGCGAACCAGAACATTTCCGATCCACCCACACCCATCAGCCAGTGTTTGTAGGATATAGAAACCCAACAATTTCCTCATCAAAACTTAGATATAACATGATTTCAAGTTATATCTAATCTACGGTCATCCCATATTCATAGATTTCGACAATCAAATGCACCCTCCTTATTCCATACCACTCGAATTTGATCACCGGTAGACGATCAGGACACAGACCCATTCATTTTTCACAAGTTAGGGAGGATCTCCATATGCAATACTCCTAATTTCACGTTAGTTGATCAGATATCCAGCAAGATGTTCTTGTAGAGTTTCACTGTAGTGTTTGCTTCGAGTTATCTCACATTTGAATCCTACGATGATCATGAGGTCTCTAAAACTAAGATTGGCTTAAAGTCTAGCATGACCCAATCTGATGCCGATAATATACAACGTGAAACTCCGCTCTATGCGCATCAATTCTCTGTTATTTGGCTTTAATTCAGAGGTAAATTAAATAGTAATGATGGTTGGGTTATTCTGCCCATCTTTCAAGGTCCCTTCAATGGAGCTATGCCCCCTCCACCACACCCCCACCCACCACCGCAGCAGGCCCATTAGGGAAGAAAGATTGGTACGTGTTCTAATCACGCACCTTCATTTCAAAGAGGTAGGACAATTGCATCGAGTCCCATATATATACTACCACAAAGCTAAAAGGTCCTTGTTGTTCTCTATAAAGTACGGAGTATTTTTTTGCAATTGCAGACATGTCCTACAAGGACATATTTGAAAGCAAACAACTTTATTTTAGTTGCATTTTCATCCCTCATTTTGCATTTTTATTTTTAGACCTTTAAACTTGACTATTTTACACTGCACTTTTTATAGGGGATTATACTAAATGGCTCTAGTGGTATAGGGTTTTTATTTCATCTTTATATATTTTAACTATTGTTAGATGCTTGCATGGCTTAATTTAACTAATTATTAACAAAATTGAACAAAATGAGGTTTCAATTTTTTCGCAGTATTAGGTATATAAGATACTGATACAAGTTCACAAGGAATTTCAAAATATTCTATTTTGTCCATAAACTAATTATTTTTCTAAAATCAATAAATAATTTATTCTAGCTATGCAGTACCATAGTTTTCAAAAATAAAGTTACATGATGTTTGTCTATTATATACCTATCTTATTTTTTATTTTTAAAATTATTATCACATAGTTTTTAAATTTTGAATCATAAAAATGAGTTATATATGTAAAAATCAATTTAAAAATCTAATATCCATTGAAAAATTATAAAAGAAATACATAGTGTATATTTTATTAGCCTCTAATATATATCTAAAAATTATATCTATACTTAATATACAAAAAATGAAAACTCCTAAAAATTCTATAAAAATATTCACATCTAAGAAATTTTTTTAAAAATATATTTATTAATATCTAAATACCCTACCTAAAAATAGACTATATAAAAAATCCGTACTTTTTAGTATCTTTTAAGGAAATAATAACCCATATTTCCATTTTTCAAAATTATATTCAAAAACTTTTTATTTAAATCTAATCAAGAATATACAAAATACCATAAAACTTATCAAAAATATTTTAAAACATACAAAACTTAAAAATGTTTTCAACTCTTATTTTAATGAATAATACGTTTATTTTCAAAAATAAAATCTATTACATGTATCATATTAATCTATTACATGTATTTTCAAAATTAATATTTTAAAAAATCAATTAAAAACTATAAAACAAAAAAAATCGAAATTCAAATAAAGCTAAAAATATTAAATCCTCAAAAAATATAGAACATATTCATATACATCATTATCTGCATAATTAAGAGTAAATTACATAAAAGTCATTCAACTATATACACGTCTACCAAAATGTTAAAAAGTGATTGTGCGTTACTCGATTTTTAGAATTTACCATTAAATTTTAGGACTGAAGGAATAAAGTTGATTATTTTATCAGTTTAGACTAACTCAAAATAGATTAAAAAAATTTAAAGATGGGATACCTTGTTATCACTTTTTAAAGTTTGGGTATAATATTGAAGTTGGATATATATATATATAATTCATGGACTTTTTTTGTAACTTACTATGTATTAAAAATAAAAAATTAGTATAAAAAGCAGATTGAAATACAAAATTGGCATAAATATATTCAAAAATAAAAAAAAGATCCTAAAGAACACTTGTACTCTATATTTTCTTCCTCACTCACCTAGTTGAAAGTCTACCTCCTCGAGTTCAGCTTTAGGATTTAACCAAGTGAAATAAATAAAAATTTGTATAATGAAGAGCTTCGACAAAAAACTACAATGTAATATGTAAATCAGAATATGGAATTAGAATAGCAATACAAAGTTAGAATGTTCGAACTTGTAGCACTTCTCTAACAAGTTATAGAGATTCAAAGTGCAAACAACATAGTAATTTGAGTTTAGAGAGAAGTATAATGTTGAGTAGAAGTACTTTTGTAACTATAAAGGTTTATAATATGCAAAATAATCTATTTTGATATATATGCTTAAATATGTAGAAAGTATGAAGAGATGTAAATCATATATAGATAGATTATAGAAGTTGGAGCTCAATAAAGTTATTAAAATAATTTTAAAATAAAATCAATGTATCTTTCTTGAAAAAAAGAATATGCTCGATCATTTTGTCTTAGATTGTGAATCAACAAATAACCAATAGTTAATAGTGATTAATCATGCAACATGGAATAATTGTTTGATTAATAATCATATATTAAAAGTTGTTGATCAGTGGGTTAGGGTGGTTGATTAGTCATTAGATAAGAATTGAAAGAGATTCATCAACTAGTCTAGGGGTATACTTGTAAATCATCATTTGTAGTGGGATTTTGATATTTTTGAGACACTTATAAATAATTATACATGCTATATCTTTGTGAGCTTTTACAAACAACATTACAAGTGAAAGCATGATAGAACTTGAAGATTCTTAGTAAAAATTTGATTTTATCTTACGAGTCTTGAAATAAATCTCTTGATTAATCTTGCAGGGTGCAAAGATAACAAATATAGCATCTATCGATAATTGTCTATCATTAATAAACAGGTGTTTGGAGTGTATTTTGCCAACACTATTGACACATCTCCACCTCACTATCTGCAGTCGGCTTAAGCGTCTTGTCAGCCGACTGAACAACATTTCATCTAAATTACTATTAAGGTCAATCAACTATTTGGATGCTAGGAGCCATTTTTAGGAGTTTGCTCTTATGTTCTTTAATTTCATAATTCATGTTTGTTGGTGTTTGCAATTTCATTGTGTTAAACTTTGTTTTAAGACATCTTCTTCGTCTTAATGCATGTATTGTAATTTTTGACATTTTGTGATCTTTCCTTCAACTTTTGATTATTGATCTTCTAGCTTGAAATAAAAAAAACATATTTAAGTAACTAGTCCAATGATAATATATAAAAATAAAAATGTACAAATCTGTGTATGCTTACTTGCATAACAATCCTCCTCCACCACTCCTCCAAGCTTCATGTAGTTCTTGTGAGTAGAGTCCTGACCTTTTAATTCTATTTGGACTGAAGAAATTGTTCAATATAAATATAAATTGAACATTCATTAAAGAAGAAAATTGTAATGCTGTTCAAACAAAAAGAAATTCCTAATCGGTAGGAATTCTTACTGCCATAAGAAGTTGTTTGCTTTCTTAAAATGAGGTGACATAATATCATGGATTAAGACTTTATTGAGATAATTTGAAATATAGAATGTCATGTTCAACAACTAAGTTGTTGTTCAATGCAATCTTTTGCTTGTTTAGATTTATGTTTAACCTCTCTCAAGGATTTGATTCCCTCTGGTGGCTTATTATTGTCAAGGTCTTATTTAATCATTTACATTGCATCCGAATCTCGCTCATACCTATATAGAGACACCATCTAACATCTGATTTTGGGTCCTTCATTCATAGTATATAGGCTAGATTGTAGGGGATTATATGTGTATTTTATGAAAGTTAGATATGAGAATCTTTATATAATCAAGATTTGGCTTTTATATAGTGATAGAAAAGCTACTACTAGGTTATAAAAGCCTCACTTTGAAATGTCACTATTGGGCAACTAAATCTCATAAGCACATTCTCTCATATTAAGAGCTAAGTTCAAGGAAGGTGATAAATGAGGGGGAAAAGAAAGGAGTTGAGGCAACATAACTCAATGATTACTAGGCTAGGGTGAGAGGAATCCTGCGAAATCATGTAGGTGTCTAGGTTCCAGAGGATTAAAAATGTGCTCATGATAGCCTAAGATGAGGTCAGAATTCAAAGAAAAGCAGCTTTGCTGCTCTAATCAATTGGATCAATACTATGTAAGGGACGAGAATCTCATCTAGACAGCCTTGGAACCAGCAAGATCCTTGATCTTTTCTTCCTCACCTAGTTTGAAAAAGTGCGTCATTAAAAAAGAAGAGAGAAGGCCTAGGTTGACATGCAGAGGTGGAATTGTCGGAATATATAGTCATAAGCCCGAAACTAGTTATATTCGTCAATATCTCGATAATGTGTTTAGCTTTTAGTTAGTTTATTATATATTTATAAATCAAAATCTTTTATGGAGAGATCTCTCTTGCTATACTTAATGCGAAGATGTTTATCATCTACTTTTTGCATGCATTTCCAACCCAATAAGTCAAACATATCGCATTTAGTCTTCTTTCTACCATGCTCGGAGTATGAGCAGGTCATTCAAAGAAGGCATTGGTATTTCCTAGGTCTAGTTCTCTTGTTTGTCGTGATCATTAACCATCGATCCGCCGAACTTTTATATGTGGGAAAACTCCGAAATTTTTATCTTCTCGTAACAGTTAGTTTATAATTCTAGTTCGTGCAAAAAAGAATAGCATGGGCTCTAGATAAATCGGGCAACTTGAAACCTTCAAAATCAGAGAGAAGAAAGAGAGATAAAAAAGCTATCCCATTTCTCCACAAGAGGCATCGGGGCAAATCCATAAAAGTTGTTCAAGAAGTCCTTGTTCACCTTTAAAAAAAATCTATGACGATGGAAAATTGTTGATCCTAACGGGCAAAAACAAGAGTGGACCTATCGTAGGGTTAGTTAGAGGTGTAAGTCTTTTTTGAATAGTAGTTATTTGAATAATTAAGACGGTGGGAATATCAAATATGATATGATGCCATATTTTATATATTATTTTGACTATGTTTATGATTATAATATATTCTTGATGCTGACTTTCATATCTAAAGATGGTTGGGAATACTATATCAAAGAAAATGTGTGATCCATGCAATTAACACCAATTGAGGAATGCAAGGATAGAATTGAGAGTAGCTCGGAATCAAATGGGGATACATCCTGTGGAGCCAATTTAACCTTGAAGGATATGGAGAAATCCTCAAGCGCATCACGGAAGCATGAGCGTCGTATCGGATACGACGAAGAACGACTAGTCGTACTAGTTGTTCGGTACAGCGGAATTTAAAAAAAATTATTCGATGAAACAACATGATCCAAGAACAATTCTCGGATCGTTTCATTTATAACCACAACAAGTATAATGCAATACCTCTTGAAGCGTGGTTGATCGAGTCTCTAAGAGAAGAGACATCCTGTCTCAAGTCCGATCGTCGGAGAGATCGCTTACGAGCACGGGGATGAACCACGTAGTCCTCGCAATCCAAGAAGTTGATCCAAGCACGGTTGCTCCTGATCTCGTCGCACGAGATCGAACGTCTCCTTCGTGGGCGAAGCACTCGAAGTAGACGGAGAACCGTAGAGCGTCGAAGCGGCAGCACGAAGGCGAGGGCGACGACGATTCTCTCCACCAAGGTGGACGGCCACCAAGAAGAAGGGGGAGAGAGGGCTGTCGAGTATGGAGAAGAGAGAGAGAGAGAAGAGTGCTACAATAGCATGTAAAGAGAGATCCAAGAATGCCTCTCTATTTATAGGGTTTTGGGATCCATGGATCTCAATCCATGTGACATATAAAATCAATGGATGAGATTGATTTATGTCAATCCAATGGTCAAGATTGTTGTTGGAAAAAACCAACAACTTGTGATTTAATTTGATAAAAATATATTTGATAAATCAAATAAATATTAATACCATATTAAATCAATCAAATAAGGATAGAGGAATCAAGAGGGATCAACCTTCCTCTTTGGAAGGGGGGGACGGCCACCAATTTCACAAGGAAATTGGTGTCGCCCCCCTCTTTCCAAAAGGGAGGGCAATCTCATGGCAATCCATGAGATTGCACATCTCCTTGAATTTCTCTCTACTTATTTTCCAACAATAATTTGTTGGTATTTTAATTCACCAAAATAATTCTCAATTAATTTTGGGAATATTGCAATCTTGATATTGGAATATTGTGAATCATATTCACAACCCAAAACAAAATGTAATTTACATTTTCAGTTAATTAGACAATGTGTATCCAATACACATTAATAATTAATCTACTAATATAAATTATATTTAACTCTCTCTAATACATTATAAATCACATTTATAATATATTATGAATAATTGGATATTGCTATCCACATTATTCTTATCCATAATAATTAAATCACATTTAATTATATTGGATGATTTCTCATACATCATGATAATTAAATCACATTTAATTATCAACTTCTCTTTGCTTAGATCTTATGGAATTGCTCTTAAACCATTTAAGAACAATGCTATTTCTCCTCAGATACTTGGAGATAAGGACAAGGCGATTGTATTGTTCCACGTATAGTGACTTGGATATTGAGATCACATCTCAAATCCAGATCCCATGGACCTCTCATAGATGCTTGATTAAATCAAGACCGTAAACCTAATCTTCTCATTACATCTGAATCTCATTCAGATCAATGTCCAGTACATGGACTAAGATTAGGTCACTTCTCTAATGAGAGGAGTCACTAAAATCCAGACCTGTTTCATCACTCCCTCGGAATGGAAGCGTCATGGTTATACAATCGTTTATGATCAAATCACCCTTCAAGTATTCCCAATACCTGCACATCCTGCATACTGGAAGACTCATGATCATCATGAAGATAAAGATCACTTTTACACTGTCATCTTCATAGTCTGATCATTAAGTTTCTCAATCTTGGTCCTTGGGATATGGTACAGATCATATGCTTTCACAAAGCATATATCTTACCTTCAAATTCATATCATGCTCCTAAAGCATGATGACCATGCATGGAATTTGGTCAATCCCAATACCTCATGAGTGAGCTCATGTCTCCCGGTTCACAAGTGAACCTGTATGATCCCTTTGAGAGATCATATTACTCATATGCCCTTACATGCACACCAGCTCACTGGTGTATAGACCTTGATTAGGTCATCAACCTATTGGTCTGCCAAATGTACATGCTCAGACATATAGTAATATATCTGTCTCTGGTCAGAGGATGTTTGCCTATGATGTGACAGCATTCATCATAGGTCTTTGATTATCTCGATCTCGTTAAGTCAACTCATTGACTCAACTAATCTGATACCTCCGAATCAATATTCCTATGCAGAGGACCTGCATCAAGAGGTCGATCAGATATCAGTCTATTGAGATGGGATTGCCATCTCCCACTCAGACTGGAGATCACTACTTGTCAATCATTGATGATGCTTGATGAGTCCTCTATCTAACTCCTTAGATATTCATCCAAGCATCAGCCTCTATGATTCAATTAATGAATCAACAGCTGTATGATTATCAAGTTGGCCATGGTACATAACCCTTATTGTACAGAGGGACCTTATAGTGCATTCATTCATTCAATATCAGAAAGGGAGTGAAAACAAAATCAATAACTTTTATTGATAAATCATTTATTACAATTACATTTATTGTAGGAATGGTTCGCCTCGGGCTCACATTGCTAACAATCCTTATATAAACTGGTAACCATATATGCCAAACTTCTTTTTGATCGAATACATGTGACTTCATTTTTTAATAATATCATTTCCACCAAAAATATCTAAGCAAGGAAAATAATATAAAAAGGTTTCTAGAATTTTCATTCAAAATGTCTTCATCCATAATGGACGCCTGTAATTCCTCCAGAGAAGTCTTATCTGTAACACAAAACGAACATAACAACTTTAAGAGTCCATCAAGTTCTCATTCTAAGGTGATGTGCACCTTTTCTCTCTTGTTGTAAGATATTTTTTGTAAGTCAAAACTTTTTATATAACTTTCGAGTTGATTAGAAGTTTATTAGTTTCACTTCTTTATTTGATGTTACTTTTGGTTCACTCTTCCGAAATTCCTTATTATCATTCAACACACTTCAGATGTCCCAAAAATGGTGGGCTATTGTCCTCGATGATGGTAGACTCCATTATCTTGTAACTTTTAGTCACTAGGAGATGACGATGAACATGATGGGTGCACCATCGTTTATCACGGTAGACATGTAGGCGTAAGAGGCAATGGATTATCATGACAAATGGTAATGCACATTTAATACGTGTGCATTGTACAATAGGAATGTATGGTTATGAGCCAACTATAAGGCCTCTATTAGGTGCACTCAAATGAGGGATAAAGGGTAAGGACATATACGAGGTGTTTATTGTTGGACTTGTAAGTCGTTGACAACCCATTAATGCAATAAGAGTTATTGTTTTCATATAAAATGAATATTTTTGTTTACATTAAATTTTTAAGATACGTCTGTACAATTAATGTTATATTCTGTAGCCATCTTGAATATCACACAATTGATAATATGAGGAGTTAAATCGAGGACACAATTGATATTCATGATTGATCTCTAGTATGAGAAAGATATGACAATATTTTCCACAAAGAATGAATTCTGACTGACCTCTTGATGCATGTTCTTTGCATAAGAATAGAGATTCAGTGGTATTGTAATAGCTATGTCAAAGTGTTGACTTGAAGAGATCAGGATAAATTAGATGTGAATCATAGCTATCATGATTAGATACACATCCTTTGATCAGAGACATATATACATCTCTATGTCCAAGTATGTACATTAGATAGGTTGAAGGCATGCATATACCGATGCGTTGGTGAGTATATAAGGGCATATGAAATGTATGATCTCTCAAAGAGATCACTCCTGGAGATAAAGAGCTCGCTCATGAGATATTTAGGATCAATAGAGTTCCATGTACGATCGATCTATTTTATGAAACACAACATGAATTCAGATTATTAGTATATACTTTTAGAAAGTGTATGACTAATATTTTATCCCAAATTATCAATTGAGAAATATATTGATAAGCCTTAAAAGGAGATGATCAAACAATGGTTTGAACTTCGGGTTTATATAAGTCTTCCAGTATGTAGGATGATGGAACATTAAGAGTGCTTTGGATTGATGCATTAATAATAGGTTATACATCATGACACTTCCATCCTGAGGGAGTGATGAAAACGAATGGATTTTAGTGATTATTTTATGGCTATATGATTGAAGAACAATTCGATTAATCTCACATCATTGAGCTCATTTCTACATACCATTTTTTACTCATATAGAGTGTGAATTGTTTCAAAATGGATATGGAGATGGTCTCACTTCCACAACACATTTCTAATCCCCAGATGGTTTGGACAGAAGATTAGAAATAGAAGTGGAATTCATTTCTGTGATCTATTTAAATAGAGCATGGAACATTTCGAGATGGAAGTGAAAATGGAAATGGGAGCAATAGGAAATGGATCCAAACTGTATTGTTGTAAATGGTTTAAACCCCAAAATTGGATAATTATCAAAAGTTCAAGTCACTATACATGGATAGTATGATCTCCCCAACTTTATTTCCAAGTATCCACAACAAGTACTCACGAGTTCTAATTGGATTATGATTCGTGCATTGTGATATCAACATCGTAATAATAATTGTTATTATTATTTAAGGATTTTATGTGAATATAATTCACATTATTAGAAACTAATATAAATATTGATTCATAATAATTAATATTTATATGAATATTATTCATATGTATTATTTTCAAGGAACATGTGAATATGACTCACAAATGTAAATTGAATCTACATCTTATACTAAGTTATGAATTGGTTTCATAAATAGGAATGTAGCTCTTGTAAATTTCCCATTTATGATATTAATAATTTAATTTATCAAAATATAATTAAATTATAATATCATGGCATTTATGGAAATAAAAAAATCATGGCATATCTCAAGGTGGACTGGACCATGGAGTCCATATGGACGTCCATCATGATACCCCGAATTGTTGTTGAGACTCTCTTATTTTGTATGCGTTTATTTTAATAATTATTTTGACTAAATTAGTATCCAACCTTTTGTAGGATTAAGACTTCTACACAGCCTCGAGAGAGAGAGAGAGAGAGAGAGAGAGAGAGATGATGTGGATGTCCACAATGAGGAGTAGGACTCCTCACGAACATCCACACCATGCTACATAAGAGAGGGCTTGGCCTCTCTCTTGTATAGAATTTTTCTTCAATTCCATGAGAACCATATTGTAGCCTTGAAAGTTGAGAGAAAATATAGTACAAGACTCTTTCCTCTGCTCCCCCCTCTCATATCTAACCCTTGGGTCGTCCACCACCTTGCCTCTACTCCCTCTTCGTTGGCTTGATCCATTGCGAGAAAAGATTGTGTTCTTCTCCATACTTTCATGTAAGTGAAGGGACTCTATTTTGTGCAATGAAATAGGGAGATATAGATCTACATGACCTCTTTTTTATGAGGACAACTTCGAGGAGAAGTGGATATCCAGTTCACTAGGAGCAATGCGAGTCATCACGAGAGAAGTTTCTTCGGATCTGACTTGATTCAAAAGATCTTTTCTTTTCGAGATTCACGTTTGAAAGGTAATCCCTAATACTCTTGTGGATATGCAAAGCGGTTTTGAAAATCATTTCCTAAACAACGTGGTTCGCATCGTTTTTTTATTATATATTGTACATGTCAAACGATGAACACCATTGTATGTGAATGTGATTTGCATTTTCTGCATTTCCATAACGTGAGAGTTAATAACTCATTCATTTATCCCTATTTATGTTTGTTTTGAAAGATAGTATTTGATGGTAAGATGAAACAAATGGCAATTATTGGTTATTCTGCATTCCTTTGTAAAATAAAGGATACATGGTAGTTATAATGTACTAATTGATAAAAATAAAATAAAATTTCCATTAAGTCCTCGGAAAGACAATATGATTTAATTCTTTTATTTATATTATACATATGTTATCATTTTCTTCATGTTTTTATCTGTTGTGCCCTTCTGAGATATTTTAGTATTAATTATGTCCCTCCCTTTTTGGAAATAGTTCTTCCCCTGACTTCTTCTACAATGACAGCTTGTGCCCTCCCATTATTATGGTTGTCAATTAGTTGAGCTAAATCATGATTTATACAAACCATGGTGTAGTTAAGAGGGGCGTAACATGAAGAAAAACCCCACCTCCTCCTCCAACCCATCTTCCTCCACCACCGCCCTCCTCCTCGACAGTGACGACAAGCTCCTCCAGACCCTTTTCTTCCTTTCCCGCCACCTACCCCCACCACCCTAACCTCCTCTTTTTCGCTCGCCCATGTAAGATCAGTGGTTGTAAAGCTTCTATGCCTTGAAGACAGGGTTGCAGTGGGTTGTCCAGTGCGGGTTATGGAGCCTTCCTCCTCGATCCTTTTTCTGTAGTGGCAGAGCATTGATGTGTGTGAGGGGAAAGGTTGGAAACGATTCTAATCTCTAGTGGGTACTTGCAAGAGATAGGAGGCTCAGACGATGGGCTCAACATGATCTTCTCCACCAATTTTCTTCTTTGTGCCCTAATGCCTTGCCAAATCCTCAAGGCTCGAGTGAACTTGTCACTTGCTGGTGCATATCACGAAGCACTATCAAATTGGGAGTCCATCTTGTGTGCTCCTGATTGCTGGCAAGAGGGTCTTTAGACACCCTCAAATCGAGCATCCATCTTCCTAGAGACGCTCTTCTATCTCAAGAAGTCAGAGGAGGAGAATAGGACGGAGGAGGTAGAGTTGGAAGGGGAGGGGCGATCAGAGGACGACGATGGGGTGGAGGAGCATGGGCTGGAAGGGGAGGGCGGCCGGAGGAGGAGAAGAGTCTGGAAGGGGAGGAGGATGATGGGACGGCGGAGGAGGAGAATGGGTTGAGGGGGGAGGAGGAGGGGTTGGAAGGGGATGGCGATCTGAGGAGGATGGGGTGGTTGGAGGAGGAGGAGCCCAAAGGGGAGGGCGGTTGGAGGCGGTTGGAGGAGGAGGGGGGACTGGAGGGGGAGGTGGAGGATGGGATGGAGGAGGAAGAGGGGAATGAGGGGCTGGAGTGGAAGGAAGACCGTTTAACCCTTGTTTTTTATTTAATTCCCCTTGTGTCACCAAAGTTAACATCCATTTACGTTGGAGATGGACGTCAACTAACCCGAAGGGCACAAGTGATCATTAGAAAATAAGTCAATGATGAAAATGATATTCTCAAAAAGGGAGGGACACAACTATATTGCAATATCTCAGAGGGTACAACTGATAGAAATCCATTCTCTTTCGACTCTATTTTTTATTACCCGCTCTCCTTTTCTCCCCAGCTACGACTCTGCCCTCCTCTCCACCATGGCACCTCCTCCAAGCTTGATCACCATTGCACACCCTCCTATGATACTCGAGAACATTTACTCGAGTTCACAGCCATCGCAGTTGTCCCCTTCTAAGCTCGATTACCTCTGCTCCTCCCTCCGATCACGACTGTATGTGAGAGACATACACCTTTGAGAGACACACCTTTGACATACACCTCCGATCCATCAATGATAGCATGAAAATGTCCCAAGTTCATCTTGCTACACACGATAGCCCATTTTAGAGACATACACCTTGTAAAAAGTAAAAAACACTCGACAGTTTCCTTCTTAATTTTTATTCCTTTCGTCGTTCACTTTTGACGAGTGATTTCTTTCCTACCAAATAAAAGTTAGATCAAGTATATGAGTGCTAAAAGTTCAAGAACATCCGAGAACATCCTAACGAAGATAAACCTAAAATAACAAAGGGAAGCTAATAGTTCACTACATTTACCAGAACTTGTCCCCACACGACCACACACCCTTAGACCTATAATATATAACCTCTTATATTCTTTCCAATTCCCATGCATCCGACAGAAATTTACTGCACCTAAACAAGTTCACATGTATGGGGCACTTTTTTACTCTTTTACCCCCTCCTCACATCGGCATTCACCAAAGCTTTTTAACCCCCCAAAACATCACCAGGGTCCATCATTCTCTACACATAATTCACATGTACAAGGTTTTGCTTTTCCGTACTACTCCGGCGGACCACCATCAAAAAAGAGAAGAGCAACCGAAACCCCAGGAAATCCCGAGAGTGCCCCTCTGCTCCCGCGGAATGATGACGGGTCTACGACAACTAGACTCTTATTTGCCCCCTCGTCTGACACCTCGAAGTGCCCCTCCTCCCTCCCACCTTTAATTATTAACCTCACCAGTCACCACCACCACCTCCCCCTTCTCCTCTCCTCACTACCCCTCATGGCTCGCCGGAGCATCGCGCGGAACAGGGGCGGCGGTGTCCGCACCCACCAGGCCGGCCGGGGCTCCTGCCGCGGCAGCTAGTGATAGTCGCCCGCCGGTGAAGTTGCCGCGGAGGACCGCGAGCTCGCACGCATCACACTCATTCCGGACGGAACCGTAGGAGGAGATGGGGGCGGAGGCGCGGGAGCGCCTTCGGAGGCTCTGCGCCGATGGAGGGTGGTCGTACGCCGCCCTGTGGCGGGCGGTGGAATGCGGCGGCATAAGGTGTGGTCTTCTTGGGGGTTAATGTGTTGATCTTTTGGAAGGTTTTCGGTTTATGTCCTCGTTTCAACTCGGAAGGACGGAATCTGCTGGTGTTTGCTGCGTTTGTCTTGCGACTTGCGAGATTGGTGTTTTTCTTTTGTCCGCATTCGACGGGGGGTTTAAATGTTAGAAAAAAAAACAGGCATTTATTGTTGTTCCTGTGTTTCCCCATATTTTTCTCCCGCGTTTATTCTTATTGTTGTGCTATTTTTTTTCTCACTGCTGTCGCTACTGTGGCGGAAATCGGCGGTGATGGTAATGCACCCACCAGGCCTTTTTTTTAAAATGTTTTGGTTGGTTGTTTAAATTATCGTGGTAAAAGAGGAAGATTCTAAGTTGTTGCTTTTCTTGTTTCTTTGTTGGTGTATTTTTTTAATATACTTGGGTTGTATAAAGATGAGGTAAAGTTGTGGACTTCGACACTTTGGATATCCGAAATGAAGCAATCTGTTGGAGTCGTCTTTTGTTGATTTCGTATCTTGGTTGGTTATTTTATTACTTTCATGGTGGGAAAATAAGAATGGGATACCTTTGGGCGGAGAAGTTGGAAAGTTGGGAACTTTGACTGTTATGGCCTCTGGAGGTGAAGAAAATACTTTTATTTGGGTTACTTTTAGCCGATTACTTCGTTATAAGAGGGGGTCTGTCAAGATTTGTCGACTGAAATTAGACATGAGTCCATGTGATTTTGTTTTCTTTCTAATATTTGGGAATCAAGAAGCAATTTGGCATATCCATTCAAAATATCGTCTTTGATTTTATTGTCCGAGGTTAATTACAAGTTACTGTACCTCTCCTGTTGGATGATAACCGACTTCAAGGATAATTTATGCCATATATTTGATTTCCGAAAACCCGAAGGGAATTTGTGGCTCAAGTTATGTTTTCTGATGTTTGGCCGAAGATGCCATCTAGATATATTGGAAACTTAAGCATACTCTGCTATATTTTACAGGCATTTGGTATGGGAAGAAGGGCACTGTGAAGCCTCCAGGGCTTCATCCCTTTCCCATGCTCATGAGGTTGGTGACCTTGAATTCAACAGAGATGATGTGGTGGGTGCATTTGTCGAGAAGATGAAGTCGGATGTTCATGTTGTAGGATATGGGTATGTAGCAATGGTATTTCCTTTCACTACACGTCCGGCCATTTCAGTTCGTTATTGATGTTATCAATCCACTTTGGTGCACATATTTTTGCACAGATTTTTATATGAAACTCATCATGCTTTTCACGGTTGCTAGGTTGGTTGGTTCTGCAGCCCTGACTGGGAATCATCGGTGGATAAATCATAATGCAAATCCCAGTGAAGTCTATGCCTCTGCGGTATGCTTGTTATTACAATATAATGACTGTTTGCAATTATATTGCTTTTTATGATGATAGAGATTAATATCTGTGACCATAGTTTCATGTCAGTAAGTATTGAATATGAAGCACATCTTAGAGGAAAATGCTATAAATACGTAATACGAAGAGGGGTGCCACATTAGCAGTAATCAACACTTTCGTCTGAAATAACAACTTCATAGTTTGGCATTCTCCTTTCTACCCCCCTTGTTCTTCATGCCAGAGAAGATGGCACATGTTTCACCTTTTCCCACATTCCTATTGCAGAAGTAGACATGGAACGCGATGAAATATATTTCCTTGAAGTTAGGCAGGGGTGCGTTTTGGCGCCTTCACTTTTTGTGATGGTGGCAGATGCATTGGTCAGGATGACGGTGAAAGCCAGTAAGGAGGGATTTCTTGCAGGTTTCTGCATGTGGGTGATTTCGATTCCCAATCTTCAATGTGCTGACAATACTATTTTCTTGGGGGGGGGGGTGTGTGGCCGCAGATGGGATGATGACCGTGCCGAAGCCTTTTGGATTGATATTGTTGATATGCCTTGAATCCTAACCATCTCACTATGGTAGAAGAACCTGTTGGACATGTTGTAATCCTTTTTATATATCAATAAAAGCTATTGATTTTCACTCTCTATTAGAGATTAATGAATGAATGCATTTATAAGGTCCATTCATACAATTAGGGCTCGTTTGGTTGCCAGGTTACCCCGTAACCTAGAACACCCCATGCTCTATTCATGCATTCCTGGGTTGAAATTAGTTGTAAGGACCGCACAATTTCTTTGTTATAATATTTTTTAACCATGTTCAAATAAAAAATTGTGGGAAAAGGCTTTGTTGTTGTTATGTTCAAATAAAAAATTAACATAAAAACTTATTATAATCATTATTAACACATAATCAATGTCACATCACATCACATTTATTATTCCAACCCTCTCCAACTCTCCTAACCATCCAAACAACTATTATTCGCTGGAGGTTACGGCAACCCAACTCAACTCAACCCAGTTACCTAACATGCCTTTAAGATTATGTACCATGTCCATCTTGATAATCATACAACTGTTAATCCAATGGTTGAATCATAGATGTTGGTGCTTGCATGATATCTAAAGAGTTAGATTGATGACTAATCTAGCATCGTCAAATGATATTGAGAAAGGATCTCCAGCCTAAGAAGGAGATGACAATCCTTACTCCAAAGGTTGATATCCGATCGACCTCTTGATGCATGTCCTCTGCATATGAATAAAGATTCGGAGGTATCGGATAAGTTAAGTCAATATGTCGTATGCTGCCACGATATAGGCAAGCATCCTCTAACTGAAGACATATGTATTACTATATGTTTGAGTATGTACATTAGGTAGACCATTAGGATGATGACCTAATCAAGGTCTAATACACCGGCGAGCTGGTGCGCGTACGAGGGCATATGATTAATACGATCTCTCAAAGGGATCATACATGTTCACTACTGAACCGGAAGACACGAGCTTACTCATGAGATATTGGGATCAACCAAATTCCATCGATGATCATCCTACTTTGTAAGCATGATAAGGTTTGTAGGTATGATATATGCTTTTGGAAAGCATATGATTAATACCAACTCCCAATGATCGAATGCGAAACTTAATGATAAAACCCCAAAGAAGACAATCAAATGTGATCAGAACTTCATGTTTATTATATGTCTTCCAGTATGCAGGATGTACAGGTATTAGGAATACTCAAGGGTGATGTGATCTTAATCGATTGTATAATCGTGACGCTTCCATTCTCAAAGAGTGATGAAACATGTTTGGATTTTAGTGACTCCACTCGGTAGATTGATTATCCAATCTTAGTCCAAATGTTGGACATTGATATGAATATGATTCATATACGATGAGAAGATTAGATATTTCATCTGATCTGATCAGACATCTCTAAGAGGTCTTTTAGATCTAGATATGAGATTAGATCTCAGAATCCAAGTCACTATATATGGAATATACAATCGCCCATGTCCTTATATCCAAGTATCTGCGGAGAAAGCACATTGTTCTTGAAAGATTTTAAGAATAATTTTATTGTTGGCAATATCTGAAAAAATGATGATTAAATATGATTTAATGTGGATATGATTCAAATTATTTGGACACATGTAGAGAGGCATTTAAGATAATTAATTGGATTTAATATCATAGATATGATTAATGTGGATAATACTATCCATAATAATTATATTATCATAGATATGATTAATGTGGATAACACTATCCATAATAATTATATTTGTATTATGAATTTGATTCATAATATCATAGATATTCTCTCCCATTGTAAGACATGCATCCATCAAGGTGCTACTAGCTCTTGTAGCACATCAAGACTTGGAGCTAGAGCAGTTAGATGCGACACCAACTTTCTTGCATGGTGAACTCGACGAAAACATTCTTTTGAGCCAACCAGAGGGATTCACATCTTAGAGCAAGAAGACCATGCTTGCAAATTGAAGAAGTCATTGCATGGGCTTAAGCAGTCTCCTAGGCAGTGGTATAAGAAGTATGACAGTTTCATGACTGATCATGAATTCAACAAGAGCCATACGATTGTTCTGTTTACCGTAAGGTGGATGATGTCTCCTTCATCTATCTGTTACTGTACATTAACGACATGTTGATTGTTGCCAAGCAAAAGAGTACTATAGATGATCTCAAGAAGCTTCTTAGTTCAGAGTTTGACATGAAGGATCTTGGTACAACGAAGAAGATTTTACGGATGAAGATCATTATAGAACGTGTTGACGGAAACTTTTCTTATCTCATAAGAACTATGCTAAGAAGGTTCTACTGAGATTTAGGATGTCTTCTAGATACTCCATCCGCTGCGAATATTCATCTCTTAGCTTCTTACGCACCTCAGTCAGACGTAGAGAAGGAACACATGTCACGTGTTCCCTATGCCAGCGCAGTTGGGAGTCTTATGTATGTCGTGGTATGCACAAGATCTGATATTACTCATGCGCTGGATATTGTTAGCAGATTCATGTGAAACTCAGGGAAGGAGCATTGGCATGCAATCAAGCAGTTTTTATGCTATCTGAGAGGAGCATCGAACATTGGCCTCATCTACAGAAGTGATTCAGAGTGTTTAGTTGATGGATATTCATATTCAGACTATGCTGCAGATGTTTATGGGAGGAGATCAATGACATGCTATGTCTTCACTTTGAGGAATTCGATCATCAGTGGGAGGCTACCTTACATCCATTAGTTACCTTATCTGCCATAAAGGCAGAGTACATGGCTTTGACAGAGGCCGCAAAGGAAGGCATCTGGCTGAAGAGCTTAGTTGGAGATCTCGGTCTATAACATGATCAATCTATAGTATATTCTGACAGTCTCAGTGTGATATGCTTAGCCAAGGATCAGGTGCATCATGAGAGTACCAAACACATAAACGTTTAATATCATTTCATTCATTCTGAGAAGAGGATCAAGGTGAAGAAGGTCGGCACAATAGATAATCCAGTCGATATGTTCACAAAGACGATTCCTGAGAGTAAGTTCAAACACTGTTTGGACTTGCTCAATGTCGATAATTAGCAGTAGCCCCAAGGAGGGGTTGGTGGCGGGACATCGAAGCTTGGAAAAGCTTCTTAGAGGATTCAAGTTAATGTAGAGATTGTTGATATGCCTTGAATCCTAACCATCTGACCATGATTGAAGAACCTTTATATGCACCCCTCCCGTCGTACCATATCCCAATAAGACGGGGGTCCCACTGTTCGGTCAACGAGCTTGGGGGGCTGAGGGGAGTAGGCGCTCCCCCCTACGGGTGCGTTGGGGCAGCATCACCGGTGATTTTTTTATGAGCGGTTTTATTTGTGTTCAATATAATGGATTCATTTGCTTCAAGGATCTGTACGAGAGTAGTATATAAACTCGTCGCCACCCAAGGACGTAGCCCAGTTACGAGTGAACGTTGTAAATCCGTGTGATTGCGTCTTACTTGATTAATCGTATTTGTGCGTGTTTGCTAAGCTTCTACGATTCACAACACATATCGTGTCTGAAGATTAATCATGCAAAGTCTGCTTTTGTGCCTTTTGACAAGGGCGAGGAGTGTGAGAGTGCTTTGCAGATGTAATGGGGAGTTCTCTCTGCACTTGTCTTGGGTTGCTTCTAGCGTGTGGTATGCTGCAGCAGTCAGATTGGACGTCTCTTTTTGAGAAGCTGGAGAAGAAGTTGGCGAGTTGGCATGAAGTTTGTCTGTCGAGAGGTGGTCATCTTCTACTATTGAAGGTGATTCTATAGCCAATTCTTGTTTTCTTCCTTTCTACTTGCCTATTGCCTGCTGGAGTGTGGGAGAGGTTGGAGGCGATCATGAGGTGGTTCTTTTAGGTGTTTTTAGGTGAGACATGTGATGCCTTTGGTGGGGTGGAAAACTTTGATACCGACAAAGGAAGATGGTGAGCTGGGGATACATAGTCTAAAAGAAATGAATCATGCTCTTCTAGCAAAGTGGGTGACCGAATTCGGGGGGGGGGGGGGGAGTTGATCTACTCTGCAGGAGTTTGTGCTCAATCTATGGCGTATCCCTTGATCCTTCAGTGCAGGCTGATGGTGTACCTTTACCTTCCAATTTCTGTAAGGGTATTTGCTCCGTGCTTCTGCGTATGGTGTCGCTTATGGAACCTATCTTTGGGATGGACATGGCTTCAGATTTTGGAAAAATGACCGGACTAGGACTTTTGGGGTTTCTTTTCCGCACCTCTATGTGCTGGCAGGTAACACATAGGTCTTCATTAGAGCTTGTTGGGTTGATGGTACTAGTTGGATGCCTCCTTTTTGTTCGGAGTTGTCAGATCAACTGTTCGAGGACTTGTTGTTACCCGAGGCATTACCAGCAAATGTGAGGATGGGTGCTATGGATCATTGGTCATGGTTGGATGGGCGTTGCACTGTGCGGAAGGCTTATGTGACTTTCTACCGTTCGGAGTTTTGGGATCAAACATCGGTATCAGATCAGTTTAGCGACTTGTGGAGTTGGAAGTGTCGTTATGTGTCAAGATATTTGTTTGGTTGTTGGGGAGGAATCACTTTATGACTAGTTGTAGAAGAACTCGGTTCTTTCCTAGATGTGGTGTCACTTGTTAGTGATGTTCTATAGAAGAAGCAAGTGTTGCGCATCTATTCTTGGGATGCCCTGTTGCTAAGGAGGTGTGGGCTGCAGTTATGGTGGAAAGGGTATCAACGGGGGCTGGAGTGTTTTCTGGGGGTCAATTGGCGATATTGGATGTGGTAGTTCTCCGACCAAAGTGTGGGTGATGACTATCTTGTGGTCTATTTGGCTTGCACGGAACGGGTCTATCTTCAAGGGGAACGAATGTCTATGAAAAATGTGATTAAACATGCTAAGAGCTTAAAGAACTTTTAGCCTTTGTATTATATTACTGTGAATGTATAGAAGTTACATGGTATGCGTCTTCTTGACATCATACCCTCTTTTTTCTCAAAAAGATTTTTTCCTTGAAAAGTAGAATGCAATGAGATATGAGAGCCTGCCTACCCAATTAGTTGAAAGATCAGATTTTCGGACCAATATTACATCATATACGATAGCTAGTTCCAAATATTTATTTGCAAACTTTGGTGTATTTCCTCTGTAGGGATTCCATGATAATAGGCTTTCGTGTGATACACACAATTACTTAATGACATTCGTTGACCATCTTATATTTAACGATTAATGACATTCGTTGACCATCTTATATTTAACGATTATGAAGTGTAATGCACCATAAAATGTTGAATAATGCCTGATGACATTGTTCATATAGTGTACTTTTTGTTAATTATAGTATTCTAGATGTATTGTTGTCTCTTGCGAGTTGAGAATCAATGGCATGGAATCTTTCTACCACAGTAATATTAGTATAATGAATTGGCTTTTGCTTATGCATGCCCGTGAAATCATTTTTATGCCATTGCTAATGCACTGCACATCTGAGAAATCAATTTTCTGCCATTGATTTTGCATCTGTGAAGTCAAGTTAAATCTCATGAACTTTTTTGGTCACATGTCTAGACTTCGTGTCCCATTTTGGGAAGTTGCGCACCAGACCCGGGATGCCTTTATAATATTTCCTGCTTTACTTCTTCAAAAGATGCTATTAAATCATTGGCTGCATCTAATTTTGAAATTTTAATCTAGTATTCATGTTGGTGCAAACTCTGAATATTCCCTTTTAAATTGTAGGGTTGTTTGGAGATAAGTGACCACTTGCGTTCTGGTATACAGGTAGATGCTGATACAAAATTATACCTTATTTCCTTTCTTACGGATTTCTTTTACCCGAGTGATGAGTATTTAATTTCCAGACTGCTGTTGTTATACCTGTGCTTCCACGTGGAGTTGTACAGCTTGGATCCATGCACATGGTAAATTTCATATATCCAACTTCGTCCATGTGTACAATTTTCCTACTGCAGTGTCTTTATCGATTGTATAGATATTAAGTTTCATCTAGTGGCAAGTTAACTGGACTTGTATATGCCGTCTTTACTCAAAATACAAAAAGAAATACCTTTCGAGACCTCATTTCTATTTATACTCTGGTGCATGACATATGTGTAAGCATGTCATATTCATGTGGCTTCATTACTACAGATTATGGAAGATATAGGATTTGTAAACCGTGTGAGGTGCCTAGTCTCGCAGCTACAACACCTTCCTGTGGAGCCTATGTCTGATAATGCATCACCAAATGATTCCCATCAAAATCTTCGGAATGTATTTGCACAGCTAACTAGAAAGAATGGCAGTCACCAAAGCATTAAACTTCCAAGTTCACTGTGCAATTCGCAGCCATCTTGCTCTTATGCTTCAGAGATTGACGAGGCTGGAATCTTGATAGGCGGAGGAATGCCATCGGTATTTAACCCAGCCATTACAACATCATCGAATTCTATTGCTGAGAGTCAGCTGCGGAAAAATATTGTCATAAATGGGTCCGTTGTTTCTTTATCGGGGGAACGACAAGCCCACCACGGGGAGAATTATGTTTCACCTGATTTATGCATTTTGGCTAAACAGCAGACGGTCCCACAGGGAATAAAGCCTGAGAACAAAATTATGCCCCCTGTCATTGGCTCTAGACTGTCCCATGATTTTGATTACAAGGAACAATTATCTGGTACTGTGCTAGGTAATTCAACTAATAATGGATCCAACTTGGACAAGTCAGGTCAATTACGTCTAGATTCATATGGATACTCAGTGGGGTTGTATTCGCAAAGTTCTATTGCAATCCCGTCAATTGGCACAGGAGAGTTGCATGATAGTGCATGTGCTACAGGGGAAGTTGCCTTACCTATAGGAAAACAGCAGACAATGGCTGTAAATGACATGGACATGATGGGCCCAAAAATATTTGCAAGAATTCCTTGCAGTTCAAACTTTTCAACCAACAGGTATGCATTAATTGGAGATCCCTCAGCACATGCCACATCAAGTACTGATATTTATTTCATGAAAACTACTGTATCAGGGCATCATCATGCACAGGATGAGGTATCCCAAAACTTGTGCAGTAAGTCTTTGGAACATTGTTCTGCTACTTGCTCAAAAAATATGTCACCACGAGAGTGTTTGGAGGGTTCAAAGCTTGATCATAGGTTCAAAGAACAGCTGGATGGTGCTCCTAGACAAAATAATCTCTGTTTCTCCGCAGGAAGAAGGCAAGGTGCCCATGTTTCCTCTTCTATCCCTATGATTGCTGAAAGCGCCTCTGACACGTTGAATATGCAGAAATCAGGGAATGATTTGTTTGATGTCTTGGGAGCCTATGCCAGATCATCTAGTGGCAGTTTGAATTGTCTATTCGGAAATATGGACACGACAGAGGCTTGGAGATCCTGTACAGACAGTTCTTGCTGCATCAGCCAGGCTGATACTAACCCAAAATTTGATACTTATGTGTGTGGAACTTCTAGTGAGGCACTCCTTGATTCAAGCCATGACCAGTTGCTTGATGCTGTTGTCTCCAAAGTAGCTTTAGGTGCCCTGGATACATCTACTGATGATGTTATGTCTAGAGCTGCGCAATCAGAGGCTGGCTGTTCATTTTATGGTAAACCTTCTGAGCATTGCCAACTATCCATATCTGGGCAGTTGCATCCGGGGTTTGCTGTTTCTCCTTCCTTGGCAGAAAAAGGACTGGCCTGCTCGTCTGTCAAATCTTCATGTAGCCTGGCAGAAACGAGTGGCTATTATGGTGACAATGCATATAAAACTCATGTTAGCCTGTGGTCAGAGAGTAATCAAAATAATCATAGGGACAATGCCTCAATAGCTCAGTTTAAGAAGGCTGATGAAATGGGAAAGTTGAACAGGAAAAGATCTAAATCTGGGGAGAGCCCAAGACCGAGGCCTAAGGATAGGCAGATGATCCAAGATCGCGTAAAAGAGTTGCGTGAAATAGTTCCAAATGGGGCAAAGGTCACATTGCTACCTCATTTCAGATTACTTGTCTAGATTTTTGTTCTAATATTATTGCGTGCTTCTGACTTTTTAACCTTGTTCGTGAGCAGCTCAGCATAGATGCTTTACTTGAGCGCACGATAAAGCACATGTTATTTCTTCAAAGCGTGACAAAGAATGCTGATAAACTAAAAGAAATAGGAGAACCAAAGGTAAGTTATCAGCTATTTCTCCACTTATGTTTTTTGCCCTTAATTGTAACCTTGGGCCAAACTGAGGCTACTAGTTGCATCCTCGTTCTTAAAATGAGTAATAAACACTGCTTATGATCTTGGATTGCCGAATTAGTTGTAGAATCTATATTTCTTTATATCCGATTATTATATATTGTTGAATTTCATGCCGTCATAGTTTTCCTGTTCATATTACATATCACCAACAATTTTACAAATGCCTTCCCCAATTGCTGGGTCGAGCAAGTTGCAAAACCTGCACATCACCAGGACCTTTGTGAGGACGGGAATTTCTAAGTTCTGTCATTGGGGATTGCTGGAAAAAGATCAAAAATCTATATTCCAAAGAACCCTAGAGCTCTCTTATATAGAGGAGCCCTTGGGTAAATTACATAAGTAGAAGAAAAAAATATAAAATGTGAAAATAATATATAGGCATAATAATATCTCTATACTCCCCCTCAAGATGGAGCATAGACGTCAATCATGCTCAGCTTGGATGTGCACTTCTGAAAGGGTCCTCTGAGTAAGGCCTTGGTGAAAATGTCTGCCGTTTGTTCCCATGAGCTTACATGGGAAGTAGAAATAAAGCCTTTTTGAATCATGTCCTGTGTATAGTGACAATCTACTTCAATATTTTTAGTTCTCATGAAAAGCATGATTATTTGCAATGAATAAGTTACTTGATTATCACACTGTAATTGCATAGGAAGTGACACATCAATATATAAGTCAGCTAAAACAACTCAGACCCACATCATCTCTATGCTTTCTTGTGCCATAGCTCTATATTCTGACTCAGCACTAGACTTGGCAACCACAGTTTGTTTCTTGCTCTTCCAGGACAGTAAAGAACCGTCAACAAATACATCAAAGCTTGGGGTAGACTTCTTATCTTTAAGACATCCTGCATAGTTTGCATCTGCGCAAGATGCGATAGTGAGAGATGTTCCTTTTCTGAACAACAATCTTGCAATGGGGATGACTTTAAGTACCTCAAGATCATATGGACTGCATCCATATGTACATGTCTGGGCTGCTCCATGAACTGACTAACTCGACGAACAACAAATGAGGTCTGGCATAGTGATGATAACATAAAGTAGCTTTCCCACCAATTCTCTATATCTTCTCTGGCCCACCTACTCTGTATCATCATCATATAGCCTCATGCTCGGATGCATAGAGTAGTGGCAGGTCGACACCCAATCATGCATGTCTCAACTAGCCCTAGAAAGTATCGTAGGGTGCTAAGATCCTTGGTGACAAACTGTTGATCAGAACGAATGTGGAGCACGACTCTAAATGAGAAGATTTTAAGTAACATCAAGTAAGTGGCGATGCTTACGTTCTGCAACACCATTTTATTGAGACATGTGGGCACATGAAGTTTGATGAACAGTACTAAGAGATGAGAAGAATTATGAGAGTGCAAGAGGTACATAATTCCAATGCATTGTCGGTTCACACAAATTTGACTGTAGAGAAAAAGATATTCTTTACTTCATTGATAAAAGAATTTATCACATTTCCAGCCTCAGATTTATTTTTTAATAAGAAAACTCAGCACAAACGTGAGAAATCATCTACAACCACTAGATAAAATATGTGTCCCTGGTGACCGGGTACACGACTTGAACCCCTAATGTCTACATGAATTAACTAAAAAAGAGAGCTATTATTCCGACTCTGACGATCAGGAAAAGCAGCTCGGTGATACTTTCCTAATCGAGACACCTCGCACTGGAAGGATAAGCGAGGTGAGATCTGAGGAAGAACGTGACCAATATTCTGAAGAGGAAGGTGGCCAAAGCACATGTGCCATATAAATGGAGAGACTGATCCTGTAAGATGAGAAGATAGACCAACATATGGAGTACGAACCGGTCGATAGAGGACACCCTGCTCATGGCCACAACCAATCACTCTGCCCGTAAGAATGTCCTGAAATACAAGGGAAGATGGATAAAAAATAGTACGACAATGTAAATCTTTCGTTTTCTGACTAATAGACAATACATTCATAGAAAAATCAGGAGCATGCAACACATTCTATAGATGCATTGAAGGTGTCAAATTGATATCCCCTGCAATTGCAGAATGAGTCCCATCAGCTATGTTAATTGATCTTCCTGGGGAACATGTATGTATTCAACAAATCGACTCCTCTCTCCACACATGAGACGGGGCATCCCGGAATCCATAATTCATTCTATAATATCGGTTCTATGACAATTGGTAAGATCGTAGATGCTACCTGAGATATTGGCAGAAGTAGAGGCCGCGACATTTGAATGACCTCCCGATGCAGGCGGGGAAGCATGAGAACCAACATGGGGCATATGAAGGCAATGTGTTAGCATTGTCCATCACGGAAGCGTGGAGATCGGATGCGAACCGATCAAGGTCGACTAGTTGTACTAGTTGGTATGACAACGAAAAAATAAAAAAAGATGAATTCACATAGCACGTGAACCATTCCTATGCCGTTTTACCGAGACCACAGGAGTTTAGGCTTACCTCTTTAAGCGTGGTTGTGATCCTCAGAGCTTCTAAAGGAAGAAGCATTCTTAGTCCGATCCGACGAGAGTGCATTTGCTGGCGTGAGATGAGTCACGTACTTCCCGCAATCCTGAGCAACAATCCAAGCAAGCAATCTCCCGGTTTCATCTCACAAAATCACTTGTATTCTTCATGAGCACGATGTACGAAAGAGGACGGAGTTGCTCGAGCAATCGGTCCGGTAGCACGATGATGTCGTATCAACGATTGCGATCTCCGCCAACCTTGGGTAGGGAGACGACCTAGGGTTGTGGAGTGTCGGAGATTGGACGAGTGGAGAGAGAGAATTTAATTATATAACAATTGCATATATCTTATGTAAAGAGGGGTAGGGTTAGCCTCTCTTTTTTATAGTAGTTTGGTAGTCCATGTCCGTGTGCTCTCAGTAATCAATGGTTTAGATTGATTTGTGTTTCTTTTTAGTTTATAAAAAAATACAAAAATAAAAACAAAGAAATAATTTGAAAACAATTTCCAAATTATATCAATTAAACAATTAATCAATAAATGGATTTTAATTAAAAGAGCTCCGTCCATTTACAAAAATAGGTGGACGTCCACCATGATTCAACAACCCATGGATAAGGAATGGAATGAGCTAAAATTAATTTATCCACTATATTAATTAATTGAATTGCATAATCACCCAATAATTCCAAATTATTTGTGATAATTGCAATTATACTATTGATTATTGAGAATTAAATTCTTCCATCCAATATTTAATGTAATTCATATTTACATTAAATAATGTAATGTGAATCCAATTCACATTAACATATAAATTGTGAATCTCATTCACAATTAACTCTCTCCAAGATATTGTGGATCATATCCACATTATATATGATTATTGTGGATAGTGTTATTCACATTAATCCTATCCATGATAACTAAATCCTATTTAATTATCCTGGATGTCTCTATCCACATTAATTGTGATAATTAAATCGTATTTAATATGTTGGAAAACTTGAATGCGGAAGCGTATCAGAAATAAAGGATAAAGAATAATGAAGAACGCGAGATTTTACGTGGAACCCTACTCCCTAAGAAGCGGGATGAAACCACAAGAGAAGGTCTCAAAGGGCCATATGTTGCATTGCACTTTCTCAATTGATATAGAGGGTGAGGGGCTTCTTATATAACCCTCATTGGGTCTCCACATCGATCGATGTGGGACTAAACAATTGGATGTAGTAAATGGATTCTGAAAGGATCCATTTACCCATCTATCACATAAGTGACACATATACTAACATACTCCAACACTCCCCCTCAAGCTGAAACATGCAATGTTTAACTTAGATAAATAGAAAGAAATCTCAAACTCACGCTACAAAACACTACAAACAATATCAACTCAACGCGTACACAACTGTCGGCTGCTGTCGAGGACGTTACTTCTCATGTTGTGTAGGTGAGGAGGAATAAACGGGTTGGAGTGTGAGTCAAACTTGAATCTCCTCGTCGGAGAGCATGTGCTCTGTACTGCACCTGTCAGAGTTACTACAACTGAAAATGAGTCTCCACATGGAGAACTCTCTCACCACATCATGTAGACAACTGCTCCATCTCTGAAAGAGCTGAACTGAAAAAGCCGTGGAGACATCCTCGTCGGAGTCCACAGTCGCTGGAGAATGGATTCTGAAAAATCTCATCATTGGAGAAGTGAGTCTCTCCCATACTGGCTCAGAGAATGGGATCTCTACTCTGGAGTCCCTATGAAACCACATGAAAAGCCTAGCCCTCACATGACATAGGGAATGGGATCTCTACTCTGGAGTCCCTATGGAACGCATGAAAACTCTGAGATCAAAAAACAAAAGATGAAGACCACACAAATAATGATCGCACCCATGCACGTCTGAAAATGAGTCTCTCTCTGGAGAACTCGAAGAAAAATGAGTCACTCAAATATGGAGTGCCTCGAACTGAAGACTCAGAATCTGATCGTCGAGTCTGAACATCTGTAGAGTCTGGAAAATCTGGCCCGGAGAATCTGAATTTGAAACATATATGTAAATCTATACAATACTCCCCCTTTCTCCCATACTTGTCAGAAGATAGTGACATCGACAAAGTTGGAAGAAGACAAGAGAATGGGGAAAATATGAATCACATAACCCGATAATCATTTTTTCGGCTTTCTCAAATAATTTTTTTATCATTTTCTCGGCTATTCCAATTTTTTAGTCGTCTTTATTTTTTTCCCTTTTTTTTTTAGCTGTTTCAAAAAAAGACTTTTTTTTCGCAAAAGAATCATTTTTTATGTATATGGCTTTTCTTTTGTACACACCTTTTTTTTTTGAACAAAGACAGTTGGAAGAAGACAAGAGAATGGGGAAAACATGAATCACATAAACCGATAATCATTTTTTCGGCTTTCTCAAATATGTTTTTATCATTTTCTCGGCTATTCCAATTTTTTATAGCTGTCTTTCTTTTTTCCCCCTTTTTCTTTTTTAGCTGTTTTAAAAAAATATCTTTTTTTCACAAAAGAATCATTTTTTTATATATATGGCTTTTCTTTTGTACGCACCTTTTTTTGAACAAAGGCTGTCAGTCCAAATAGGAGGCCCTAAAAAATATGCTGCTTTCTTTTTTTCTAACACTGCAGCGGTGCTCCCCCTTTTTTTTCATTTTTTCTTCGGCCCAATTTGGGCCTAAAGATGTGACCTCCCTTTCTATTTAGGGTCCCATGATTGGGAACACCACTCGTAGAATTGCCGCCTCTTGGAGTTAGGGCTCACGATGGAGCCCGTGGAGAAGATGTGTTTCCAACGCGCGCTTAGGAGTGGTCGTCGAGAGCAGGGGACCACCTAGATCAGATCTTGCACGAGGAGGCGTCACCTGGAGGAGATATTGCGCCAGGTTGAGTCTCGTGCCGACGCTGCTCGGGAGGTCTCTGGAGGTTTGTGCCACCTGGAGTGGTGCTGCGGTGGTGCTTCTGGGATTGAGCCGATGAGGTGTGCGAGGGAGGAGCGCCGCCTGGAGGCGCTCGCTGTAGGAGCACGATGTTGTGCCTTGCAGCCCTCGATGGGACTGAAACTGGAGTGCCGCCGCCAGGAATGAGGAGCGACATTGCCGTCGCTGGGAGCTCGACTGGAGAAGATGCAACTGGAGATCACAAAGGAGATGCTGCTACAGCTTGACTTGCATCGCAAGGGAGATGCACCGCTTTATTTCAGATATGGAAGATGAGAGGCATCATCGTCAAAGAGGAGCGACTCCACTGCATGCGATCTCATGAAGGATGCCGTCGCCTGGAGGGAAGGGCCGTTGCCGCATGTGCGGCTAGAGTTGCTGCTGGGGAGGGTTTCGCGTGGTGGGTCGCATGGAGCCACCGCCTAGTGGTACCGCATGGATATTTATATCCAGGGTTCCATCATCAGGAACCCCACTTCAGGAGATGCAGAAGATCACGACCGTGAACGCTAGGGTTCCATTCGTATCGAAGTCCTACTTTCTTTCGAACCTCGGATAATTTTCAGAACTTGAACAAGATGTTTGCAGGATTAGGGTTTCAAAAAGAAATCCTAGAACTCGAACTTGAACCATACATGATAATAATCTTCAAAGAATACATCTTCAAGAACAAAAATCGAATCTCGAACAAATAGTAAAGTAAACCCTTGAGAATCGAACCTGCTCTGATACCATGTTAGAAAACTTGAATGTGGAAGCGTATTAGAAATAAAGGATAAAGAACAATGAAGAATACGAGATTTTACGGGGAACCCTACTCCCTAAAGAGCAGGGTGAAACCACGGGAGAATGCCTCAAAGAGCCATATGTTGCATTGCACTTTCTCAACTGATACAGAGGGTGAGGAGCTTCTTATATAACTCTTACCGAGTCTCCATATCCCACAGAATGTGAGACTAAACAACTTGATGTGGTATATCTACCATATAAGTGACACATATACTAACATATCCATTTACCCATCGACGTGGTTGGCAACGGGTAGTTGTGTATATTGTAGTAGTGATCGACAAGGACCTGGATGATGGAGTTAGATCTGTAGATCAAACGTGTCAAGGTCGATGAGGTTGAAGGTGTCGTGGGGGACGATGCCCATGACGAGTGGAGGAGGAGAAGGTTCGAGTGAGTAAACGATGAGATGAGTTGAATGCGTTAGATGTTTGTTGGGTACTTGTAGGAAGGTTGTTAGGTATGGATGCTAAAAACGTTGTGCCCTCTTGAATCATTGAATGGACTGATGAATTGGTGACAGTTGCGTAATCCTTAGCAAGTTGTCAGAGATGGTGGCAACATGAATGCTAAGAACAATGTGCCCTCTTGAATGTGCTGATGAGCTGGTGGACGCGTGAGTCAATGATGGAGGCAACATCGATGATGGAAGTTGGGGGAGGAGTCACTGGAAGAGGGAGGATGATGCAGGAGATGGAAGGAGTGGTATCATTTGCAAATATGATATAATAAGATGGGTAAAATGAGTGTCAAAAAAAATAAGATGGGTAAAATGGTCAACATTTGATATACTTTGTGAATGTGGACAGAGAAATTTGACGGGAGATAATCCAGGGTTATATCATGTAATGGTTAACAATTATTCTGGGTTATACATGTAATTCTGAACTATGGAGGGTTCACCACGTAATTATGGAGGTATAGAGGATTATATTTGTAAAATTTTCAATATTATATGAATGTCTAAGAAAAGTATATCATAAGACAAATATCCATTATCATAAGACAAATATCCATACATTTAAAGCAATTAAAAGTTTTGTATTATAGTTTTTAAATATTTAAGAGAAACAAACGTGTTGGATGGTGCTAAATTAAAACACATGACAAAGTAAGAACACAAAATATAATATACGTTCGAATATTCAAATAAAGTCTATAGGTATTAATTTAATTCATATGTTACATGACTCAAATTTAAGGGGTCAACCTAAAGCTAGAAATGACAAAGACATTAGGGACATGGTACATGTGCTTACAGAGTAGGAAGACACAGAGCATGAAAACAATTCTTTCAAAGAGGGGCCAAGGCTAAATGGTTGGGGAAAAAAAACTAACTTTAATAGGCCATGCCTTAGTTGCACCTTTGCCTCACCTCAACGCCTCTTGTCTTAATTGTGCCTTATATTTGTGAGGCACTCGTCTTGACAAAATAACTCGAGGAGTTCACCTTGGGGGTGAATGGGACCTACCTCACCTTGAGGCATATGCCTCAACTAGCTCGAGGCAAGTTTTTCAGTACTAGTTCCCCTAAATAACATGATTTCTGTATGCAAATAGGGTATTATGTTGTTAATTCACTTGCATCCATTAATATCTTCTAGGTAAATTTTTTATACGAACATCTCTAATAATTGGGAGTAGTTGCCACGGACTTGGGTATCGTTGAACATGGTTAGTCGATGATATTAAGACATGGATGCTTAATGAATTGCATATTATATTGAATTATAGCTAAATTTATCCCACAAGATTTCACTAAGCATTAATCAACATCATATATGCATCTATATCTCCCATGTGAATGCATAACTAGACTCCAAAATCTGGTAAAATAATGTGATTTTGCTAATACTTCATATTTAAAGGATACTATGGAGAGTTTTGGAGACGGGATAAATACAACAACAACAAAGCCTTTTCCCACATTAAATAGGGTCGTCTACATGGATCCTTGGCCTCCATTCATATCTATCTTGGGTCAATCTCGGACTTAAATTCAAAAAACTATGATCCCTTCGTATTAGTCTCACTGCAACACTTCTTGGGCCTTCTTCGCCCTCTCTTAGCTGGCTCAACATCCCAAAGCTCGCATCTCCTAATTGGTGCATCAAGCGACCTCCTTTGCAAATGGTCAAACCACCTTAAGCAGTTTTCTCGCATTTTATCCTCAACCAGAGCTACACCAACATTCTTTTTGATTGTATTATTTCGAATCCGATCTTTACATGTGTGTCCACACATCCACCCTAGAATTTTCATTTTTGCTACTGCCATTCTCTGCACATGTCAATGGTTCACATGCCAACATTCAGATCCATAGAGCATAGCGGGTCTCACTATTCCTTTGTAAAACTTTGTTTTGATTTTCAAAGAATTTTCTTATCACAGAGAACAATGGAGGCTCCTCTCCACTTTAGCCAACCTGCATCTATTTTATTAGTAACATCTCCATCAATGCCCCTATCATGTTGCAAAATAGATACCAATTATCTAAAAGAATATCTCTTCTGAATGTTATCGTCACCAATCTTCACCTTGATTACTTCCACAAAGTACACTCCATATATTCAGTCTTAACCTTGCTTATACCTATACCATGGAAGGACATATCGATATCGGTATCGATATCGGTACTACCATGTCGATAGCGATATATCGACGCCATTATCACCGACATCGAACCGAATCTCGCATTTTTGGCCTGTCGATACCCGATATCGACCATATCGGCGATATATCGGTGACCTGTCGATACCGATATATCGCTGATATATCGCGATATGGCCGTCCATGGCTTATACGAGATCCTTTAGTCTCCAATGAATGTCTCCAGAGCTCAAGCTTCTCATTTACTCCATCTCTAGTCTCATCAGTCAACACAATATCATCAACGAATAATTTACACCAAGGTATCTCATCCTGAATGTGACTTGTCAACTCATCTATAATGTGACTTGTCAACTCATCCATAATAAAAGTAAAAATGAATGGACTCAAAGCTGAACCTTGATGCAGACCAATGTTGATGTCAAAATAATCAATTTTCCCAGACTGGATCCTTACACAAGATGAAGCCCTATCATACATATTCTTTATGAGGCTAATATATAGGGCATATACTTGTCTCTTCTTCAAAACTCGCCACAATATCTCCCGTGGGACAGAATCGTAAGCGTTCTCCAAATCAATACAAATCATATGGAGGTTCTTCCTTTTAGCTCTATAAATCTCCATCGTTCTCCTCAGCAAATGGATGGCTTCAATAGTTGAGCGAGATTGCATGAATTCGAATTGGTTTTCTTTTTCTTTGGAAACTTGCCTCAACCTTCTTTCGATCACACATTCCCATATTTTCATAGTGTGACTCATCAGCTTGATACATCTGTACTTCGAACAATTTTGAATGTCTCTTTTGTTCTTTTAAAGAGGCACCACGTATTGGGGTGAACACCGTCGAGTGTATTGATTTAGCCAAAATTCAAAGAGTCTAAAAATGGTATCTCACACAAGGCGGAGACAACCGTCGCTGTGACGACTCACAATGAACTCTGGACTAAAGTCAACAATTAACCCACACTAAAGATCAATAAATTAGAAATAATGTGGAGTTAAAATTTATTTTTAACTCTGCACAAATGATGTAAAGGGCAAGTATGCAGAGAGTTCGAACACAGGGAGCAAGCAGGGTAGTTCAAAATAATGTGCACAAGTGAATGTGTGTGATGTGTCTACACTAAGCAAGCAATCAAAGGAAATTTTTGTGGGTTTTTAATTTTTAATTTTTTTATAATTTTTAATTTAATTTTTAATTTTGTATTTTGATTTTTAATTTTCTAATTTTTATAATTTAATATTATATATATATTTTTTAATTTCTTTTTCAATATTGGAATATAAAGATAAAGTAATAAATGACAAGCTAAAGTATTTATAAAAATGTGCTAAAATAACCAAAAATTCAGAAATAAAATGTTTTTGATATTTTTAGGATTTTTTACTGTTTTTGTGATTTTTGGGTATTTTTCAAGGTGTTTTTGGTATTTTTAAATACTGAAATAAAGCAAAACAGTGGAAAATGTGCTGGCTGTGAGGAAAATGGAAATTAAAATTAGCAAACAGCAACCCAAATTTTTCACACGAATTTTCAAATAAAGAGAATGAAATCTAGAACAAACAGCAACTGAGTTTGTATTTTTTGGGGTTTTCCTTGATTTTATAGATTTTTTTGAAGTTTTTTTGAGTGTTTTTAAATTTTTAGTGTTTTTCTTTTGAGATTTTTAGTGATTTTTGGACTGACACTAGAATAGGTTAAAATAGATACTAGGTAATTTTTTTGGAATTTTTCGAAGTGTTTTAATATTTTTTTGCATAATCTAAGCTAGACAGTGCACAAAAAGCATGTTTTTGATTTTTAATAAATATAAAAATAAAATAAAATTAAAAACTAAAATGTTGGCGAGGAAGAACAAGTGCACAGGAGCTTAAGTTTAAAATTTGAGAATTTTTGGGTTTCAAATGAGGCTTCAAATAATTACCACAAGCAAGCAAAAAGTTCACAGCCAAACAAGGACTATTTCGCAATTAAACAAAATTCCAGGCACCTTCATGCAATTTTCCACGAAAATTTACACTGAATTAAATAACTTCTAGACAAAACACAAATACCCCAAAGCCGCAAGGGCTTCTATGCAAAATGTCCACCCACGCGCGTGCAATGCACGCACCTGGGGAGGACCTAAATGCAAAATCCCAAAGACTCGGGGTGTTGTTGCAAATTATCCACAAAATATATAACTTAATAAAATAACTGCTGGACTGAATATTAAAGGCACAAGCTACGAGGCTATCCCCGCAAAATTTCCAGGGGGCACGTGCCTGAGCTCGTGCGCCTGGGGAGATCTGTTCTGTAATTCTACTAGGTTCGAGGGGCTGGTCTATAAATTTTACAAAAACATGACATCGCAGTTGAAAGTTTACGTGCTAAACTTTTAAATACTAAAACGCCGGGACTAATCTTGCAAAATACCCGCTTACAGTGGCGCATCCAACGGCGGGCTGGGCGTTACTTACGCCACGTGGCGTTTCCGCAGAGCCCGATAACGGTTGGGCTTGAAGGGCCTGGATTAGATCGTCCCTTGGATCCGACGGTCGACAACATGCAAAATCCGACGGCGGTTGTAGCTTGGCAAGAACGAGGGAGGATCTACGGCTCCGAGACACGAACGAAGATCAGCCGAAGAACACGGCCTGGAAGAATTTTGACCGCAAAAATCTCGATGCTCGGAGGCGTAACTTCCTCTCCAATGAAGCCGCGAGCGACTTGGGACACTCCCCTGTTGATTGGCAGCCCAAAATGGTGGAAAAGATGCTGGAGGGCTACCGCGGCGTGTGCGGGCTGGAGCTGCTCCCAGGAGCTTCGGCGCAAGCAAAAACTCGACCCCGGGAGGGGTCTCTTGGCCCCTGGACCTGCAAGGAAAATCAAAGACGACAGAGAGGGGGTTCCAGGGGTTGCAAAACATGGACGACGGGTGTGGACGTGATGGAAGTTGCCGGAGCTCTTGAGCTCCGGCGAGGGGACTAGGATGCGAAATCGGGGCGAATCACACAGTGAAATAGCAAAATAAAAACATGAAACTAATCCCGATACTGTCAGCTAATCTAAGCAATAAGAAATACAAGGAAAGAGTAGACCTCAGCCGCCGAAGCAGCGAGATGAAAACCTCACAGCAACCCACGCTGGAGATGGGAGGAACCGACCCCCGACTTTGCCCAAATCCGCCGCAAAAGGAGTGGGGAGGAGGCTGTCACCCTCCTCAATCCACCGCACTCTAGAAGGAGAGGTGAGCTTAGTCAAAAGAGGTTCAAATTCGAAATGGGGGTGATGGGAAGTTTTTCAAAGGCTGGCCGAGTGGGATCCAAAAACGAGGCGAGGCGGTGCGTTCGATGCTTCTCAGCCCGTAAAGAACCCAGGGCGAGCTAGAGGAATCATAGGGCATCAACTTTGCAGAAGGGACCGAGGCCAATCGGTGAAAGACTTGGCCTGGAAAAAATCGAGAAAGATGGGCACTTGCAACGGTCCAGCGGTCTCAGACCTGGGTCATAGAGTTGACCCAAGGTCAACGGATGGCGTGGCCTGATTGGGCCACGTCATCCGCAAAAAGACAAAAAATAAATAAATACCTTATAAATTAAATTAAAAATAGTAAATGATTAAATTAATTTTAGGTTATTTAATGAAAAATGTTTATTCTTTTATATAGTATTTTATTCCGATTTTTAATTATTTTTATGAAGTATATTTTTACAAGTTGCTTTTATACCCCTATATAGGTATATTATCTATATACTTCAGTATTTTATTTTTATTTTTGTATTTTATTTTTATTATTTTCATTTCTTATTTTCTAAAATTATAAAATACTTTTATATACACAAATATATTTTTATTTTATTTTTCTGATTTATTTTGTATAATTAATAAAATAGAAGTGTATGTTATACAGGTATGACTATAGAATTATTACCTATGTATTATATATACATGTATTTTATTTTGAGTTTTATTTATGCTTTTATTCTGATTTTGATATTCACAATTATTATAAGTAATATTTACAACATTATAAAAATATAAAAATGAATAAATAATTAATAAAGAATAAATTGAATATTTTATTCTGTACACTTATACAATGAGGGTCCAAAACTCAACTTTCAAACCGTAGCTCCGCCAAATGCGAAACCACCGCCATTAAATAGCTTATTTTCTTCTATATACAATTAAAGGTGAGTATGCCACATTTGGAGTTTTCGTTTACGAGGTACGGGTCTGGGAAGTTGGCATTCTGGATTTTTATTCAGACCATAACTTTTTATCTGTACATTATTTTTCTGTGAAATCAATTTTGTATTTTTCTTTATAAAATTATCTACAACTTTCATGTACAAAGTTTCTTTATTTGATGTATAAAAAGTGGAACCAAAAATAGGTCCCAAAATGAATAAAGAATGAATAGAATGTATAGGTGTTTTATCTGTATTTTGGCCCTTATCTCCCCCTACTTTATTCCTTGTCGACCTATTCATCAAGATGCCTAGGTCTCGGGGGTTTCGGGTCATAAAATATTTACAATATTTTATTCTTTTTCTTTTCTTTTATTTATTCTATAATTTTGGCTTTAATTACACTATTTTATACACTAATTGAATGCACATGCATGAATGCTAAGATGCTCTATTTAAGGGTATTTACATGCATTTGCTAGGGTTTTTGGTGCCAAAATGATAGAATAAAGATGATGAAATGTGGATTCATCATGTATCCCCCTTTTTTGAGCGTCAAAAATAAAAATAAAGAGGCACCACGATGCTTCTCCTCCAATCTTCAGGCATTTTCTTGCTTCGCCAAATAACATTGAATAAATTTGTAAGCCAAGTCAACCCACGCTCACCTAAAACTCTTCATACTTCTATAGGAATATCATAAGGTCCTACACATTTCCCAGGTCTCATAACCTTCAAAGCCTCCTCTACTTCCTTTGTATTCATCTGTAGCTTGCACGATTTAAGCAATTTTCACTATTACCAGATCTCCCAAAGTGACCTCTCGATTTCCTTACCCAATGAAAAACTTATGCAAATACTACTTCCATCTAGTCTCTATATCATTCCGAGTAACTACCACATGACCTTCCTCATCCTTAATGCATGAAAGGTCTTTGGTCTTTCTTTCTCTTACTTTGGGCCAACCAAAAAAAATATCCTTCTGATCCTTAGAATCGAGATTTTTGTACAAAACTTCATAAGCTTTTGACTTAGCTTCGCTTACAACCTTCTTGCTTCCTTCTTTGCTATTTTGTAGTTTGTGACAGTTTGCTTTGTTCTATCCTTAGATATAGCTTTAAAGCAAACTCTTTAATTTTGAGCTTCTCTTGCACCCCTCCAATCCACCACCAAGCCTCCTTTTGATCTGGAGCTCCTCCCTTTGAGTCACCTAACATCTCTTTGGCTACCATTCGGATACAAGATGCCACCGTCTCCCACATCTCGTTTGCACTTCGTTACATTTCCAAGATAAGTCTTCTAAAACCTTCTCCATGAAGCTTGATTTCTTCTTCAATTGAAGACTCTGCCATCTAGCTCTAGTGATCTTGTAAACCTTCCTTTTCTTTACCGACCCTTTTATTTGCACATCCATGACTAACAAGTGATTTTGGGTTGTTAAACTCTCTCCTGAGTTTTTTTTGCAGTCTTTGCAACACAACATATCTCTTCTCCTCAACAAAGTAATTTATTTGTGTTCTAATTGGGCCACTCTTATAAGTAATTAAATGTTCCTACCTCTTCTTGAAGAGGGTGTTTGCTATGAAAAGATTATAAGCTGTTACAAAATTCAGAATGACTTTTCCCTCTTCATTTCTATCCCTTACGTCATGGCCTCCATGAATACTACATACCTTGAAGCTTCCTTTCCCACATGTCCATTAAGATCTCCACCTAGGCAAATCATCTCTTTTTATGGGATTCCTTGCATAATCTTATCCAAATCCTCCGAAAAAGTTTGCTTAATCATTTCATCTAGACCAATTTTTAGAATTTCTTCTTTAGCACCAATTTTAGCAAAATAGTCTGATCCCTGAATCTTTGCACCTCAACCACACAATCATTAAAATCCTTATGAACAACCACTCCAACACCATTTTGCCCTGATCTTTACATGAATACCAAAGTTTAAAGCATGTATTCTTGATCTTCCTTGCTCTCTCTCCAAGCCATTTTGTCTCTTGGAGACAGTATCTGAATCTTCATTTCCATCATATCTACTATCTCCATCGATTTGCTAGTCAAAGTGACAATATTCCAACTACCTATCTGCAACTTTCTTTGCAATCTCTTTTGGATTAACTTCTTTACTCGCATGCTTCTATCATGCGAGAACCCTTGCGAAATTTGGACTGCATCCGGACAGCGATGCAGCAGAACTAGCTTATTTACTCGCATACGTTCCTCATGCGAGAACCCTTGCAAATTTTGAACTACATCCGGGTAGCGATGTAGTAGCCCTTACCAACTTCTCATTGCATTCGGACGATGCAACACGTCGCTAGTAGGGAACGCCCTTACGAAATCTAAATGTTTGCTTAAATCCATGTTGAAAATATCCGAATTGTTTGAGACATCTTAAATAGTGTTCTTAAGAAGAACACTATTTAGGAATTTGTATCTCTTACGCTGGTTGTCGGCTACCTAACGTACAACCCTCCTCAAGTTACCCGGACCTGGGACCAACCATGCCTGAGTTAGAAGAGACACATACATATCCGATGGATTAATCTTATAAAGGATATGTATGATGGGGTTTGATCTAGTCTGGGAAGACTGACTATTTTGGCATCAACACTGGTCTGCATCAAAGTTCAGCTTCGAATCCATTCCTTTTACTTTATTATGAACGAGCTGATGAGTCACATACAGGATGAGATACTTTAGTGTATGCTGTTAGCTGATTTATATTGTGTTGATTGATGAGACTAGAGATAGAGTAAATGAGAAGCTTGAGGTTTGGAGGCACGCCTTAGAGACTAGATGATTTCGTATAAGTAGATTTAAAAGTGAATATATGATTTTCTTTTAGGGTAAAGTTGTTTCTTTTTTCACAGAAGTTCAGATTTTAGTTAGACCAACACCATCACATTAGTAACACATCTACATAACATGCTATGTCACGTAAGCATTGCCATCTCCTAGCCACTAGATGTGGTTGCCAAGCACTAGCATCGTGAACTTCATATAATAATAATAATAATGAAAAGAGAATCAAACTTTGATATGAACATTGAACAAGTTGCTTTGAAATCATAGAAGGAAATATCACAATATATCGATGATATACCGTCGATATATCGGTATCGGTGGCCATAGGATATCGATATCAACCCTTTTATCGATTTACCAGGTGAAATATCGCTGATATATTGGCGATATATCGCATGTCGACGATATATTGCCGACAGGAGGAATCTTCCAACGTGGATATGCACGGATATCAAGCCCATATTGCTCCAGATCGCCCATTTCGCCTCGTTCTTCATCCAAGCTCTTCTCTAAAGCTCACAGTTACCTTCCTTGAGATATGTAACATCTAGATCTACTCCATTTTTTTGTTGAAATTGTGAAATTTGTTAGGACTTTTGTTCGTAGTTGTTTGCTAATGCATAATCTTATTTTTTTGGAGATTTGAAGTATTTACTGAGATATTTGTAGAACTAATTTGGGATTTTTGAGTTATGCTGTGAAATCAAGTTAATTTATGGAAGAATAAAGTAGAATCTCATGTTTTAGACATAAAAAATAAGGTTTTATGGTGGTTTATGTTAACTAAAAATTAGTAATCAATTAAATCATCTCATTAATCATCATGTACATCTTTTGAATGAAATGACTCATCTCATTGCCATTCACTATGTGACCGATATGACTGATATGTGTGATATAAGGATTATATATGATCCATATGTGACATCTAAGTGTATATTTCTAAGCTATTTAATGTTTTAAGAAATTGAATGAAATCCATTTTCAATATCTGTAAGTTAGGAATCAACATTAAGAACGATACGTTCGATATGACCGATATGTGCAATATATGGGGCATAAATGACCGGTATGTATGATATAAGTGTGTATTTGTAGGATATATCCCGATATATCCTTTTTCTGTGCGGACTGATATGATATCAATATCGATATGGCCTTCCTTGTTTGAAATCATGCACAAATATAGAATAAAAGTGTGTAATTAAAAAAAGAACATAACATGGAATTACATGATTAGAGGCATTCTTAAAGGGACCCCCACTCCATGGGCGAAGACATTGTATGGTTGGATCTTGATTTTAGCTTTTTCATTGAAGGTAAAATGTGGGAAGTTCTTTATATAACTCTGCTAGCACAACATAGTCCCAACTTTAACCAATACGGGACAAAACACATCGCAATTAGATCTTCCGACAATATTCAATAACCCAACTAATTGAGTCAGGCCTTCACTATTTTCAACATTTCGTTGCTCAAAAACAATGCTCAATATGCAAACAATTTCCATTAGCACAACATCCTGCAAAATGGATGAGTAAAGATGCTAGATTGCGACCATGGACGACAACAGGAAGCCGAGCTCCACTTCAACCCCGTTGGTGGACTCCTTACCTCAGCATTGATTTTTTGTGTGCTTTACAGTGGGGGAGGTCATAAAAAAGTTGCCCTGAATTACAGGTGAAAAGACATGGGGATGGGCTAACTATATGAGTGGTGGTTGGAAACAACCAGAGTATTTGGCAAAGTCAATGGGTTCAAACATCCGTAATGCACATAATCCTGTGAAGGAGAAAGAGAACCCATATGCCATTTGGGCGAGGATCCATCACAGCATGTATGGGTACATCTCAATCTTTGACTTCTCGTCCAGTGACCGAGATTGGAGGGATTACGGGATATGGAGCATTGGTTGAAGTGGTGTCTGGTGGAGTGTTGATGCGCGGCAAAACGTTATGTGAAGATCAAGACCATTGATGGTTGATCAAACGTCGGGTTTGGAGTTTTAAGTGTGTTGAAGGCAGCCGTTGTATCTAATCCTAGGGCTGTGGTTAGATGGGCTTGCACATTTGTGTGCATTTAGTTGGATCATTTAACATGCAAACTTTTTCCGCAAAGCATTATCGCATGGGTTGGGATTGCTGTTCGATTAGAAGATCCGATGATATGGATCTAATTAACGCGTAAAATAAGAAAATAATAAAAAGAAAAAGATGATTTGGACCTTTGTGTCAAGCGATCCAACGAGCCTTAGGAAAGGATGTGGTTGGTGCAGAGGTTCAGCTGGACTGGGCTTGGGTTGAACCTATTTTGTTCAGCTCATAAGAGAGAGCTGATCAAAACCCACTTTAAGGGATTTTGTAACACCCGTTCACCACTAGCCAAGGTTGGGTATGCTAACCTAATCATGGTTCTGGGTTAGGGTAGAGTAGGTTTTTTAGGGTATTCTTTAGAGCTTTAATAGTGATTTAGGTTAGTTTTGTTTTAGAGTTTTTAGGTTAGGATGCTAGCTAGGGTTATTTATTAACCTAGATTAATGTGCTTAGGGTTCGGACTATGGTTTAGGTCTGGGATTGGATTGCCAGTTTGCAGTTTAGATCATGCTCATGTTTTGGCTGGCTAAGGGGTAGGGACTAGGTTGGCTATGGTTCCAAAGGTTTTACGGTTAGATTGAGGTTCGGATTGAGCCTTTATCATTTTCTCTCTCCTATAAAGCTCTTTTATTAGCTTTATTTATTCTTTAATTCAGTGTTGTGCATCTCGCAGAGATGTCTATGCATTAAGGTTCTAAGGCGGCTAAATGCAAGTAGATTAAGGCTGGATTTTGCTCAATTTAAGGTTGTTGACGTAATAAATAAGGGATTCATCAAGAGGGTACAAAAATGGGAACATTCTTCTTCTCCACACTTCTACTATGCCACCAGCTATCGAGGCCTAAGTAATATCATACATATACATTGGAGTAATTGAGAATGCTGCACCCTTTATACATTTAATGACTAATCCTAGTTTGTGAGGATACGTTGTAAAAATCCTTGTTTCCATGCTTGATTGATTTCCTTACCTCGTTCTGTTTGTGTTCTTTAAGTACAATTGTAGTGATCTATGACGGTCATTTCCCATCCAGGCTCTATCTGTGCATTATTAGCATTTTGATCGGTATGAGTTTTTGTTGGCTTCATAAAGTAGATTTCAGAGTGGCAATCTACAATTTCAATAATTGAACAACGATGCATATTTTCAGAGATGCCAGATTTTTATATGTATATAATAGCTATTCTCTGACTACTTTTTCATTTTTTCTTTGTCGGATAGAACAACTTCTCTTCTAGTAAGGCTTTATGGTGATATCCAGCGTTAAGATATTTTCTCAGTCGCAATTGAGAGTCATAGTAATATGGGCTTGCAGTTTTTTAATACATGGTGCAAATCTTCATCCGGCCAACATGTGCAAATTCCTGGGACTTCAATTTGTAATGAAGTCATTTCTATTGAAGGTAACTATAGAGGATCGTTATGATCGTTAAAACAACTAGGCTTTGTCACTTCTCGATCCAAGAATTGAGGCGAAGCAGTTGAATGAGGATGAGAGAAAGATGGGAAGTACATGGCTGTTTCGGGATATGAAAAAATAGTTGTAATAGGAACTTGCTCTAATTTATTCAACGTTTCTGAAAAATAGAATAAAATATGACTTCTTATCATACATGCATGGGTCCATTAAATATGAAATTCGATCCTTTAAAAGGTATATTCCTGTTTCAGGAGTTCTAGTTTCCCTGAACGTTACTAAGCACAAGCAACAGATAAATTAGAACATAAAGCAACAGATAAATTAGAACATACTCTCTTGCCAAAAATGTAAATTATTTAGATAAACATATTGGACGACTTAATGGTCTAGTGGTAGTACAGTGTGTCTACTACACAAAAGACCAGGGTTCAAATCCCACTCTTGCAGGGGTTGCATTAGGTAGTCGACGACCATCGTAAAAAATAGTCGAATCTTTCAACATGGATTTGAGCAAGAATCCAGGTAGCCGACCCTACTTATAGTGGGAGAAGGCTTAGTACATTTATTTAAACATATTGGACCTCTTCAGAATTGTATACTCTACGGTTTTTTAGCCTTTTTTTAAAAAGAACTAGTGCAAACCCCGTGCGTTGCACGGATTTGTATTGATAATACGTGAAAAATATAGCATAGTTTGCTCCCGCGCAGGTGGTTACCAAAGCACTATCAAAATCGACGAAGCAAGAAGTGAGGACGATGGTGGGGTTGCCTAGGTAGCGGTAAACGGAAGAAAGGAAGCGAAGTGAGAGATCACAACTGGGTCATCTTCTTCCCTGAGTTTCTAGGACTAGAAGAAATAGTGGGATGGCCCTATCAATAGTGAAAGGTTATTCGCTCCGGGGAGCAAAACAGCTCGCACTTTTCTACAAAAAGACTAGGCTTCGCGACGTCACTATCAGCTCCGTCAGCGGGATAAGAAGCTAGCTATCTCCTCAGAGACTTTTCACTACTCTAACCCCGTGAAAGCGTATATCATATATCTTAAAATCATAAAATTAATGAAATTGTGTTAAATATCTGATAATATGTTTAAAAAGCAATGTAGTTAAAAATATTGGTATTATATATAACTTCTTCTGTGATTTTATAGATATATGTCTTTTATGTGTTTGATATTAATATTGAGTGTTATAATAAGTAGTTTAGATTATTTTTGTTGTTCCACAATGGAACTTTTATAAATATCATAATATCATAAAAGATTTAATATAGACAATACCACTATCACAATGAAATTGACATGTGACAAAGAATAATCTATTATTCATTTCCATAACTTCTGCTGCTTATAGCGACAATGGTTAGTTGTTGCAAAATTATATTTAATTTTTTTAAATTCAGAATAAAAGTTGTATTCATTTATGTATTGCTAGCTACAAATCATATAACAATGGTTATTTAATGATTTTTTTCAAATCGATGTTAAATTAACAATCTTTTGATAATTTTAATGAAAAAGTCAAAACAATGCGTGCAATTTTTTGAAAGATCATTGTCATTTTATTAAAATTTAACAAAATTATGATATTCGGTGCAAATTATGAAATAACATTATAAATATGCAATGATAATATGTCATTCATATGAATTTAACAACGAAAGATATAATTAAAAATGTTCAAATTATTTGCTTGACATAAGCCAATTTTATTGCATTGTAGACTCAAACTTGTATCTATACCCTACAAACTTCAAATTATAATATACATTTATCAAAAGGATTACTAAGTTGAATTGCTAAATCAATAAATCCAAGTGGACGAAACCTCAAGAAAACTCAAAATTATTTCACCTATTTTGATTATTGACATCAAATAAAAATATCAACATTCAAGATCTATACGTTTATCAAAAAAATTTCTAAGCGAGGGATATGCATAGTTTAAATAGGTATTTTAGCTTTTTATTATATTTTATTTGGTCGAGTAATTGAATGCCATTTAAAATTTCGACCAATATATAAAATGTAATCAAAGTATTCAGATAAAATGGCGGTAAGAATCGATCCCGGATGTTTGAAACTTTCAGTTTCCCAACCAATGGAACACCGACAGAATATGGCAATTCGTGAATGCTAAATATATAACAGTAAGCAAAATTGCTGCAGTATCAGCTACCGTGCTACTCCATCATTCTCAACATATAGTAAGAAGTATGCACGTATTTGCAATTGGTGTATCTCGAAATAAAGAAATAAACTTACACCATTTTGTTTGTAAAAAAGATAGGTGTTAATAGAAAAATGACTCTTGTGATCATAGCTTTCAGCATGTAAAAAAGCAAAATGAGTTTTCATACATGCTTTCAAATAGTATGCAGTATGAAAGACCTCTTATATATTAATGGAAATATAGAGACATATAATTCACAAAGAGGAATGCAATTCTTTCTGAAGTGGCACAATTTGGGATATGTGAGAAACTATCCTTTAATATTAAAATTGTCCTCTCTTTTATGAAGTCTAGAAGTAGACGATGATAGTTGAAATTGAATGTAGAATGAAAAGCCATAGGAATATCAGCTGCAAATTTAAGTGAATATGAATCCTAGTATTAACACATCCTGCATTGAATAAATTAGAACATCGAATCCAAAAAAATCCAGCTTCTTGTACAAAGGCACAATGGGAGTAAGTGCCGCGCAAGAACACGCAGTGGAAGCCAAAAGGAATGATACTGGACCAATAGCAGCTCTTGTGTGGCAGTGAGCAATGCGGACGTCGCCATGAAGGCTTCAGCTACATTAGCCTTGGCTCTACAGAGATGGTGGAAAGTTTCGATTTCTAATCTCAAATTCAAAGAGGTGACACATAAAAGACATGAGAAAAGATCAAGCTCGCAAAAGTCATAGGCTTTTAATACAATACTGTTCTGAAACCAAAGAGGATGATATAGGAGGGTTGGGAAAGTTCAGTTGCCATAGGCGTGGTATGCTTAGATACATCGGAAAAATTTCTCACATTTGCTACCGAAACATGTGTTCTGCAATGGCTTGTTTGGATTTAGAAGCAAAAAACTATTAAGGATGGGATAAGGATTCATGAGCATAAGAATTCTCATTAAGGTAAGGATTTGTAGTAGCCTGAAAATGTTGGTGATATTTTGCGTAGTCGAAAATGAGAATATGTGGTTGGTGAAAAATTAACACATAATCTATCAACAATTGCAAATGGAACACCTTGATGGATCCTTGGGTGGAGAAAAGGACGAAGAATCAGAGGAAGGAGACGGAGGTGATGGATCACATCTGCAAGTCTAGGGCTTCAAGGATGACCAGCTCCATGCGTTGGATCGTGAACAGATCGGACGTGCTTCTATAACCGAGGAAGTTGGTAGTGGTCCTCGAGTGCGTATGGCACATGCAGCCGGAGGAGCTTAGCCACGGCATCAACATTATAGTAGTTGATCATGCGACATATCCGGTAGATGAGACCCTCACATAAGAAAAGGCAGAGGAGCTGAAGTGCGGCAACCTTTCGATATCTAAGAAGGCATCGCTGTCGACATTTGCGTCACAATTAGTGACGATGCCATGGAACAGGAGCTCGAAGAGGAGGTGGTTGATGGAGAGTACGACGCAGACGGTGGCAGAGGGTCGCAGTGGAGACATGTAAGGATGTATGCTGTAATACTAAGAGGACCGTCCCATCTCGATCGGACGGTCCACTGTAATGCATCACCTACTTTATTACAACAGACAATCCATTCCTGGAGACAGAGTGGCGGAAGTGGACGGAGGGAAGAAGGGGAAGATGGTCTTTGGAACCTTGAACCTGCAAGTGATTGGAAGAGGGAGAGGTTTGTCATAAGCTGATACAGAAGTCGATGAAAATGACGATGGCTAGATTTACGTGGTGGCAAAATCAGAATTTTATGGTAAAAAATTAATGGGGTTCGGTGGAAGACCCTCTTCTTAGTAAATAGTAATAGACGTAGCTTTTTTAGAAGAAAAAGGGAGACCAGTTGAGGTTAGTGATTATCCATCAAATATTCATCACAGTTAAAAGAGAAACCAAGATGAGCAGAACCAAAAGTACCCTTAAGTTAACAACAAGTCGTGCATCCCTCAAGTAGAGTACCTTTACATCTATGTCGTCTACCAAAGGTCCCTATACTCGAGATACGATAGCATATGTGGGGGCTGAGCATGATCGAATAACACCCATGAAGGCTGGTGGCGACGACGATGGAGAGAGGTGATTGGGGTGGGGGGTACATCTATTACTAATTTAAAAGAAATGAGACTGTACATCTAATACTAATTTGAAAGAAATGAGAGAATGAGTTGATTATAATATGTTACTCTAGGACTACTTTTATATGTGGAATCCTAGTGTTGGGGTTGCATAAGAGAGTTACCATACATAAAAATGACAAGTGTACCCCTGAGTAGGTGGAATGCAAAATATCTCTCAAAATTAACATATAAATGAGTGAGATTTGCTCCATCTTCATTGGCCCACTCTACAGTTGCCCCAGATCATAAGTCCTCAAAGCACTTCGCTACATGGTTAGCCCAAAATGTCCATCAATGGACTTATGACAAATTGAAAATACACCTTAAGGAGTATTCTTTTTTGAAATAACCATGTAAATATCTTCGCTTTCAGGGATCTTTATATATATAAAGCCTTCTCCCACTATAAGTAGGGTCGGCTACATGGATTCTTGCTCGAATCCATGTTGAAAGATTCGACTATTTTTTACGCTGGCCGTCGACTACCTAACACAACCACTGCAACAGTGGGATTTGAACCCTGGTCTTTTGTGTGGTAGACACACTGTACTACCACTAGACCATTAAGTGGGTCGCTTTCAGGGATCTTTATTTTTAAGAAAAGTTTTTTTACACTTATGGTTGTTTGAGATTATGCAATTACAGTTATGTCCCTATCTTTTTTTTTCAATATTACTTGTACCCCTATCTTCTCGCATCGTTAACATTAAGGCCTTAAGTGTCGGATTTTTGTTTCGTTTCGATAATATGGAAATAAAAAATTGTTGGAATTTCTGTGAAATTGTCAAAAATTTGGGAAATACTTGAAAACCCATTTTCTCTAAAAGAAAGATTTCTAATATTAACATGACATGTTTCATTAAATTTCCATCCAATCGCTCTAACAATCAAGAAAATAATATGCTGCTCAGAACTAGAATTATATTTGGTACCGAAATTAGAAGCCATTAGTTTCACCTCTTGAACATGAAGAAATTATAACACGTGCAATAATAATGGAGAAAAACATATGCCAACAAAGGGAACTAGCAAAATGATATCTTATATAAGAGATTGAAGATTGAAATGATAGCTTAAAACTTGTATTTAACCAAAATACTTTCTACTTTAAAAAATTAATTTTAGAAATAAAATAAGACACTCATATACAAATCTTTCTAACATGTATGTCTAATAGATGCATTGTATAACTTGTGATCGTAAAATATATGTTATACAAGATACAAACAAATCAATTAACACCAAGCAACTGTATAGCATTCACAATCACAATCTATATCCAACTTGATAGTAGACAAATACTTATAGTCATAAGACCTGAAAGGTTGCTAACAACCTAGCACTCGCACAAGCCACACGTACTCCTTGTAGTGAGAGAAGACACAAGAAAGTAAAGACTTAAATTTCATATTTTGATTTTGTTTTGCCAAAGTATGGAAAGAGAAAGTTCATAAACTTTCGGGAAAATCGTCAAAAATCTTGGAAATGACTCTAAACTTGACTTTTTTTTTTCCAAAAATCAAGGTTTTTAATATTCTAATGTCAATAAATAAAATAGAAAAGCACACTTATTTGTAAAATAGAATTGTAAATATAAATTTTGAAGTAGTATTATCATTATAATCATCATACATGTTGATGCGTAAAGCAATGTGTTGCCTAGAATCAGAAATGTATGCTAAATTGGAAGAAAAAGCCATGATAGTGACACATATAATAAGTACCAATTAAAACGGTTGATTTATTATACTTATATGGGTAAACGGATCTTTGGATGAGAGACCATTTACCCATCCTTCTCTATATATTGTACTCATCCCTCCTCATTTGAAAATAATTTTTAAGTGAAGAGAGCCCTAATCTCTAGTGAGGGAGATTAGGGATTGAGAACCCCCGTGGTTTTTCCCTCTCCATAGGGTTTTTCACGTAAATTTATGTCTCCATCTTTGTGCGTGCTTTGTGTATTTGATTCTAACATGGTATCAGAGCCTTGTTGAGGCATATGATTGTGTTTTCTGCTGCTCTAAGTGCTGGAAATTGGCTCCACTGTGCTGGATTGTCTTTTGGTGGTGATTTTTTGATTTCTCTCATCGCCGGTCAACCATATTGCGTTGCGGCAACCACTCCACGCGTCGTGGAGTTGTGGTGGAGGTCTGAATCCACCCGCCAGAGGCTGTTGCTGCTGCTGCTACGGTGTTTTTTGACATCTAAAATTGATCCGAACTCCATTGGTGTTGTGAGGTAAGTTCCCTGGTTGTTGGGGGAACAACCTTTGGTGTGAGCTTTGTGCTCTTAAGTGCTGTTGTGGGCGTATAGCCCGTTTCTTGGGGATATTTTCTGCCCCTCTTTTGCAGGAGAAAATTGAGTTGTTTATTGTTGTCCACCAAGTGTTCGACAAAAAGCTACAAAGAGCCTCGTTGACATCTTCTGTATTTCAAGTTCTTTGTGCTGAACTGCTACTCCTATTGTAATCAAGGTGTATGATTAAATGTCTGTAAGAGATAGTTAAAGTCTAAAGGCTACGAGTTTTCTGGTGAACGATCCTATGATGCTTGGAGCATCCACAGAACCCGACTCGATAAAGGATACCATTATGGAGTTGCAGTCCTTGAAGGAATCATTTACGAAAGAACATGTCTCCTTGCAATCGACAGGCAATGGTTCAACTTTTAATATGAGTAGAACTAGCAATGCTTGCTCTACCAAATCTGAGTGGATTATCGTCAGTGGTGCTTCCGATCACATGACAGGTGATCATAGAATGTTTCATGACTACAAGTTATCGTCTGGAAGAGAGAAAGTTACAATTGCAGATGGGTCTCCAGCTACTGTTGCTGGAAAGGAACGATTTCTGTTGTTGATCGTTTTCTCCTTAACGATGCACTTCATGTCCCCGATTTCCCAATAAATCTTTTGTCAGTTAGTAAGATTACTAAAGAATTTCACTGCAGGCTGATTCTTGATCACAATTCATGTGTTTTAGAAGATTTACAGACGGGAAAGAAGATTTGAATTGGATTAGTTGAGGATGGATTATATCGTCTTCCAGCTCGAGTGGGTCAAGCCCTTACATCTATGATGAAAGCTCGCTTTGAAAAGGACAACTCTACTTTAGTACGAAAATGACATGAGCGTCTTGGTCATATCAATTTTTCTTATCTACATAAGTTGATGCTTGGGATTTTCTCTGGATTGTCTGAGGATGATTTGCAATGTGAGGTTTGCCAATTTGAAAAGCATACATGAATTACATTTCTTGCATCTACTGGTAAATCTACTTATGCATTCGAATTGGTGCATTCTGATGTTTGGGGTCCGTCAAGTGTGAAGAGCATGGGTGGCCATATGTACTACATCACCTTCATTGATGATTTTTCACGGAGTACTTACGTGTACCTCAAAATAGAAGTGAAGTTCCTGCTGCTGTAAAGAACTTTATAAATATGGTAAGCACTCAGTATGTAACAAGAGTAAAAACACTCAGGACCGATAATGCTAAGGAGTAAATGGAAAGTTCCCTACATGTTTTTCTTGATGAGAAGGGTATCATCCATGAAACCTCATGTAGTTACACACCACAACATAATGAGATAGCTGAAAGAATATTGAATGTCACAGGAGCACTCCTACTCCAGCGAGATGTGCCAAAGAATTTTTGGAGAGAAGCCATCTTGACAGCTGCCTATCTAATCAATAGGACACCATCTGCCGTAATCGGGAAGAGAATTCCTTTCTCTCTCATCCATCCAGATACCTCTCCCTTCAGTTAGGACCCACGGGTTTTTGGATGTATCTGCTTTCTTCACAATTCTGGACCAAGTTGGCGTAAGTTGGATCCAAGAGCCACAAAATGCACCTTTCTTGGGTATTCTGGAACTCAAAAAGGATACAAATGTTATGGCCCCAGTCTTCATGTAAAAAAGGATGTTACTTTCTTTGAGAGTGGGTCCTACTTCTCTAAGAGATTTCCTCAAGGGGAGTCTGTGAGTACAAATGTTGAGAAAAATGAGAATGAGATTTATTTTCTTGGTGACATACAAGAGACTATCCATGTGCGGGAGAACAATGAACAAGATAGAGATGATACCGAACCAGGGTGTCAACCTTTCCTCCGACCATGACGCCAAACTTTCCATGGGAGATTTTGGCCATGAAAGCTCTACAAGTGTTTCTCTCCTTCCTGATATTCATATTGTTAATGTCAACCCTTTACTGGATGAGCATCCCATTGCTATAAGAAATCTACTAGAACTGTTCGAGCCTCTACTCGTTATCCAGTCGATGACTTTGTTGCTTATACCAATATGAGTTCAAGATATAAATGCTTTATTACCTCTCTTGATGCTCATCATATTCCCAAAAATTTTGATGAAGCCAAAAAGGATCCGAAATGAATTAATGCTATGAAGGAAGAAATGGATGTCTTGGTTAAAAAAATACTTGGGATATTGTTGATGCTCCTGAGGACGTTCACCTTGTTGGCTCTAAATAGATCTATACAATCAAATATGATGCGGATGGGAATGTCGACAGATTCAAAGCTCGGCTTGTGGGTAGAGGATACAGTCAGAAATATGGGATTGACTACCTGGAGACATTTGCTCCTGTTGCCAAAACGATTACGATCAGGGTTGTTATTTGTCTATCAACCCATTTTTCCTGGAAAATGTATCAGTTAGATGTGAAAAGTGCTTTCTTGAATGGTGATCTTAAAGAAGAAGTGTATATGAAAATGCTACATGGTTTTGAGAAGGACAACAAGTGTTGCAAACTAAAAAGATCTTTATATGGATTAAAGTAGTCACCAAGAGCTTGTTTTGAACATCTCCGTGTGGTTATAATTAGGAATGGATATATCCAAGTGAATGGAGACAACACCTCGTTTATAAGGAGGAATGACGAAAAAAGATCTATTATTTTAGTGTATGTCGATGAAATGATCCTTACAGGTGATGATGAAGAAGAAATTTCCAGGATAAAGAAAATACTTGCAGGTGAATTTGAATTGAAAGACTAGGGGAAGTTAAAGTACTTCCTAGGCATTGAGATGGCTCGATCTCCAAGAGGTATGCATCTAAGTCTACGGAAATATGCTCTGGACTTATTAAAAGATTGTGGCCTGTTGGGAAGCAAGCCTACTACTAATCCTATTGAGGCAAACCATAAACTGAATAAAGAGGATGGTGACCTTCTTGATGATGCATGAAAAGATATGTATCAAAGATTGGTGAGAAAATTGATCTATCTTACCCTTACTAGACCAAATATTACATACGCTGTAAATGTGGTGAGTCAATTCATGCGTGCTCCTACTACCTCTCATGCTAATGCAGTAAATAGAATTGCTACATAAAAAGATCATCGGGAAAAGGTCTTATGTTCAAGAAGAATCATGAGGTCACTATTGAAGGATACACTGATGGTGGCTCCATTAATGACAGGAGATCTACCTCAGGTTATGCGATATATTTTTGCGGAAATTTGTTTATTATAAGAAGAAGCAGAATGTGGTTCCAAGATCAAGTGCTGAAGCGGAATACTGAGCTCTTGCCAATGGCGTTACAGAAATTCTATGGCTAAAAATTTTGCTCCGTGATTTGGGAATCAAAGTTAGTATGCCAATACAGCTGTTTCGTGACAATAAGGCTGCAATAAATTTGGCCAACAATCCCGTAATACATGACATAACGAAGCATTTGGAGATTGATAGACACTTCATCCGTGAGAAGATTGATGATGGACTGTTATGTTCGCCTTACCTGAAATCTACTGATCAGGTCACTCATCTCTTCACAAAGAGGCTGCCTACGGTACAATTTGAGTTGAATGTAGGCAAGTTGGGCATGGTGGACATGTATGCCCAACTTGAGGGGGGGTGTTGAGTTATTCTACTTATATGGGTAAACGGATCTTTGGATGAGAGACTGTTTACCCATCCTTCTCTATATATTGTACTCATCCCTCCTCATTTGAAAATAAATTTTAAGTGAAGAGAGTCCTAATCTCTAGTGAGGGAGATTAAGGATTGAAAGCCCCCGTGGTTTTTCCCTCTCCATAGGGGTTTCCACGTAAACTCGTGTCTCCATCTTTGTACATGCTTTGTGCGATTGATTCTAACAAAAAGATATATATCAAGATAAAGAACGGATAAAAAATATAAAGTTCTTCGATTAAAACTTTAATTTAACTCTTAATTCTTGTGTCTAACTAATTTTGTTTGGATTTAAATCTAAAATTTAGAAATTTACTAAAGAAGCTTCTTCAAACAATGTAAAGCACTCTAATAACTAAACACATTGGTGAATAAATAAGTGAAAATTCATCAATATATGCAAGTTTCGATGAAAGCGAAGGGTAGATTCCTTTATTATTTTTGTTTGTCGAAACAGTATGCAATTTTGATGAAATTTTGTTGACATTTCACTGCTATTTCGTTGAAATCTTAGAAAACGAAACAAACAAGGCAATGCTTCGATTTCGATGACCTAGAGAATGGAAATTTCGAAGAAATTTGGTGGAATTTCATTGAAATTTGAAGCCATAGTTACCATTCGTGCCCTTTTGTTAGTTTGATCGTTAATGAGATGGACCAAACCATAGTTTACACAAACGAAGGTGTGGTTAAGGAAAAGCATTTTTTATACTTGTGTGCCTTTAAAACTATACAATTACAATTATGCCTACCTTTTCTGCAATATCATTTGTGCCCTACCTTTTTGGGCCATTAATAGTTACACCCTATTAGAGAGGCACACGTGCAAAATATTATTGCAATTGTGCTCTCCTTCTTCACCTTCTTCTACATCCTACTAAAGACGTGACCTCCATCTCCTTTTGCCCCAAACTCGCCTTACGCTTGCAACCCCTTTGTTTCCTCTATCCCGAGCACACTGTACCTCATGCTCACCACCGCATAGAGAGGGGAATGAAAATGAGAGAAGCACTAAGCTCTATGAGCAATTAGAGTAGTTAGGGATAATGGCGAACATGAGGTTGGGGAACAACAATGAGTATACAGTGGTCAAGAGGTGTGTGCGGTGAAGAGGTTGAGAGTGAGGATTGGGGTCGGGGGTTGGGTGCGGTGAGGTTGGAACCGATGATTGGAGGGGGGGTTGGGGCAAGGGTCGAGTACAAGGAGGAGGTGGTCAAGGCGGGGTTCGTGGTGATGGTGTCAGTGAGGAGGGAGGGTTGGAGTGTGGATCATGGACAGAACAGATGTGGTTGAGCGTCGGAAGGGGGCTTGGGGCAAGGTAGATGGGCTTGGGTGCGATGAGGAGGATGTTGGGGTGGAGGGGGCTGGGGGTGGGGAGGAGGGTCAGGGATGGGTGGAGGTGTGCAACATGGAGGAGGAAGAAGATGAGGAAGGAGGAAAAGAAATAAAAATTACACTTGTATTCCTCCATTTTCATTCTCATTACATTTTTACCCATAATTTAGGAGGAAGGAAGATGGAGGAGGAAGAAGAAATAAAATTACACTTGTATCCCTCCGTTTTCGTTCACGTTACACTTTCACCCTTAATTTAATACATGTTTGGGAGGGGAATGGGCGAAAACTAACCCTAGGGCCACAATTGTTAATGGCCTAAGAAGGTAGGGGCACAAGTGACATTGCAAAAAAGGTAGGGCATTGCATAATCTCAGAGGGACACACGTGTACAAATTACACTTCTTGGCCTTCATAAGATGATAACAATTTTTTTACGGCTTTTCAATCATTTTTCTCAAATCATTTTTTCTCGGCTATTCCTTTTTTTAATAGCCACCTCTCCCTTTTTTTCAAATAATCCGTTCCTTTTTTTCGGCTTTTCTTTTTGCCATTTTTTCTCGCCTACGACTTTTCTTTTGTACGCGCATTTTTTCAAACACAAAATTTCTTCTTATTTGCAAATGAGGCCAATCCTTTTTTTTCTGCCTCCATTTTTTTCAAGACACATGACCCAATTTGGCCTTGCCCTTATTTAGGGTTCCCCTCATGGGAACTCATCTCATGAAATATGGAGGCACATGGCGGCGAGGATTCCGCTCTGGAGATGGGGCTCGCCACCCTAGAGATCGAGGAAGGAGGTGGGGCTCATCACATGGAGATTGAGCTCCGCCTGGAGGAGGGCGTCTCTACCATGGAGCTCCCCCTGATGGAGGGTGGCTATCGCCTTCGACCCTCTTTTTCTTCTTCCTCGTTTTTTTCCATTGGTGCAACAACACCGCCTGGTTGATGCGCGATCGTCGCCTTGCGGCGGCCTGGAAGTCGTCGGGAAGGTCGGATTGGAGGAGCATCGCCTTCGAAGAAACATGATGCAAATGGGAATCGCGCGGCGTCGGAAAATTATTTTTGAACGGTAGAAAATATTTGGTAGAAGAAGAGAATGGTTGAGGAGAGAAAAACTCGTCGGTAACGAGGGGTTTAAGGAGAAGAACCGCGGAGATCGCGTGGGAAGAGAGAGAGAGGAGGAAGATAATGAGATAAACTCAATTTTGATTCATAATTGACTGACTAGAATAATGGACTACCCTCTCTTTATATAGGAGAGAGGGGTTTACAAAAATAGTAAATAAATTCAAACTGACAACCGACTTGCCTAATTGGACTCTAACAGATCCTAATTGACCTCTAATTACTTTAATTAGACAACAATTTCAATTAAAATCTACGAAATCAACGTTGAGATCACAGACGATCTCAATTATTAAATTGGACCACTATGACTGCTAAAAACGTAAATAAAATTGATAATTATCTAATTAAATAAATGTGGCCCCATAATTTGGGGTCACGCTGCATCAACTCTCCACCGCTTTAAAAATTCGGCTCCTGACGAATTGCGTGATGTCGGTGGAGAAATCATCTTTGAATTGATGTTTCAATTTCCGCCAATTCGATCCTTTTCAACGTTACGTTTGTAATTCTTTTCCACCGAGGGGTATGACTGCAATTGTTCTACCCCTTCACTTAAATAATAGCCACCATATATGTTGACTTGCAATTGGCCCTTTTGATAGATAAGTTTTGGAGGAGGGGTCTTGAGGTAAATTTCCTCAATTAGTTTCCTTATTTCCAGAGCCCAACGCGACTCCTGATTCCTCCTCTTTCTAGGGCGATGGAGGCGGCGCATCGCACGGGAAAAGGGGCGCCCTTGGGGGCGCGCGCGGAAGCTCGGCGCGGCTGGCGCCTTTTGCAAAGGCGTTGAGGGCTCCTGACGGCGGTGGCGGGTCGGCTGGGGGGGTCGCCTGCTACTGCGGCAAGGGAAGGGGTGCTGGGTTGGGTGCGGGAGGCAGTTGCGGGAATAGGGGGGGGTCGCCAGGCCTTGCGCGTGAGGCGCGGGTGCTGGGGGGGGGTTGAGATCGGGTTGGCGGGTTGAACAGCGGAGGGCGTTGGGTCGAGCGTTGGGGCAGCGAGGGCAGCGGGGGTAGTGGTGGTGTTGACGGGGCTGGGATGGGGATTGTGGTCGAGGAGGAAGGTATGAGAGTTACCTGGGGTAGTTTGGGTAACGTCGGGACGGCCGGAGGGGCCGAGGGAAGCGATTCCGGCGGCGAACTAGGGTCTGGAAGGTGCTGGACAGCAGCCGATTCGTCGAATTTTTCTCCTGAAACGATCTGGACAGCAACCGTTTGGTCTTCTTTCGCGACATTTTCTTCGTCAACAGTCGCGGTCGCGGCTTGGGTGGTTGACGGCTTCGTTTGGGTGTCGCGGTAGGCCTCAAGGTTGGCCGTGAAGTCTCGAAACGTTGAAGACATGGCTCGGAGGTTGTTCTGCAAATCACATAACATGCGCTTCGTTTCCTTGTCGTAGGCTTCATTGGCTTGCCGTCTTCGTTCGGATGAATGATGGTGTCGGTGCGGACGCCGGGGCGGATCGTTAGATCGTGGGAACGATCTAAATGCCATGCTCTGATACCAATTGATGCAAATGGGAATCGCGCGGCGTCGGAAAATTATTTTTGAACGGTAGAAAATATTTGGTAGAAGAAGAGAATGGTTGAGGAGAGAAAAACTCGTCGGTAACGAGGGGTTTAAGGAGAAGAACCGCGGAGATCGCGTGGGAAGAGAGAGAGAGGAGGAAGATAATGAGATAAACTCAATTTTGATTCATAATTGACTGACTAGAATAATGGACTACCCTCTCTTTATATAGGAGAGAGGGGTTTACAAAAATAGTAAATAAATTCAAACTGACAACCGACTTGCCTAATTGGACTCTAACAGATCCTAATTGACCTCTAATTACTTTAATTAGACAACAATTTCAATTAAAATCTACGAAATCAACGTTGAGATCACAGGCGATCTCAATTATTAAATTGGACCACTATGACTGCTAAAAACGTAAATAAAATTGATAATTATCTAATTAAATAAATTAGATAATTATTTAATTAAATAACTGCATTGATAATTAAATAGTTGCAAGGGATGCAACAATGCCATGGCTCTGGCCTATGATGATGATATCGTCACATCTGGTGATTACTGTGGTTCAACAGGTTGAAGGAGAGCTAATAGCGGTGAAGCTTTAAGGTTTGAAAGCAAAATAATGAATAAAGTTGTATGCCGGGCACATGGTTGTGCAAGAGATTACTCGCTAGTACATGAGAACTACAATGCACTTTGTCAAAGATGGTGAGTTCTTGAAGCTAAGAATGGGCTTCAAGAGGCGATGCGATCACAACATGTGACTACACCAGAGAGGCACATAGAAGAAATGGACATTGAATGTGACGAGGTTGGACAGAAAATTGTTACATAGAATGAGAACCACATATGGAGTAGCTATGCAAGGAGAACCCTAAGGCAGTGCAACATAACTTCTGCGAGTTATCGAAGGATTGTAGTAGGCAATATAAGAGGCAACAATTGAGCTTGTATGGGACGCTAAAGAGAGCTTGCATTTGGGTCTTCTGAACCCTAGAACTCCACGATGATAGCATCACGCATTTTTTGCATTGCTTGGAGAAGATAAGGGCAATACCCTAGTGGGTTTATTGAGCTATGCATCAATCCCTTTTTTCACTTAGTAAACCCTTTGGGTGTATTATGGTATCTTTTTTCTAAGGCCCTCTTTGGTGAGAAAAAAGGGGAGGGCTTATTCTATTCTGTGAAAAAGAAAGAGAGAAACAAAAAGAAGAGGAACGATGCATATCTAAAAACTGAAAGAAGATTGAAAATAAGAAAAGAAAATTAAACCGTTTTTACCGAAGAATAATGAAATAATAAAAAAGTGTTACAAAAAATGATGAAACGGTACAAAAAAAGAGAGGAAGAATCATTTGAAGAGAAACAAGAAAGAAAGAAAAAGAATGATAAAAAGGATAAAATATGTTTGTTAGAGTAAGTAAAAGGTGGGTAATTGGATCTCTCCATGATCCAATTACCATGTCTCTTGTTTAGTCCCACTTCATCTATAAGTGGGACTCTGCTCTGTCTGAGGGGCTATATGCAAAGCCCACACCTCCTGTATTCATTAAGAGAGATTCAGAATATAAGATCTGGCATTTTGAAGCATTCTCCCATGGTTTCACCCGCTACCTCACATAGTAGAGTTCCATGTAAAATATGAGTGTTCTACTTATATTTTTATGTTCTTGTTCTGATTATCTATTTTGCTCTGCATTATTTATTTCAACATGGTATCAGAGAAGTCGATTTTTGGGTGCATTAAGGATCATTCTTGAAATTCACGATTCTTTCATAATTTTTATTCGTTATTGTTTTCGTTAGTTCCGAGATGCTGAATTTGTACACAATGTTCATGATTCTCTGGAGGCCATGCTATTTATTCTGAGACGTTGGATTTGTACAAAAAATATGAAGTTTTTTCATGTATATATGTTCTAATTCTGAAGATCAACTTGACGGAAGACAATTCTAGTTCATGTTTGAGGGAGCAATCTAGGGTTCCTTATTGGAATCCTAACTTTGCGCAACATCTCTAGGCACATTATGAAGACCAACTTGACGGCATCAAAATTTCTGTATGTGCTCTTATCCAACGAGAGATTAGGGCTCAAGGGTTCCGGCTGAGGTCTCATGTCAGCATCAATCTCCTCGCGAGCCCAATCAAGATCTCCTTCCAATCCTAATGATCAAAGAAAAAGAAAAAGAGATGCTGCAAAACCCTATTACTGCTAAACTTCAAAAAGAAGAGGGGTAAATGCCCCCTCCCACAAAGATCTTCCAAGTGGAACCCATCACGCGGCGAGGTTCCCCCTTCCAAACGGTGGCCCTAGCCTCCAAATGGATGGTTGTATCAATAATATAATGACAAGCTTGACAACCCTCCGCGTGCGAGGTGACCTCCTCGGCTCCACGAATTCACCCAAGTGAAAGATTATGCGAGGTCACCTCTGTGGTTCCAGGAACTCCCACCGGTCGGTGATATTTCTGCACGCAGTTGAACTACTGATGAGCCGACATCTCTTCCATAGTAGCGCCGAGAATCGAAGATGCTTAATGATGGATTCCCTAGAGACTCGCAGATGCTTAATGACGGGTTCCCTAGGAACCATACTCATTTTCGATGATGGCTCGCTAGCAAACGATGCTCGCACACAAATGATGTTGGCTGAGACTACATCTTGGTGGCAACAATGAAGATGTCTCTCTCCATGCGATGGAAACGGCGAGCTCTCTATTCCAATGGAGGTGGCGATAATATCTGAAAGGTTTCTTTTATTGGGAACCCTAATATGGAATCAGATGTAGACAGTGGGGGAGATATTCATACTAAATAAAACCCTATTCTTATAAAAAAGGAAAAGAGGTCCCAAGAGAAATGGCCCAATTGGGTTGCTGTGGCTAAAAAATGAGGGAGCATTTCTACTTCGAGCCTAAGAGCCCTATATTCAAAAAAAGGGGGCATTTTATTTTGGATCCAAAGTTTGGTTACATCAGAAAAGGGGGAAAGGTTGATTAGAAAAGGGAGAAAGAGGTTAATTTGAGAAAAAGAGAGATTTTTTCATAAAAGGCTATCATACAAAAAAATCCATACGGAAAAAAGGAAGAGGAAAGACGATTAAAAAATACAACTTATGATAAAAAAGGAGAGAAAAAAAGGCAAGACGACTTATGAAAAAAAGCTGAAAAAGGAGAAAAATGCATGGTTTATGTTGTTTCTCCCAGCTTAATGATCTATATTCTTATTTTAACAAGTATGGGAGAAAAGGGGAGTGAAGCAGGACATATATTCTTCTAGTATTTACAAGATTTTTTATCGCGTCCATCATCTTCTACTCGTCTCTCCTCAAAAAGCAATCTCATCTCTAGGGTCCCTATATAAGTGAATAGACTTCAAGTCCATGTAAGATATGAGAGAAGTTGTTCTCAGGGTTTACATACTGGAGAGGCCCAACTTTATATATATATATATGCATTTGAGAGACCACCACTATACTTCTGGTGTTCGACATAGACGTCAACTACTCCATATGGACTTCTCTACCTGAGATCGTCTTAGTCTTCTGCTACCCATCCATGACATAAAGCCGATATTCCCGACTTCTACTGTATGGAAACTATCTTTCTAAGAATCGACTACTTCTGCGCAGGCCTCCTCCTAGTGCGACTACTCTTTGTGTTGCAGTTCTTCTAAGCGACTCTACTCTAGGCATGTCTTGATTGTAGTAAAGTTGCCCTCATGCAAGGTCTTCTCCCAACAACAACTACTACGAGCGGGTCTCCTCCGTCTCTCTCCTTATATTTTCTTTTGATGCAAGCTGTAGCCTTTTCAGCTCCATCTTGAGAGGAGTCCTTAGAGTTTGTGAAAGGTGGGTAATTAGATCTCTCCAGGATCCAATTACCATGTCTCTTGTTTAGTATCACATCATCTGTAAGTGGGATATCGATTTGTCTGTGGATCTATATAAGAAGCCCCACACCCCTGTAATTCATTGAGAGAGATTTATAATAGAAGATCCGATTCTTTGAGGGCCTTCTCCCATGGTTTCCTCCCACTCCCTCACGGACTAGGGTTCCATGTAAATTTAAGCGTTCTTATATTTTTATGTTCTTGTTCTGATTATCGAATTTGCTTCCACGTTATTTATTTCAACAATGTTTATCCACTTGTTCTTCTAAATTAATCAATGATTCTCATGTTTCTAACACGTATGATAAAAAAGGGAGAATGAAAGAGTAGGGTATCTGATTAGTTCTTCTACTCGAGATTACCCAATAGATATCCATCCCCTCTGCTTGTGCCCCACTCTCCTCATAACGGGGTCTCTTATTTGCGGCAAGATTTAAGACATGGATATCGATATCGTGTAGGTCATAGCCCCAAAAAAGGAAAATATATAAATCATAATGTGTTTTTAATACTGGGAGTAGCTACAAAAATAAAATCCTTAACAAATCGACCAAAGTCTAAAAAAAGTAATATCGAGTAGTGTCGGCTCAATATCGATGGTTGTCGATCGATATCAACCAATATATGGGGAAGTTTGTACAAAAAAAACTTCAAATCTTGATCGATAAAAGACGAAGTACCAATATCTCGTGAGATATCGATATCCTGTGAAAAGGTATGCATGCTAATATCGACATCCCGTCCCTATTGATACCCGATATATCAGCAATATAATACTATTATTTGAGTTTCTTATGTGAGATAACCCACTCTTTTGAGAACATTTTATGAGAAAAACTCGCTCTTTGAGGTCCCCATATGATAGAAGTTACTTTTGATGCTTCCGACCGAGAGCTCTTTTTTCAAGTTTTCGTATAAGAGAGGCCCACTATCGAGATCTTTATATGGTAGGATCACACTACTTTGGATGATGGCGTTCATCACTGCTACGTTTGAAGGACTTCCATTATTACTCCTTGAGATTATCTCATACTTCTACTGCCATCATCTTGTAGAATGATTCACGCTCCGGCCAACCATCTTTACTGAGTATCTACTCCAATCACAGGGCTCCTCCTAATTTTATCTCCTCTACACGGGTCTCCTCGTAGCAATGACTATTTTGAGTGGTTCTTTTCCCAGCTTCATAGAAGACGGATCGAGGGAAGATCAAGATATGTTGATTGTTTTCTTTTGTAACCAGATGCAGCCTTTTCAGCTCTATAACTTGAGGAGTGTTAGACTATGCATCTAGAAGGGTAATCTGATCTCTACAAAATGTAATTACTCTAGTCTTCGTTTAGTCCCGCATTGCCTAGTGTGATTTATGTGGTGGTGGGATTATATAAGGAACCCTACCACCTGCACCACTTGTATTAGAAGGTTATTATGAAAATCCGATCAGATGATCCCTTCTCGTCTGGAGTGGGGTAGTCAGTATGACCATCTTGAACCACTTAAAAGATTATTTCTTGTTTGTGATGTCATGTATATTATTTTATATCCCACAGTGAATGGATTTCTTTTGAGACGCAGAGTTGTCCAATTATGTTTCTGGCATCACATTCAATTTGTTAATCCCCAAATGTAAAAAATGCAGTTTCTTATGAGAATTTAGAATGGTTATCTCGAGTCTAGGAACACAAGCCTTCCCATAGACGTAAATACTCAGTATTTTTGCACTGAATGTACTGCGTTTGTAAATGCTCGATTAAGCATGGATGGGATTTTTATGACCAAAAATTTATAATTTTAATGGTAGTTGAATTTCGGATGACTGCAAATGAACTATGCATTCACCCTTCCCATTTACCTCAAAAAGAAGAAATAGCTGGTTAAGGCTTGATGCTTGAATAAACAGCTTTTTTGTCCACATATATGTACAGATAATTAGCAAGGAGGGAGGATTGATTTTGAAAGACAACTTTGAAGGGGGTGCAACATGGGCTTTTGAGGTTGGTACCCAAACCATGATATGCCCCATCATAGTCGAGGATTTAAATCCTCCTCGACAACTGCTCGTGGAGGTAAGGAATAGTATTGCTTTTTATATTTTATCTGCGATGCCAAAGCTCTCTAGTCCTTTTGGATTCACTTCATCCTCTGCTGCAGATGCTCTGTGAGGAGCGTGGTTTCTTTTTGGAGATAGCTGATTTAATTAGAGGATTAGGACTGACAATCTTGAAGGGTGTGATGGAAGCTCGCAGTGACAAAATCTGGGCACGGTTTGCTGTAGAGGTATATCACTTGATGGAACCATGCATTGGAATGTAGTGGTCTTTTTTATTAACCTTCCATTCGACATTTTTATCTTAATAAGGCCATTTCGCTATAGATATTTGATTTTTGTGATTCCGATCACTTGACTAATGGTTACCTAACTTTGGCAGGCAAACAAAGATATCACTAGAATGGACATATTCCTCTCACTCGTACAGTTGTTGGAGCCAAGGACCGAATCCAGTGCTCCCCAGCAAGGTTTTGACAGCACCAACATGGCAACTAACATATCTGATTCATAGACACCTCCCACTGGTGCTAGCAAACCCTTGTAGGCCATTCTATGATCTATGGCTCTTCATTTCTTCACGTCATCATTGTTTCATTCAACCTGGAGATGCTGTGGGCAGGTGATAAGCTTCATCTGCTATGAGTAGCATTCAGGCATCTTTGGCTACTGACGAGATAAGAAGGGTAAATACGCGCAAGGTCCTCCAAACATTTGGGTGCATATTTGGTTTGCATTGTTGTCAAATATGTTTTATTAATTTCCTTGTATTTAGATATATGAATTTTGAGGGAGTTGTTATGCTTCCTTTGATTGGGATGTGGGTTGGGAGCCACTATGTTTTAAGGGTGGAATTGGGGATAAGTGATGTAAGAATGTGTGCATAACTGAAACCAAATTCTTATAACCTCATTCGTATCAGAAGTTTGACAACTTGGTGGGATGCACTTGAAGACCAAGTCAATGGAACTTCAGGGAGAACTTTTCATTTGGACCAACAGTCTTTTCAATCGGTCAACTCGATGTCCAATGATTTGAAAAGGTTCTCCGTGATGGTCACCTTGTTCAAATGTTTTGTAGGGTCATCTAAGTGATCTAGTTGGAAGGATCTCTCTGGGGCTTCAATTCCTCATATGGATTTGGTCTAGAAGCTCATGAGTTTGGATGAAGTGTCTTTTAAACATCATTTACATGTTAGGAAGATGTGTATTTGTATTTGATACTTTTTTTTGTGGATCTTTGCTCACCTGAGGTTTGAAATTTATCGATCTACATGTCAAATCTAGGTAAAGGATATTAGCTTGTTGTGAGGGGATTTTGAGATATTTGAGAGGGGTCTGAGTTTTGTCTATCCTAGATGGTATTTATTATTGACAAATGTATAATGTAACGCCCACATCTTGAGTTGATCTGGATTCTGCCCAAAACCTCATGTGTGTTAACCTCAATATCAGTCATAGATTAAGGTGTTGTGGCATGCTGTCATATCGTGCCATGCTGATGGGTTTGGTTGTGTCAATGTGGATAGAGTGCTGATCTTCCAAGATATCGCTGACATGTTGATAGGATGCTGACAATATGTGGGGGCATGCCACTGATATATGTGAATAATGTAAATTTCTTTGCACTTTTTCTTGTGTGGGGGGGTGGGGGGGGGGGGGCATGACGCTTTATGTGCTCCAAAAGATTTTAATAATAACATATAGTACTTTACATTGATAATGTTTATAAGTCACGAAAAGTGATGTTTTTTTCCATTTGTCATCTTCTGTTCTCATCCACTGTATTATTTGTTCATTTTTTTATAGTTTATTGCTATTGCAATAAGCTCATTCTCGTCTAAAAAGGTACTCTAGAGCTAATCCTACATTGGCTGGTGGATCAACAATGAAGTAGTCTTAAATGAAGGAATTTCTTCTTCATCTGTCATCTACTCTCATTCTCCATGTATTCTTCATTTTTACGGGTTTCATTGTTCCTCTGAGTATGCCTATACATTTATAAATACTACTCGACATTCCTGTGTTGACAAACTGAATTTTCTGGGAGTCACGTGAATTAATCATGATTCTTTTTTATTTTTATCTTCTATTCTAATCCTTCTTGTATTGTTCTTTCATGATGGTTTCATTGCTCCTCTAAATATATTTATTCTCATCTAGTACCTTGCAATTCTTACTGATAGTCAAATACTCAAAGCTGGAAGAAAATATGATGAGAATTATTGGTATGGACCATACCAGTATGGTAACCATTGGTATGGGTTTTACGAGAATCGTTTGAGTGATGATTATATAGAGGACTTAATACCCTAAGTAGGTCCTCTTAAAGATGAAATGGGTAATTTTGAATTCAAAGGCGTTAGCGCATCCTTCTCCCCACCCTTTCATGATGTTTCATGTTCTTATTATCAAGAGTATTAATGAGACTTCAAGAATCATCACATTATTGGTGGTGATATTTTTTTCTTGATACTTTTTAATAGGAGTGCATGCTTTTCTTCCATATCCCGAATATGTATATGATTATGGTGGTGGTGCTGGTGGAACGAAAAGTTCTAGTGACACAAGAGCTCGATAATAGTATGATTTTTATCATGATTATTTTTCATGTACATCACCCTCATCACAAGCTTCTGTCACTCCTGATCAACAACATCCTCATCGAGAATGAGCTATATTGCATCAACGGAAGTTTTTCACTCATCGAGACATATGTGTTGACTAGAGTAGACATCAATGTATTGAAACACTCCAAAATATTTTTGACCAAGAGTATAAACAAATGGGACTATAGGAGCCTCTATTCATATATGACATGAGAAAGCTATTTCGAAAATTATTGAAGAATGTCATTGTCACAAGCAAGAAGGCATGTGATCAAGTCTAGATACGACAAGAAATTCATTTTGCAGATGAATCATAAATTATTACTTCCGTATGTTTTCTTTTTATCTTTTTTTCAAGATTATTTTTTGCATGTTCACGTCTCTTAAATGATATGTATTAATATTCACGGCAACATATATGGCATGTATTTAATGGTATTTTTTTGCTTATCGACATACCAGTTTTTACCAATTTATCTTTGAAATATTAAGATTGCATTACTTATTCATTGAGGATATATTGGACACTTTATCATTGAAATAAACCAATTTTCACCTTTTTTAAGTTGTTTCAGCATGATTTCGAGATATTGTAGGTATGTTGTCGGCATGCTCATTTTCGAACTTGGTGAAATGGCATCGATATCGGCATTACGATTATAGTCATCCAACATTAAGGATGATTTATTTACATGGACTAACCACAACCAATCTCGTGAACATGGAAGATGTTTATTTATTCAGCATTGAATAAAAATTATACATCAATTTCTCTAATAAAATGCGGAAGTTAAGAGTTTTTTTATTAGTCGGTGTTGGACATGCGATACAATGTATAATGAAAGTAAGGTGGATAAGAATTTGAAAAAGACAAGGCATGAAATCACCTCAGACTAGTACTCAAAATGGTTTTTGTGAGCCTCCTCTCGGAAAATTTGCGTTGGATCACAAAATAAATAGCGAGCTATCTCTGGCCAAAGAATTAGTAAATTGCATCAAAAATGTTAGTTATGAGATTTAATCAGCAATTAAATCAACTCATCATATGCTAAGTAGACATGCTTTTAATCAAATTACACTTACAATTAAATAGGCATATCTACCTCAGTTAAAAGTCTTTCCTTCAACTCTATTTGTATATGAGCAGGTTGAAAGGTAATTGGTTCGACTTTCAGTAGGCTTGACATCACATACTGTTAATATTGTATAATGTTAGATTTCCATGGTGTGTGACTTATGGTCACCCCTCTCTCCCTTGTATGTTCAAGTTTATACACCACTTAATATACCCAAAGCTCTTCAGATTCATCATCCTAGTTACCTAGTATATTTAAATTCTTTCCATTACTATTCATTATACATTTGTCAGTTATATGTTTAACAATTGTCACAGTTATACAAGCATGTTACATCAAGTATGACATTTAGAAGTTCTTCATAAGGTAAACTATGACATACTTATTTTTTGAAAAGTTTCATATTCATTCACATTCTTAACGAGGCATAACCATCAGGAAAAAGTTTATTCCCTTTTAATCAGATCTCGTATTCTTTTTACATCTTAAGGTATTTAATTATTGTGTAAGGACCTAAGCTTAAGGTTTTTGTTGAGAGTTATTTTGTATTTTTCTCTTCTTATGTCTTTCTTATGGAATTTGACCTTTCAAGTTTCTTGTCTCTGTATAAGAGAGCCCTATGACCCCATGAATAATCAAGTCTTTCATTTCCTTCTATATAGTATCCGAGCGACAATCCTAGACTAGAGCTCTAAGCCCCGTCAACCGCGCTCGAGGGGTGCACAATCTGTATTCCGATCCAATTCGATGTTTTGGATTGGATTAGTTTTGTTATCATTATGATGGATCGGGTCGGGTTGGAATTTTCCAAATCCATTAAAATGTGGATTGGATCGGATCATACCAAAATCAAATCTGATCCAATACTTTAATCCGTTAACATATATATTGCAAGTCCTAGCCACTACTCTATATTTCCTTTTGAACGCCAAATGTTAAATCTATAGATAATAAAATATGATGACTAACATGTAAAGTTGTAAATAATGTTGGACTATTCCTCTCTCAGTTTCACTCTTGACCCCCGATATTCCACTCCTAATTCCCCCCCACTCTCTCAATCCATTTCGATAATACCTCCTCCTACACAATGTTGTCCCCCTCTAGCAGATCATCATCGTGCCTCCCCACAATGTCGTCACCCCTCCCTTGGGCGTGGTTGCCTACTTCGCACAATGTCATGCCCTTCCACGCGACACTATATTCCCTAATCGTACTGCTACTCATCTAATTTCTATTAAAATAAAATAAATTTGGGACAATTGTCCAATATGTCTGTTTGGTATTCTTGGTTCTTTTGCTTCTTACCTTTTGCATGTTCCAACATCCAAACTTATCCTAAACAGAAAATTGGATTAGTTGTTTCATCTAAAATTTAATGTTCAGATGTACCACACTCATCTAAGAAGTAATAACATTACTTGAATTCCTTTTCTTTTAAATTAATATACTAGTTTGATTCATATTTTTCAAAATAATGGTAGATTGACTATTGATATAGCCTAGTAAATATTCTGTTTCAAGTCCATTTTAAATGAGAGGCATGTCGTCCAATTGGCACTTGGCAGGCTATATTTTAGTTGGATTAGCTTGGATACTCAATCAAGTATGAAAGGCTTATGATCTTCATTTGTTAATGATATATTATAGGGTTTTGAAGAGTGTTATTGGGAGTGGTTCAGTTTTGATATAATTTAACAATTTAACTTAATCATGGGCTTCATCAATATCTGACCACCTGGATTAGATTTTTGGCTTATCTAACTTGTCTTTGGATCCTTATTTTGTAACTTGTAATGTTCTTATTTGAATTATTTGTTAAAAATCATTTGCAAAAAATACTATTGCAACATTTATAAAAAAGAAACTCAAGTTCCAAATTCAATATAATTCTTTACTTTGATTGTGCATTCTTCAACTTTTTTATTTTGATTAAGGAGTTCTTCAACTTTAATATGATTATGTAGTCTTCAAATATTTTTTTCTTTACTTCTATCTATATTATCGATTTTCGAGCCATAATTCAAATGTTAAGGACTAGTGTACTATAAAGTACAAACATTAGAGAGTAAACAATTGAGTGGGAATACATAATTATAAAAAAATCAGAACCAATTCGATCCAATCCGTAATATTATAGATTTGATTGGATTGGATTTGGATATTTAATGGATTAGATTGGATTGGAAAAAGTTAAAATCTATTAAGATTGGACAATGATTAAGGTAAAATCTGATCAATGGCACCCTTACCCCACCCCCGCCATTAGCCCATTGATGTCGACGTCCCTCCCATTGATTGTGGCTCCTCCCCTCATCGTTTAGGCCCATCGTCGCCAAGGCCCACTGCTGCCTAGGGATGTTCTCATCCTCTCGTGATCGTTTGCTCCTTTTTTCAGCTACTTGTTGCTTCCTAGCCGCATCTTACCGCATCATGTCATGGTCTAGGGAAACTCATGGGCCCTCGCCACCTTAGACTCATCCTCGAGGACCCCATGCTTCTATATTGGCATCGTGCCTTCATGCACCGGAGGTCTTCAAGTGGTATGATTTTTTGGTCTTTTGGGTAATTTTAGACCTCTATACTCATCCTCTTTCCTTAGTGCATCCTTGAAGTTGACGGAAACGGTTGTGTTTTGAATCTGCACACATCTTGTAGACAATTTCAGATCATTCTGCCACCTTAGTCGTGTCCTTCTCAGATTCCTTTGTTCATCATATAAATGAGAAATGTTGATGTATCTTCCTCAAAGTTCTTCAAAGGCCCGACGACCATCATCAAGATGGATGGGACAAATTATGAACTATGGTCCATGCATTTCATAATCATTATGGAGTGCAACAACATGAAATACACAACATGATCCATCCAATAAGACTAGGGTGAATGCTTCTTTGAAGCAAGATTACATGTATGCACGTGTTTGGCTGTCTAGTACACTTATCACAATGATAGTTGACAACAGTCTCCACTCATCTCATTGCTAAGGCAATGTGGGACATTCTTGAATCCACATATTCACAGGCGAGGATTAAGAGAAAGAACATGCAACTTCAGTATGATATTTTCAAAACTAAGCAAGATGGGCGCCTTATGCATGCTTTCATGTTTGAGAAGCTTAACAACTTCATGCCTCTTACAGTATGACACCACACACAACCAGCTTCTTACACACACATCTATACCTTATATGGAGGATGCCTATAAGTGACTCAACATGAACACAATGCCTCCTGTCGCCACCACTCAGACCTCCTCTATGATGGCCACATATCATGGTGAAAGAGGCTCCATATAGTTCAGAGGATGCAACGATTGTAGCAGAGGAGGTGGGCATTCAAGCTAGCAATACGCATACTGCCATCATTTCCTCCTCTATGAGGACACTTGCTACCAGAAACATGGCCACCATATGTCTGCATGTGTTGCCAAGTAGGTGGAGTTTATGATGAATATGTGATTCATCACTTTAAAAGTGATTAATTAAGCTCGGATCCTCGAAATTAATTGAAATTTCTTCATCTATATTGCATAATTATCATTCATGCATATGTAAAAAATAACTGCATTTTATCATACATTATTGCATAAAATAAGAAGCCAAGAATTCCAGCCCATTGGACTTGTAAATAAGCTAACTTCCCCAATTTTAGTTAATTAATGCTAACTCCAAATCACCTAAAACCACCTCCATTATGTGCATATGACTAACAAGAATAAAGAAAAATACAAAAAATCACTTACTGAAATAATTGAGAAATAAAGCCAAACCCTAATTTCAAGATGGTCATACTAAAACACTGATATCTTCCTCATACAGTGTCTGATTTGACCTTACTCACTTTTAAGCTAATATACATTCAATTACCTTCAAAACAAGAACAAGTTCAAATGAATCAGAGCTCATATGTGAAAGTTGGGTTTTGAGCCTCTTTTGTACATTGTATATTTTACCCAATTTTAACCTATTATTTTATGTACATAATTAACTCTTTTTATTTTATTTATTTATTTATTTATTTTATTTGATAAAAGTTTTATTAAAATGCACAAAAATCCAAATCCAAAATAAAACTAAAATCAAAGAAACTACTTGAGTCTGAGTGTTCACTAACAGTCTATACAGAAGTTGTCTTTTTCGTATTTTATTTTTATTTCTTCATTTTCTTAATTAATAAAAATTCAAAAAATTAGAATAATGTGTAAATATTTGTATTTTATTTTATCATATTTTTATATTTTTTTATCTTATTTAAAAATGACAAAAAAATACAAAACCCCAAAAGTCAGGTATTCTATGTACATAGAGTACCCCCAAAATATCACTTTGTATAAATGAGATATTTTGATTTTTTTCTCTTCATAAAAGTTGTAGATCTCATCGAGACAAGCAACTTTCGTGAAGAAAATTTTTCTATCCGAGGCCTTTTGTTATTTCTTTTTTTTATCTTTTCTTTTTTATTTTTGAATTTTCTGGAGATGACATATGGCAGCTCCTAGAGCTGCCACATGTCACTCATTTTTGGAAATTATTATTTCATTTATTTAAAAAATATAAATGATAATAATAACTGCCATGTAGCAGCACCTGGGTCGTCCGATCTCGGCCGGTCGGATGACCCACCACCCTTCTCCTTCCTCCATTCTTTCTCCCCCAATTTTGGCCCCTTCCTTTCCAAGCACCGTCTCCCCGCGCCTCATCAGACCATCACCCTCCCGCATTTCTCTCTCTGATTGCCACCCCGATCATCCCAAATTAAATCACGATCGATAGCCTCCCCTCATGAAACCTCGTCTTCCTCCCCATTTCCATCTCGACCACGCCACCCGTATCCCCAATCTCTTAATCCAATCACACTCCCAATCTCTCCAACCTTCCATCGCCGACCCCCCTTCTCCTCGACTATAAAACACCCCCCCCCCCCCCCCCCCCGCATTGAGAGCCATCCGTCGATAACCTTATTCGACAAGGAGACGGTGATGACAGAGCTGCCTCCTCCACATTGCTCGGCAAGGTCCGGTGTCATTCTTGACACCGTTGCAGAGTGCCTCCGCACGACTGCTTCAACTCCTTCTCCTTTGAGCTGTTGAGCCACCTCCACATTCTTCACCAATGCCCCGTGCCGCCGCATTGAGCTTCATCGACCATCATTTTTGCCTTCGTGCCTCCACCCGATCCATCACCGGCTCCAACGTCAACAACCATCACCATCGACTTCAGTATCTTCATCTGCCATGACTCTTCCTCCTGGTACCATCCGTTGGGGTGTGGACACCAACTGCCTTTACATCTTCATCGACTGACGGAGCTTCACCTCCTCAAAAGCTCCAGGACTATCCGCGACACTCCTGGGAAAGTTCCATCTTCGTGCTAACTTCATCGACACTTCGACCACTCTCGCCAGCTACCTTCCACCATCGGAGGCCCATAACAGCTTCGACCGTCTCATCTTGGGGCCGTCAAGAGCTCCACCTACAGAGGTTCTCCTCCTTCGTTCCTCAGGACCGCACACCACGCCACTGGGGGTTGTGCCTGAGGCCCCCCCACGTGTTGCGCACGTGCAAGAAAGAACACGTGAGGGACAATGCCCCTTGCTGGGGATTTTGCACTGAAGCCTTTGGCAGTCCACCCCATTTACAGAAGCACCCTCGCCAACCCTCGTCACGTGATTCCAGTAAATTTTGCATAAAACCCCTAATGGGTTTAGGTAATTATGCTTTAGTCCATGTTCTACAGTTTTCTTTAATTTGATTATTGTAATTTGCACTTAGACCCATGCATTCTCCCTTTATTTTGAACCTCTACATTGCATCATTTATTTATTACAAAAATAGAATTTTGTTCTACAATAAATTATCTACATTGTGGCATGATTGTTAAATCTTTATGCTCTGTGGTTAAGTATTAATAATTATTTTGTGATAATTTGCATATTTTACCAATTTGTGCTTAGAAATTCATAGATAATTAACTATAGCTCCAAAAATTACCAAAAATTCATGAATATTAGAATTAGTTGTAATTTACATTATATCCACAAAGAATTGCATTTGCATGCATATTTTACTCTATAAAATCATTTTGTTTATTCCAGTAATTAATTTTTATTAGGTATTAAACTCAATATTTTTAGAGTTTAGGATTTTTCAAGGATGTTTCATTTATTGATATATCTTAGATAATTTTATTTCCTGAAAATAATTAGGTTTAATATTTATTATAATTAATTATTGAAATTCACACTATTTGCACCATTTAATTCATAAAATATTTATTTTACATCTAAAAATTCCAAAAAATATAATGCATTTATTTCATCATTATTCCCATCTTGGTCAAGTTTTGTAATTTTTGGATTCCTTATAATTGAAAATTATATTTTAGTCCTTAATATTGGTTGCATTTGCATTCCAAAATTGCATTAAAAATACCAAAAAAATATCGCCTCACAAATCACGCATGAAATTTGATAGACATTAATCTAGGTTGTTCCTTTGCCTCCTCGAGTTTGACCTTGGGAATTGCACAAGTAAAATAAACATAAAATCACTCGAATTAATTGAATAAATATTTATGTGATTATTTATTGATTGATTACAATTACTCGCCTACAATGAAACGACACATTCATTTATCCGCATGCATTTAATTTCCACAAATTAACTGGGGGCATATCGGACTCATCAATTTACTACCAATTTTGTTAATCAGGAGGTCAATGACCTTGTTTCCCCTATGAGGGATATCGTGACTCCTTCTACATGACCTACTAGCAGTCCTTCAGGCCATTTTAACCTCTACATTTGATAGTATCTCATGTATAGATTATGCACTTACTAGTTGCCACATGACAGATATTTTTGAGTGGATTATGGACTTCAGAGCATCTCGTCATCTTAGCGGAGAAAGAGTACCATTCACTTCCTATGGATCAATACATTCGAGAAGATTTGTAGTCATCATGGATTGCATGGATTCTCCTATTACAGGACAGGGAGATATTCAATTGACACCATCTTTGCATATGCATAATGTGCTTCATGCAGCTAGATTTTCTATGAAATTGTTATATGTTATTCAGATTACCAAGGATCTACATTGCCGTACCAAAGTTGACCCATCCTATACTATTTTTCAAGGTATGCTCATGGATAGGGTGATTGGGTGTGGTAGTGAGCAAGGAGGTATCTACAGATTGGTTCGGTCTCCTTGTGCAGGTAAATTTTCCATTCCCACTAGATCAATCTCTTTGTACATGTGGCATCACGCTTCGGTCATCTTCCTCTACATAAGTTGTGTAGAGTCCTTACACAGACCCCTGTTCAATCTATTTTCAGTGCGAGGCTTGAACCAACTCGGGAAGCATCACCATTCTAGTTTTCCTGATCATCAGGGTTATAGCAGTAGTCATTCATTTGAGTTAGTTAATTTTTATTTGGAGCGGTCCCCAGTCATGTTCTTGGTCACTAGTAGCAATAGTTCTATCTTGTTGATGTCAATAATTCTAGACTTTTTTTAAGTTTTTTTTCTGAAAACAAGTCTAAGGTTTGTTGTGACCTTCTTTGAGTCTGTTATATATTTTTCTCACACAAGTGACATGATAACTTCGTTTGAGTCTAGTGAGAAGGTTTATGTTCTACATCCTCTTCACCTCCACTCTTATGGCTCAGACTTTGCCTCATCACGACATTCACATGCCAACTACTTTACCCCGTGTTCATGTGCCTTTCCCATCATCCAGCACACCTCTGGTAAGTTTTTAGCACTTGATTTCTATTGATGGCATTATTGATTTGTCTGTACAACATGAGACTTCATAGGTTGAGCACATAGTACCTCGCAAAAGTACTATATAGGAGATAGATCACCCTGAATATCTTGATCAACTCATTACTTTTTGGAAGAAGAGGTATACTTGTGTTCTGTATTTTCTTGCAGCCCATGTTTCACTTGGGCATCTTTCATATGATTTCAAGATGTTTGTGTTAGGATTGTCTATTGTTGAGATCCCACGCACATATCAGGAGACTACGCGAGAAAATCAGTGGCATCTTATTATGGAGGAGGAAATGGTTGCACTCCAGTCCTGTAGCACATGGAGCTTAGTTACTATCCCAGCAGGGGCATCTGTGGTTGGCTGTAAATGGATCTTTACAGTAAAGCAACGAGTTAGATGGAAATATTGATCACTATAAGGCTAGGATTGTGGCACGCGGGTTAACACAAATATATGGGCTAGACTATCCCCCCCTCCTCGTGGCTCATCATTCTATCCTTCAGATCCTCCTCTCTATTGCAATGGTACGAGACGGGTCATTTCTTAACTTGATGTCAAAAATGCTTTCCTGTATGGTGACCTGCAGGATGAAGTATATATCACCAATCACTTGGGTTCATTGTTGAGGTGGAATGTAAGAAGATATGCATACTTCGTAAGGCTATTTATGGCCCCAATAGGAGTCTGATAGCATAGTTCTAGAAGCTCTCAGACTTGATAGAGCATCATGACTTCACGAGATGAACTACATGTCACTTGCTCTTTGTACACAAGACTTAGAGACGTATATTGTCATTTTAGTTTATGTTGATGATATTATTGTTACAAGAGATGACTTATAAGGCATAAACAAAACTAAGGAGCTCCCTGGATAATAGTTTGTCACTGAGGACCTTGGCAAAATACAATACTTCCTTGGGCTTTAGTTGGCTAGAAACCATAGAAGTCTAGTGATGCCACAGGAGAAGTATGTTACATATATCCTTCTAGAGATAGTTATAACAAACTCAGACATGCCACTACTCCATGGATTCATGCATGAATCTATATGATGATGATATAGATGAGGTAAACAAGAGGAGATGCATGGAGCTTGTTAGGAAGCTCCTCTACGTGACTATTACCAGATCTGATATCTCTTTTGCAATGAACAATGTCAGATAATTTATGGATCAACCAAGACAAGCTCACATGAATGTATTTTGCATGATCTTAAGGTACTTGAAGTCTTCTTTATGTACATGGTTGTTATTTAGCAGAGGGGCATCCTGTGCCATCACAACAATATTGGCTATGCAGAATGCCCCAAAGATATGAAGTCTACCACTGATTTTTAGTCCTCATATTGAGTTCATTGGTCTCAAGGAAAAATAAGAAGCATGCCATAGTTGCTAGATCTAGTTGTGATACAAGAGAGAACTGAGGTGATGTCGGTCATATCTGTTTTGACAAACTTAGCAATTGATGTACATCTTCCCACGTTGCAACAACCAGGGTGCTCTTTTCATTGCCAACAATCGAGCTTTCCATGAGAGGATCAAACACATTGAGTTAGATTGCCATTACGCACAAGATATGATACAAAAAGGCTTTATCTTATCAGTTCAGGGGACAGACAACATATGTTCTCACCAAGACTCTAGCCATAGAACCATTCCAGAGGTGTTGTTCTAAGTTGAGCATGATTGACATCTATGCTCCATCTTGAGAGGGGAGTTGAGCATTATTATGCATTTTTAAATTTCTTATATCTTTCTTATGTAATTTTTTTCTCTAGCATTTCTGCTCTCTATATAAGAGAGCCCTATGGCCCCTTGAATAATCAAGTCTCTCATTTTGGAATGCTTGGTCACAAAGTAATAACATATACATTATGATCATATCTTATTTTCAAAGCACCAAATATGGAAATTAGATTGATCATCATAGTTAATAATCCCTCCTACAGCATTAGTATGCTTACCACATGTACCATATTTAATCAGTTTGTAACTTAATCATCCCATGTATTAGGAAACACAATTGTACTGCATTTTTTCTCTGCAAACGTTCCTCTTTTTGCGTGCATCATTACTTATGCTTTTGTATTTCACTCTTCGAAATTGTAAAAGAAAATCACCTCTTTTGCAAACATATAACAATTATATCTTTCTATTATCACTTATTCCATCAAATTACTCTGAAAAATACATGATGCACCACCCTTAAATGGTTTCATCTCCGTTAAATATAATATATGTTATGGCGTGGACTAAACTTATTTATATCTTAATTAACTTTATCACATATTTAGGAAATATAGTTGGACAAAACCTTCTTCTTTTGGCAAAGTGATTTAATCTCACACACCCTACCTTTCATCGAAAGGTCAAGATAGATAGCTTTCCATATCCAAGGAAATGTAGCACCTCACATGAAAGGAATTGTGTGCATGGGGTGGGAGACACACGTGCGTGCGCCCACCCACCCCCATATGGATATTCATGAAAACCGTGGGTCCATGGGGGATCGTTGTCTATTATACGAATAGGTTTGGCATTTTTCTATTATATGCAAGGGTTAAAATGGATAATAATATTGTACCATCTACATTAATATCCATATCCATCCATTCAAATACTTGTTCCTTACACATTACACATCTTTGTACCATCATTTGCATATTTATTTTCGTCCGTACTATGAAAATGTTGTTGTACATTTAGATAACTTATGATTTTACTATGACGAATACATGGATGCACATTTAGTGCATGAATATCCATTGGGTGTATGGGTAACTGATAGGAATTACATGTTAATAATTGGTTGGATTTGGGTATTGGCTTTATTAATGAGTGTGGGGTTGGGAATATCGATACCCACTCCAAACCAAGCCAGCTGACATCCTATCGGTTAGGGGTTGAATAATTATTTGATAATTTATATTTTTTGTATTTTACTAAATTAATAAAATAAAAATAGTATAAGTATTACGAAATTATGGTTGCATGTCCAAGTGCTATTTGTAATTACTAATAGCCATAATTTTTAAAATTAGTTATAGCGAGGCCTCTAGAATTTCAAAAAATCATAGTTAGTCCATGTAACTTCAAATAACCATCAAAAGTAGCAAAAAATATCAAACAAATCATGTAGACTTCTGAAAATATTTATAACATAAAAAATTCAATGAGAAATTGTTAATTCATCTAGTCATAATGTTCAACTATCAAATTTTCATTATAGAGATTACAAACTCACTATCCAAAGGTATTTATTTGTACCTTAATATATAATATAAAACTAACAGCTTTTACCAATATATTCCTCTTCCACTTACAAAGATATGCCTTCGCGAACAAGGATGGAGCCAGAATAATTTTAAGGAAGGGGCACAAGCTAGAAAAATTATTTATCAACTTCAATACTATCATGATAACTTTATAATATGTCATCTGTATTTTTTCATATAAATATTAATAATCATTTCAAACTCCTTTTTAGAAATCTGATCAAGGACATCTATGTTTTTTAATGATATTCTGTATCCTTTTTTCATGAATTAATTGTATTCTAGTATTTTTTATTTTTTTAAATCTAATCTTATGGATCGACTTTTCATAACATAAACTATTCTTATTCCAAAATGTCTTAAATTTAAAATATATTATACACAATTTAATACATTCTATTATGAAAATTTTGAAATATTAATTTTATATATATGCATAAAATTGCACGAATATGATACATCTAGATATATATTTGGTCAATCTAGTTATAACATTAAAAGGAATGATAAACTCTATAAGATTGAATAACAAATTATTAATTTTAAATTTGTTAAAAAAGTAGAGATCTAGTTAATATCTCCTTGCGTGCTAATCGGATTTGACATTATAATATAATGGGTCTAGAGTGACTTTTTTCTTAAAATACGTCACTATATCATCCATTATTTAATATATAATGGTGATATTATCTATTACCGAATTATATTTTATACTTGAAATCAATGATGAATGTCATATCCGTTGTTATATCATTAGCATCAGTGCTATAACAACACTTATTTATTGTTATTATTCTAAATTTTACCTAATCGTCACTATTTTCTAGTTGGAAAATTAGTAACATTAAGCAAAATTTTGAAAAGTAATAATACTTAAGCATCATTATATGGATCATTGCTAATGATATAGCAATAAATATAACATTTGTCGCTACTTTCAATAATAATCTTTTTGAAAGAATTATGCCGTCATCATTGTATATATAAAAGCATATAATATAGTTGCAATTTTTAGGAAAAACATCACATAAACGCATTCTATTGTAGTGTGACAAATAGTTGATTAATTTTGTATGGTTCTTTACATTTATGTGAATAACAATAAGATAATCATCGTATTATAATTATTACATATTTATTTTATAAGAAATTACTAGTAAAAGTTAATCCAAGATAAAATATACTGGGATTTGGTGATAACTTAATGTTAAATGATAAGTTATTTGAGTAAATAATGCAAGAGGAGGCATGTATGGTAGTTTTTAACTCCAAGAATCTAAGAGTACTTAGTACATATATAGATGGAAAACTATGGGATTTTTTAAAACCTCAAGATGCACACATGAGATATTATATTCTCTCCAAAAATTTAAGGGGGACATGTGCCCCTCCATGCCCTCCCTTGGATCCATCCTTGTTCGCGAAGAATGTTCCTTAGCCAAAAAACAAAAGAAATTACAAAAGAGTCCGGTAAGACTCAAGCGCAAATGCCATGACATTAAAAAATTGTAAACAAAATAGAGATTGTACAATGAAGGATCTAAAACATGCATGATCATATGAAAATTGAGCACGTGAAGCTTCCCGGGTAGAATAATCTTCTTGTATAGTTTTCAAATGAATGAGGTGAGTTGTATTTTAAGTGGCAGTCCCAAATAACGTAAATAGCCAAATTTAAGAGTCAAGAATGACTAGAATATGTCATTTTTTGTTGGGATTTTTACCCTACGAACCATATAAACTTTGTAAATTACATTCTCGACCTTTATAATAACTTAATTCCCCCTTCGACCCCGTAACTTCTTCAGTCTTACCCCATAGATCCTGCCATTAATTTGAGACTGCTTGGGTTAACAAGCTTGGGTTTAAGTTGAGTTAATCAAACACTAGAAAATCCAATAGTATGTTTTTTCCACACTCTCTCCTCCTTCTTCTCTCCCCCTCCTTCCTCATCCACTCTCTCCTTCCTTCTTCACGCTGGCGGGACGAAGATTCCTCATTCTTCTTGATTCCAGTAACAACGACAGGCGGGGAGGAGGAGGGCGAGGGTGCGAGAGGGTTGGAGGGTCGCGTGCGGAACCGGAGTGCGAGGGTGGAGGTCGGGAGGGCCACAAGGGGAACTAGAGGGAGAGGACAAGGAAGGGAGGGCGAGGGCGGAGGTCTGGAGGGCCACCGATAGAACTGGAGGGCAAGGGCGTGGGCAAGGGCGGAGGTTGGGGAGGAGGAGGGTGAGGGCACGGGAGGACCTGGACCTGGATGAGGAGGGCGAGGGTAGAGGTCAGGGAGGTGGAGGGCGAGGGTGCAGGTTGGGGAGGAAGAGGGCGAGGGGGAGGGGACCTGGACCTGGAGGCAGAGGGTGAGGGCGCGAGAGGAGGAGAGAGAGGGTGAAGGTCTGGAGGGTCACGACCGGAACTGGAGGGAGAGGGCGAGGAGAAGGTTGGGGAGGAGACGGACGAGGGTACATGAGGACCTAGACCTGGAGGATGAGGACGTGGGTGGAGGTCGGGGAGGTGGTGGGCGAGGGCAGAGATCAGGGAGGAGGAGGGTGAGGGCGAGGTCGGGGAGGAAGAGGGCAAGGGCACAGGAGGAGGAGGGTGAGGGCGGAGGTCGAGGAGGAGGATGTCGAGGGAAATGGAGGTCGAAGAGGTGGTGGGTGATGGGTGGGGAAGGGAAGATTAGGAGGAGGTGAGGGGGAGGACACTTATGTAAATTTGATAAATAAAATGGGTATAATGTAAAAGAATGTAACAAAATATGGTTAGTTTTAATGGGTAAATGGATGGGGTTAGCCACATGGTCTGTGGGGTAAGGGTTAGCAAGTTTACGGGATCGAGGGGGAATTACGTTGTTTCAAAGGTCGAGAAGGTAATTTAAAAACTTTATAGGGTTCACGGGGCAAAAATCCCTTTTTTATTTTAGCATGTGGATGTGATAATATAGGCCAATACATGTTGATATTCTCTTTTTATCTGCAAGGAAAATTATTCAAACTATTAAGGATTCATCTATATTAAATAAAATGTATGAGTGCACCTTGATTCCTAGAAAAAGCAATATGAATATCTCTCAATGACTTTGGAGGGCTTATATCACCCATAAGGTAGTATCTTGTCTCTTTGTCCATGCACCACTTTCATAGGTTGGCAGGAAGTCTTATTTACATACTTGGCAAGCTCATAAGAACAAATATCACCTGACCAACAATGTGGAGAAAGTATTAGTATCAAACAATAGAATAGTGGTGCATTTTTATACTACATATGGTAGAAAAACAACGAACAAGATAACATAGAAGAATGGATTTGGAATCCCTATGGAGAGGCAAGAACCGCGGGGAGCACACAAAACCCTAATCTTCCTCACCTGATATTATGCTCTCTTCACTCTATCATCCTTAATCAAATAAGGGGGATACATACAATATAAACAGGAATGGATAAACAATCTCCTTTTAAAGATTCATTTATCCAATAATTTAACTCATCTTACCCCCCCCCCCCCCCAACCCAACTTGGACGTACATATCAAACATGCCAACTTACCTATATTCAACTCAGTTTGCACCATAGACAGCTCCTTTGTGAAGAGATCCACGACTTGATCAACAGATTTCATGCATGTAAGGAAGGTATAATTCTCCTGCATCAATCTTCTCATGAATGAAATGCCTATCAACCTCTAGAAGCTTTGTCTTATCATGCATAACGGGATTATTAGCAAGATTTCTTGATGCTTTTTGTTACATAACATCTTCATAGGAGTATAAACATTAGTCCCAACTCTTTCAACAAAATTTACAACTACAAGATTTCAATGACAACATGTGCAAGGGAACGATATTCGCAGCTTCAACACTTAGGGAAAGATACATAGTTCATTGTAGATCACAAGTGTCTGGAAGCCTTTGAGCTCCTGAAAATGAAGATTTTTTCCTCGCCTATCCTACAAGCTACTGACTAGTATCTCCCCTTTGAGATCATGACTGATGATGCATCCGAATTTCGGTGATCTTAAGTTCCACACAAGGCGGGAACTCAGTCGCTGAACCGACTACTCAGAAATCCGGACTACAATCAACAATCAACCCATAATGTGTATCAAGCAATAAGAAGCAAATGTGGAGTCAAAATTTATTATAACTCTACAAAAATGGGTATAGTGAGCAAGTGTGTAGAGATCGAACTCAGGGAGCACACAAGATAGATCAATGAAATAATGCACAAAAATGAATGTGATAATGTGTCTACCAATGCTATTTTTTTGTGGGTTTTTAATTTTAGATATTTTTTATTTAATTTTTTGGATTTTATATTTTTGTATTTTTATTTTTAATTTACTAATTTTATGTTTTTTTATGTTTTGAATTTTGTATTTTCTTTTTCTTTTAATGAATATATAAAACTATATAAAATATATAATACAAGAGAGATAAGAGAGAGATAAAAATAGAAAAATACTTAAAATACAGGAAATAAAGTATTTTTGTGAATTTTATATTTTTCTAATGTTTTTGTGATTTTTCTAGATTTTTCCTAATTTTTTGTTATTTTTAAAGGTAAAAATACTAGAAAACAGTGGACTAGGTTGCTGGCCGAAATTAAAATGAAGAGGAAAAATATCAAACAGTGTCCAAAATACCTCAAATTAATTTTAATTGAAAGATAATAAATTAGGGAAAATACAAAAACTGAGATTGCATTTTTAGGATTTTTTTAGAATGTTTAAGATTTTTACGAAATTTTTAGGGATTTTTCTAATTTTTAGAAGATTTACTTTGAATTTTTTTAGTGATTTTTGGAGTGACACTAAAAGATGGTAAGACACACAAAATATATTTTTTTTTGGAATTTTTCAAAAACATTTACTAATTTTTATGGATTTTCTAATGCAAACAGTACTAAAAATGCATGTTTTTGAATTTTTAAAATATGAAAATGAATAAAAATGCAAAACAAAAATATGGCGTGGAAGAGCAAACAAACAGGAACTTAACTTGATTTTTTTGGTGATTTTTAAAAATTTATAGACACATGAAATAAATAGAAACAACACAAAGAAATTACACTACTAGCAGAGGTATAAATGCAAATAATAGGAAATCCAAGGGCCAAAGTGTAATTTTCCACAAAATTTAGAACTAATAAATATATTTGTAGGACCAAATACAAATATCAAAACCCACAAGGGTACGCCTGAAAATACCCAAACCCGCACGTGCTATACACGTGCCTGGGAAGGACCTAAATGCAATAAACAAAACTCCCAAGGGCTGATATGCAAAATATTACACGTTACAAAATATTTCCTGGACTAAAGCGAAATAAGTAAACCCTAGGGGGGTCCCTGCAAAATGCCTAGTCCCCTCACGTGCACAGGCACGCGAGGTGACTTGGACTAGACCTAACTGCAATTAATGAAAGTTTGAGGGTGTCTACGCAAATATTACACAAATATTTAAACTACTGATGCAAATTTATGGACTAAATAGAAATACAAAATGGCGAGGGGTGAAAGTGCAAAATACCCCTTTGCGCGTGATCCAACGACCGGAAGCGATGCACTTAAACACGTGGCGGCTCAGGAGCGCTTGATGACGCTTCGACAATGAGTGGCTCCGATTAGATCTGCTGGAGGTGATCAACGATCGAGGCGCAAGCATATCTAACGGCTGGGGTGTGAACTGGAGTGAGGTCCTGATCTGATGGCGGAGAGGCGAGCTCCAAGAATAGGGAAGAACACCGGCGAGGGTGAACTCCCCGAGCTAGATCTCGGGCCTCCGACGGTCTGGAAGTGTGCAAGGTGGCCTGGGCTCCTCCTGCGGTACTCCTCTTGCTCTTGGTGGCTCCAAAAGGCTCTGGCGGTGGCCGGAGCTCTCGCAAGGTGGCGGCGGGGCTGTGGGGCTCCAGGCACCTCCGGCAAGCAATCAAAACGAGCCCCAGGTCGAGTTGTGCTTCAAGGACCTGCATAAAAGCGTGAGAGGGTCCAGGGCAAAGTGCCTGGACCCCGCGGTGGTGGAGTGGCGGCGAGGAGCGGCGAAACGAAGGGTGGCCGGAGAAAGCTCCGGAAAAGGATTCGATTGAGTGTATTGATGGATGAAAGTCGAAGCTAAGGGAAGCTATGGATTCCTACGACTATAAAGAAAAGAACATGAGAGAAACGACAGGGGAAAGGAGTATACCTCGATGGCTGGGGCCAGAGGTTGGTCCTCAACGGCGAGGTGACTCGCCGGAGGTGGTGGAGACCGCCACAGACGTCCCGAGGCCTGCTGATCGTGGCGAAGGCTCCCCTGTCACCGGAGGTTCGCTAGAGCACGAGAGGCCCAGTGGATTTGGGCCAAATGGGGTTCAAAATCGATAGGAAAGAGGAGAGGTAGTTTAAGTAGGGTTGACGGTCAGGCGAGGAAGAACGAGGTGTCGGGGGTGGATCAGTGATTCAATGCCCAAGGAAAGCTAAGGGCGTGAATCACCATTACCCAAGGAATAAAAGTCGTGAAGGAAGTGGGGCGATTTGGTGCAAGAGGACTCCTCGAAAAAATCACGAATAAGAGTCAAAACTCAACTCTGACAGGCGCACATAGGGCGGGTCAGAGAGTTGACCCGCCGGTCAACTCTCAGAGGCACCTGGTTGGTCCACGTGGACCAACCAGGAAAAATCCTCGAAAAAAGGTTTATTAATTCAATTTAAAATAGAAAATGAATTTATTAATTTTTGATTATTAAACAAAAAATATTTCTTATTTTATAAATTATTTTATGACGATTTTTATTTATTTTTTTGAGATGTAAAATAACAAGTTACCATTTATAGGCTATATAGGTATACATATCTATATATTTTAATATTTTTATTTTTATTTTGTGTATTTAATTTAATTTATTTTGTTTATGATTTTATAAATTTATAAAATATTTTTATACACTTAAATATATTTTTATTTTATTTTTCTGAAGTGTTTTATATACTTAATAAAATAGAAGAATCAATTTTGTGGGTATGTGTATAGGTATTATACCTAGGTTTGTGATATATACAAGCATTTTTTTTATATTTTCTTTAGGTTTTTATTCTGATTTTAATGTACAAATATATTATAAATAATATTTACAAAATTATAAAAATATAAAATTATAAAAATAATGAATAATAAATAAAATGAATATTTTAATCTGTACAAGTATACACTAGGGGTCCAAAACTCGACTTTCAAACCGTAGATCCGTCAAATGCGAAACCACCGTCATTAAATAGCTTATTTTAAATTATATACAATTAAAGTGAGTTTGACGGATTTCGAGTTTTTATTGCGAGATACAGGTCTGGGAAGTTGGGATTCTGGAATCTTATTCAGATCATAACTTTTTATCTGTACATTATTTTATAGTGAAATCAATTTTGTATTTTTATTTATTTAATTATCTACAACTTTCATGTACAAATTTTCTTTATTTGAGGTGTAAAAAGTGGAACCAAAAATATATCCCAAAATGAATAAAGAATGAATAAAATGAATAGGTATTTTTATTGTATTCTGGCCCTTATTTCCCCTACTTTATTCCTTGTCAACCTATTCATCTAGATGCCTAGGTCTCGGGGTTTCGGGTCATAAAATATTTACCATATTTTATTCTTTTTCTTTTCTTTTTTTATTCTATAATTTTGGCTTTAAAAACAGTATTTTATACACTATTTATATGCACATGCATGGATGCTAAGATGCTGGAATTAATGGTATTTACACACATTTGCCAGGGTTTTTGAGGCTAAAATGATAGAATAAAGATGATGAAATGTGGATTCATCATCCCCCTATACTTTGCCTTTGCTAGTCCCTAGCAAACACTTATGCAATACGTGTAAAAAAGAAAAACAAAGAAAAGAAAAAGAAGAAAGATGGATTAAGCTTAATTATCAAACTTATCTTCACAAAATCAAAGTTTGGAGCTTATGTCGGACCTTTGGAATTTTAGTGCTGGCGGAACCTTAATGAGAACCAGATTTAAAATCCAACAGTCCCTGAGAATCCCAAAACTCTGCTCAAGTCTCCTCAATAGCCAGGTCAGAAATACTTCAACTCATACACAAACCCTTACGACTATGAATCTGACTCGTACAGTGTAAGTGATAGTGTCTCTCCCCAACTAGAATGACAAAGAGACTGACTTCTTCAGTATGACAATCCAATGATTCCCCAATCCAATGACTCCTTCCTCGAGGAGTGGGTTATTCCCTTCTAAGTTCAAGTGGCAACTAGCTCAAGAGGAGGGGGTGAAGAGAAGAATGGACGGTAGCCAGTGTAGCTACCTATCCTAGGATGCAAGACCAGTGTAGTCAAGTCATCCAGCTGCAGGCTCACATGATTTGACTTTGATGCTCAAGCTTTCTTATTGACTATACAACATATTCACATACTTTGCAGGCATTTATTTTTGTACAGGCCTGTCCTTTTTTTTTGAAATACTATATACAACAACATTTACATAGGGAATTTTCCCTCTTGAGCCAGTAGACTATCCCTCTTTTGAAGCTTTATCGTAACCCACACTCTCCTGTCTTTAGAATTCCTCATCACTGGATGGGTTGGGATACACTTCCCTCCCTAGAGGAGGACAAGTGTTTCCACTTGTGTGCGTCTCATACCGGCAAATCCAATCCCCTCACCACTCCAACTAAGTTGAGCCATGTGAAAGGTGCATGTGTCCAAGTTAGGTCATTATCAACAAGAGTCGTACACGTGTTCTGAAATACTCTATTTAGGCAGTCAAGAATCCATTGAACTAAGTCCCGTGATCCTCAAAGAATTAAGTCAACTAGACCTGAAGTACCTCAAACCCAGTTCCTACAAGGTTCCTGTTATTAGGTAGATTTTAAGGTCCAACCAAGCTCCAATCTCCGGATTTTACTTAGACTCATTCAACTATCAAACTCAATCCGAAAAATGCCAATGCTATGCAAATGCGATGAAGAAAATAATTTTGTGATGCAATTTTCAAGATTTTGAACTTTCTATGGATTTTTGAAAAGATGATGCATATGCATTTTTTGTATTTTTCCAAAAATATTTTTCAAATGTTTTTGGTATTTTAATTTTGCAAATGTTTTTTTGGATTTTTGAAAACAAAGATTTTTGGCTAAAAACTAGGTACATATATTTACACGGGAGTGCATCTTATATATACAAGAAGTGGATTTTAAGAGTTTACAGGGTAAGTGGTCAATTTTATAAGTATATATGTATGAAGAATTTTTGAGGTGATGTATATAGTCCTCAAACTTATTTGAAAAAGTTTTTCAAACAATTTTTGAAAACTATAGTCCAAAATAATTTTTACAAACATTTTCACAAATGTGTACACACATTTGAAATTCATTTTGCAAAGGTTTTTCAAATAGTATGTATAGATTTTTCAAAATATTTTTGCAACCATTTTTCAAACCATTTGCAAATTATTTTTCAAACATTTTTATTTCACACAAAGAAAATAAAATTTTGCAAACAACACATTTTTTACAAAGGTTGAAAACATGTAACAAAACGTTTTCCAAATAGTTTTCAAAAGATTTTTCACAAAGATTTTCAAACTATTTTTCAAATATTTTGCAAAAAATATTTTCACCTGATTTATTAATCAGCATTTACAAAAAGAATTTGAGGAATGATCAATATCTTTTTATTAAGGTTTTTAATGAATTTTAAAGAATTATTAGCCATATTATTAAGAAAATACGAAAGTACGAGTTATGGCTTAAGTATATACGCAGTATCTACGAAACCCTTATACTTAGATTGAGCTATGTCATCATAGATCGGAGAGAAAAGAGAAGGCATAACCCATATTAAGTATAGGCAAGTCTAAAGAATAACTAAATGAATGAACGAATGAGAAGTTGACCGCCCCCCTATACTTAGGATCAAATAATCCTAAGTATAGCAGACTGTACACAAAGCAGGGAGGGTCAAGGGTGGGAATGAACAGATCGTACTCAGATTGCCCCCCCTTATACTTAGGGTAAGATATCACTAAGTATAGACAAGAAGAGGGGACAATGGAGAGGATCGAAAAGAATGCAAACCCGGGGTCTACACCCCCCATACTTAGGACAAAGTACGTCCTAAGTACAGAAAACTGTCTACAAGGGGCGACACCTTTCTGATACAAAAAGAAGATAGAAAAAGAAAAGAAGAAAAGAAGAAAAGAACGAAAGACTAGATCACAGCTCAGTGTGTATACCCCCTATACTTAGGACAAGGTGCGTCCTAAGTATAGAAAAATCACAAGATGAAGATGGGGTAGCAGTCATAACGGAAGAATGAAAGAATGATATGGACAAATGGATCTATACAGCGGAAGATGGAAGTGATAACCGTGTATGAGATGCAAATAATATGAGTCAAAGAACACATCTCATACCAGAAGAATGGGGGCAACGTCAATGGTCGGCGGATCATGATCTAGATATAGCTTCAGGCGCTGACCGTTAACACGAAGGTAGAGGAAGATGACAACTCAGATATATCGATACTACCATTGTCATGTACCTTCCTGACCACATACGGACCTTTTCACTTACTTTGTAATTTACCTGGAAATAACTTCAGCCTGGAATCAAACAACCATGCGCGCTGATCGGGCTCAAACTGTTTATGACTGATATGAGAATCGTGCCATGTCTTCACTTTTTCCTTATATTGTAGGCTGCTAGAAAAGGCTGTATCTCTCAACTCCTCCAGGGCTGCCAACTCTGCTTTCCTTTGTTCTCCTATACTCTCGGGACCCAATAATAACTCAGTAACTGCCCGAAGTGACTTGTGCTTGATCTCCACTGGTAGATGGCATGGCTTGCCATAAACGAGACGAAAGGGAGATGTCCCTAATGGAGTCTTGAAGGAAGTCCGATAGGCCCACAAGACTAAGTCCAAAAGCTATGACCAATCCTTTCGGTCTGGGCGGACAACCTTCTGTAAGATAGTCTTGATCTCCCTATTCGATACTTCAGCAAGACCATTAGTCTGAGGGTAATATGGAGTGGCAACACGATGGTCAATGCTGAACTCGTCTGCAAGGGCCCTAACCTTGTCATTGATAAAGTGAGACCCCCCATATGAAATCAGAACTCTATGTACCCCGAACCGTGAAATGATATTTTTCCTCAAAAAACGACACACGATCTTAGCATCTGCGGCTCGGGCGAGGATGGCCTCAACCCAACGGCTCACATAATCCACAACAAGCAAAATGTACTCAAACCCCTGACTCTTAGGAAATGGGCCCATGAAATCAATACCCCATGCATCAAAAACCTCACAAAAGTGAATGGGCTGCATGGACATCATGTCTCTCTATCCGCAAGTACCCATCTTCTGACAGTCAATACATCTCTTCACGAACTCATCTAAATCCTTGAAGAGAGTAGGCCACCAAAGGTCGGATTCAAGCACCTTCTGTGTTGTCCGTCTCCCAGAATGATGTCCTCCTGCATCAAGCTTGTGGCAGTAGGTGAGGATGCTATGCTGCTCTTTTTGAGGAATGCAACTCCTCCAGATGCTATCCCCTCCTTCATGATAAAGGACGGGACCCTCCCAATGGTAAAACTTGGCCTTCGCTAGGAAGGTCTCAAGTTTCTGCCTGGGCCAACCTTGTGCAATCATCTTGGCAACAAGATAGTTCACAATGTCGGCGTACCATGGGAGCGAGGTGATAGCCAAGATCGCCTCATCTGGAAATGTCTCTGTAATAGGTGCGCTGGGCTCAGATTCCTCAAGGTTATCTAAGAGGGTGAGGTGATCCGCCACCACATTCTTAACTCCAGGCTTATCCTTAATCTCAATGTCAAACTCCTGGAGCAGAAGGATCCATCTGGCAAGGCAAGCTTTGGCATCCTTCTTGGCCATGAGGTACCGGATGTCGGTGTGATCTGTAAAGATATTCACTTTAGATCCGAGAATATATGATCGATACTTATCCAAAGTAAAGACTATGGCCAGCATCTCCTTCTCTGTCACAGTGTAATTCCGCTGAGCGACATCCAAAGTCCGGCTGGCATAGTGAATGGCATATGGCAATCCATCCCTTCTCTTTCCAAGCACAACCCCTACGGTAAAATCAGAAGCATCCATCATGATCTCGAATGGGAGAGACCAATCGGGTGGCTGAAGGACATGAGCCGTGACAACCATATTCTTGAGAGTCTCAAAAGATGCAAGCGACTTATCATCTATAATGAACTCGGTGTCTTTCGTCAGCAAATCAGTGAGCGGTCAGGTAATACGACTGAAGTCCTGAATGAACCATCGGTAGAAACTAACATGCCCCAGAAAAGATCGCAATTGATGCAGATTGGATGGTGGATTTAGTTTTCTATTGATATCCACCTTGGCCGGATCGACCTCCATGCCCCTGTTGGAGATGATATGACCAAGGACCGTCCCTTGAGTCACCATGAAGTGACTCTTCTCCCAAGACAAGACAAGGTTGACCTCTATGCAGCGCTGAAGCACACAGTCTAGGCAGTCAAAACAAGCATCAAACTCATCGCCATAGACCGAGAAGTCATCCATGAAGACCTCTAAATAGTCACCCACCATGTCCGAGAAAATGGATAATATGCACCTTTGGAATGTCGCCAGGGCGTTACACAAACCAAAGGGCATCCGTCTGAAAGCATAAGTCCCAAACGGACAGGTGAATGTCGTTTTCTCTTGGTCTTCGGGCACAATGGCCACTTGATTGTAACCGGAGTACCCATTAAGAAAACAATAGTGACTCTTCCCAGCTAACCTCTCGATAATCTGATCAATGAATGGCAGTGGGAAATGATCCTTCTTGGTGGCCTGATTCAATCGTCTGTAGTCCACACAGACCCTCCAAGAAGTGGGTACCCGGGTAGCTATCTCCTCTCCAGACTCACTCACGATTGTAGTGATACCCGTCTTCTTGGGTACCACATGTAATGGACTAACCCACTTGGAGTCGGAGATGGGGTAGATAAAATCGGCGCTCCACCACTTCGATATTTCCTTCATGACCACATCTCGAAGATTCGGGTTCAACCGTCGCTGGAACTCACGTGAAGGCCTAGTGTCCTCCTCAAGATAGATGTGGTGGGAGCACAGAGATGGACTAATCCCCTGGAGATCAGCTATACTCCATCCTATCGCCTTACGGTTTCTTTCAAGAACCTCCATCACACGAGATTCTTTCTCTCCAGTCAAACCTGCTGAGATAATGACTGGGTGCATATCTGGTTCACCTGCAAGGAATCTATACTTCAACGACTACGACAAGGACTTCAATTCGGGACAACTAGGAGGTGGCAGATCTGGCTTCTGATATGTCTGTGTGAAGGCTACCAGATCTGCATGTGAGAACTCTCCCTGTGCATGAAAATCTGACGAAGGGAGCCCTGCTGAATCATCTATGAACTGTACTGGCTCGCACTCCGTCCTAGCTGTCGGCTCAGAAGGAATCATACAAGGCAAATACTCATCAAAATCATCCCAATCAATGTCTGAATCCGAGGGATCTGAACTAGAAGAACAAGATTGAAACTCTGCATCACCACTCATCACAGAACTGTCAGCCTCAACGGTATCCTCATCCAGGAGTGTGCTCTCCAAGCTCTCAACTGCCATAAGCTGTAAATATGGTGAATCTGCGGGCAAGGCGAGGTCCTGTGCTACCGGATCTATCCAAATGGATTCATCATCTGTCATCACAAAATCACACTCTTGTTGGACATCTCACTCATCCTCTGTCATCTGCTCAATGTCACTGGGCTGCTCTGAGCATGATGATTCTCTCACTCTGGTCTCGTCGATCGTCTCTATTTGTATACTCTCTCCCTCTACGCGAAAGCACACCTTCCCACTATCATGGTCAGTCGCCGCCTTGGCAGTAGCCAAGAATGGACGTCCGAGTATGATAGGGGTATCTGTTACCGACTCAGGGATCTCCATGTCCAATACAACAAAGTCCATGGGGAATTTCAGGCCCTGAATGGTAACGACCATGTCTCTCAACAACCCCTTCGGCCTCTTAATTGACCTATCAGCAAACTTGAAGGATTGTCCTACTCCGAAGAAGAGGACCAAACTCGAATCGGTCGAGTAAGGCTGCCGGAAGAAGGTTGATAGAAGAGCCGCTGTCTAATAGAGTACGATCGAAACACTACTCCTTAATCTCGCATCTGACATAGGGAGCTCCTGCACAGGTCTCTTGGCTGGCAATCGGTTCTGAATGGTGCAACAAGTGGAATGGGTGAGCACATGGATCTGATCTCTGTGGTTCCTCCTCTTCCTGTGGACTGTAGTCTTCTCTCTCAAGCTCTTTTAGAAGAGGGGATGTGCTCAAGTGCTTCCTGTAGAGTCAGCTGGATCTGGAATCTATCAATCATCTGGTTGCTGAACTCTACCTGTTGAGTATTTTTTGGATTTTCTCTTTTATTCCCCTTCGCCAAGCGGAGTGCTTGAGGGAAGGGGATGGTAGGGGCCTCCTCAGATGGAGGACTAGAAATAGGTTCCTGTGCCTATGAAGGAATGGAATCCATACAATGATCATCATGCAACACATATGGACTCGAGGTGGATACAGAACCCTTTCCTTTATTCATTTTTTGTTCTTTTTGTTATTCCCACAGTGCTGAGATACAAAAGGTGGCAACACAACATGTGGGAGCTCAACAAAAGTAGAAGTGGTGGCTTCCGTACCACTAACGGCATCTGACTTCGTGGCATCAGCACCACGCTCTAGCTCTACATCAAGTAAAATGGTGGCCTCAGTACCACCGTCTGCATCGGGCATCACGACGGCCTTAGCACCGTCATCTGGATCTCCATCCTTGGTGGCATCAGCACCACCGTCATCAATATCATCATCAGCGGCATCAGCACCGCTACTCGTCTCATCTGGCGCTCGTGGTTCCTCATGCGGTTGTCGCTTAGATGAGGCGCCGCCGGCTGGCATCCTACCGCTCCTAGTAGTCACGAAATCAGCATCATACAAAGAAGACATGTTACTCAAATAATCACTAGGAGAAGTATCCTCTGTAAACTGTACCTGTTCAGACTTCCTCTTCAGATTGTTAGGATTAGGCTCGATCTGTGCAGGTATGGCAGCCTTGCCCTTGATGATATCCCTCATCTCCTACCAGAACTCATCCATTTCCTACCGGAAGAATGCCTGCTGATCAGAAATCAAGCGGGCGAGGTATCTAGAGCTGGGTTCTCAAAGGCAGGTGCTTGAGAACCGGAAGTGTTCCCCTGCTGGAAATGAGGCTGCTGATGGTAGTGGGGAGGCTGGAAGTATGTCTGGTGAGGCTGCTGATGCTGCCTCCACTGTTGTCCCTGATAGACGGGACGAGGACCCTGCTGATACTACTGGTGGGCATACTGGGCTGCTGCTGCTGGCTGTTCTGATGGCCCTGAGCTGGAGACTGCTGCTGGGATGAGGTGCCACCAGTGGTCCAATGGAATCCGGGGTGATCGCGACAAATCCCGGGCTGTTGTGGGTACTGTTCGTACCATATCCCATTGAATTCCATCAATGGTTCCTGCTCAACGGGAGGTGGTGGAAGAACTGCCAGTGGTTGATCCGGCTGATAGACCACCATCTGAGTGTCCTGAGATGGTGGTGGCAGTGAGTAGTATTGTAGCTGCTGGAACGGCTCTGCCTGGATGTGATGGACCTGGCGGTACGTGGCAGAGGGCTGGGTAGAGCTGCTACTGCTGAGATCAGCCCGTGACTTGGGAGGCTGCTGAGTAGACGTCTGTGCCTCATGGATGCAAAAGAATATGCGTCTTCAGGTCACTCATGGTCTTCGTGATAAGGTCCATCTGGGTAAGACCTTGACTCTACTTCTTATCAAGAATCTCGAATCGGTCCAGCTTCTCTGAAATGATCCCCATGTCGGCAGCGGTGGATTCAGCCTGAGCTGCGGCTACGGACGGAGTGTGTGACTGGCATCGATGCGTGCAATCCTCTGATATCAAACTGCTTGTGGTGGGAGCTTCGGCTGTGTGTAGACGCGAGCCTGGGCCATGACTGTGGAGTTCTCTACCATTCCCTCATAGATATCCCAAACTGCGTCTTCTCCCTTGGAGAAGGAAGATCCACTACAAGAGGCATTAACAAGCCCCTGCAGCTCTGGTGTCAGCCCACAGAAGAAACTCTGAACCAGATTGGGCTTGGATATGTCGTGATGTGGACACCGGTCAATGAGCTCTCTGAGTCGGTCCCAAGCCTCATGGAACTGCTCATTCGGGACCATGGTGAAGTTGTTGATCGTAGCTCGTGCTGCTTGGTCCGGCCGAGTGGATAGTACTTGTTCAAGTACTCGTGCCGGAGCTGTGCCCATGATGCGACGTACCTCCCAAGATGCTTCAGCAAGTAGGCTGCTCTATCAGCTAATGAGAATGGGAAGGCAATCATCTTGATTGTGTCCTCGTCCACCAGTCTATCGTGGACAGTGCTGCAAATCATCTCAAACTCCTACAGATGGAGATGAGGCTCCTCGGTGGCTAGCTCGTGAAACTTGGGCAATAGCTGGATGGTCTGCGGGCGAAGCTCAAAGTTCCCAACAATGGGAGGAATCTGAATCCATTGGTGAGTGAGGGTCGCGACTGGGTTGTGCAATTGCCTCATAGTCATCGGCGGCGGCCTCTCCTGGTTAGGTTCTCCACCTTCTCCTGCGGCTTCTGGTATGTCTCCTCCACTGCCCTCAGGTCTATCGTCTCTTCCTTCTCGCTTCTGTGCTATCTCCCTCATGAGGTCACCCTTGAATACTCCCTGGTCTCTGATCTGTCTCTGCATGGTTTTCAGGGATGCTAACTGTCACGACCCCATTTCTCGGGCCGTCGGATCCTCCCATAACCGGATCTGGTTACTCAGCAATAATTTATTCAGCAATCACAACTAACATTCAGAAATATACTGCAAATAAAAATACTCGGAAGAAAGTATTTCAACACTTTTCCATTCACAAAATAAAGTTCAGATGATACACTGTTCCACTATAACCATTTACATTTACATCAGCTTGAAAGGAAAATATACAAAAGATCACTAACTACCTTAAAAAGTAAAGCTACTGTGGCTGGCTGGATGTCTAGTATGTAAGCTGGATGAATTTTTAAAGTCCTTGCGATAGCTCACCGATACCTGTTGGGTTTTCCATAAATCATAAGATAAAAAATAACGAATGCTAAGTAACGAAAAAGAGAAAAGCAAACAAATTGTGTAATTTTTCAAAACTTGATATCACAAAAATTTCATTCCTTCTCATTAATTTAAGTCCTATTCCTTTCTATTCCACATCAGAGATTAGTCCAGGGGAACCCCACCATTCTTGGACTCCGAAGCTGTGGACACTTCGGGATTAGAGATTGTGTTGATCTTGGTAAGCTTATGCCGCCGCACGTCGCCTCAACCAATCCTCCAATACTACCCTGACAATTTCCTTTTCTTTTATTAAATAGGGTCTCAACCCTCAGCCTGGAAAATCAAATGAGCACACCGTCCTCGAGGACTCGGTTGCTTAAAACCTTAGGCTAACATGTAATCATATAACCTAGCGACTTTAAATACATGTTATCGTGACCCAGCCGCTATTGAACCACCCGTGCATCCACATGGCACGACCACATCTTCCGTCGTTCCAACCCGAATATATTGGCTCCCGGTACCACGCGTTGCAAAACATTCATTTCGTGCGCACTTATCATAACAGGGCAATCGTGTACCGCCTAGGTAGGGAAACACCAATACGGGTTCCTTCTGACAAACCTACAGGTTGCATGCCCGACCTGTAGTTCTACTCTCAGTCATCCTTAACGTGACACATGATCCTTTTCAGGATCCAACTCAAATCACATCAATTCACATGATGTAATTCTTTCGTTAAGTCTACGATTTGCATAATCAGCAATACTTAGTATAGACTCACATATATATATATATATATATATATATTCGTATTTATGCCTATTTTAACTCCCAAACCCTAACTTTTAAAGCCACCACATCAATATGATGCTTAAACCTTATTTTAGTGGGAATCACAAAGCAATTCTTCAGACTTTTTTCAAAAATAGCCAAAATTAGGGTTCTTCGCAGTAAAGAACACAAAATCAGGAATTTCAATAATTTCGTATGAAAACCCAACAGCAAAGGGAAGGATTTCGTTACCTAATCGAGCTCTCTCTCGTGTATGCAAGGCTTTATCGAGTTTCGTTTTTAGAAAGGCTATTTTAAGGCTCCTGAAAAGATGGAATTTCATTTTTCGTATCAAAACGCTAAGAACATGTTAAGAATGCAAAGAACGAACGAAGAACGCGAAGAACACGAAGAACACGAAGAACGTCAAGAACATATTTTCTCTTAAAATTTCGGCAGAGTTTCCCCTTATATCGGGACATATTTCTCGGAAAATTTCGGCAGAGTTTCCTCTTATATCGGGACATATTTCTCTTTCTTCGGAAAATCATAACAATTCGAAACGAAGTCCGATTCACACGAAACAAATTTTGTTGGTTTTCTCTTGACGAGCCAGATCTTATTATATAGGATCCGAGATATACCAAGTTCAAGGCTTTACAATTATAACAACCTTAAAGGAAGTCTCGTCCTCGAGACTAGAAATGTAGGCATAACAACCTTAAAGAGGATTGAAACCATAACAACCTTAAAGAGAATGAACGTCATGTCATTTAAAATGAACATATACATAATACATAATGTTATCATTCAAACAAGTACGAGTATTTCTCTCTCATTTCTACCTCAGGTTCCCATGTGGCTTCTTCAAACTCTTGATTTCGCCACAATACTTTAACTAGAGGCACCTCTTTGTTTCTCAACTTCTTGATATCCCTTTCAAGTATTTGCACAGGTATCTCTTGGTATGTCAAGTTTGGCTCAACATGTAAATCATCATAACTTATCTTATGCTCTGGATCCCTAATGTACTTTCTCAGATTTGATACATGAAATACATCATGTATTGCCGAAAGATGTGGAGGAAGTGCAAGTCTATATGCAACTTTTCCAATCTGTTGAATAATTTCAAAGGGACCCACAAACCTGGGTGCTAACTTCCCACGCAAGCCAAACCTCTGAACACCCTTCATAAGTGATACTTTGAGAAATACAAAGTCACCTACCTCAAATTCAAGGTCTCTTCGCCTGGTATCACTATAACTTTTCTGGCGACTCTGAGCAGTTAATAGTCTTTTTCTAGCAAGTTCTACAGCTTCCCGTGTCTCCTGAAGTCTATCTGAATCATAAAGGTTCTTTATTCTGACCTCTTGCCAACACAAAGGAGTAGTACACTTTCGTCCATATAGTGCTTCAAATGGTGCCATGACTATACTTGTATGGTAACTATTATTGTAGGTGAATTCTACAAGAGGCAAATGTTTAATCCACAATCCCTTCCATTCTAAGGCACATGCTCGTAGCATATCCTCTAGTGTTTGAATCGTACGTTCTGACTGACCACCTGCTTGTGGATGATATGCTGTACTCAAGCATAGTTGTGTACCTAAAGCTTTCATGAAGTTCTCCCAATAGTGTGAGGTGAATCGTGAATCTCGATCAGAAACTACTTCCTTCGGGATACCATGGAGGCGAATCACATGTGTAATATATAACTCAGCAAGCTGGTCTAGAGTGAAAGATAAACTTATCGGAATGAAGTGTGCTACCTTTGTCAGACGATCTATTATAACCCAGATACTATCTTTACTACCAGTCGTCTGAGGTAAGCCAGTAACGAAATCCATGGAAATGCTTTCCCATTTCCATTCAGGTATAGGGAGGGGTTGCAATAATCCTGATGGCTTTTGGTGTGAAGCCTTTACCCGCTGGCAAGTGAAACATGAATTCACAAACTCAGCAACATCTTTCTTCATTCCTGGCCACCAAAAGTATGAATGAAGATCCTTATACATCTTCGTAATTCCTGGATGAATAGATAATCTAGAACAATGAGCTTCTCGTGAGATGTCTTTCCTTAGTTCATGTGTGTTTGGTACACAAACTCTGTGATGATTATACAGTAAACCATCTTGTATCTGGAATCCCTCTATCTTATTCTTCTCAAGTTGTTGTTTCAAGTCTTTAAGGACTGGATCATCCTCCTGTCCTTTCTTTATTTTATCCCATATTTCTGGTTTGTATTGATGAGGAATAGTTATAGTATCAGCACTACTATCAAATGGTTTCCATTCACTTAACGTTGATAGTAAACCCCAGAAGTGGATAACACTCACTAACCCAGGTGAATAAGTTCTTCTGCTAAGGGTATCTGCTACGAGTTCCCCTTACCAGGGTGGTAGGAGATAGTGCAATCATAGTCTTTCAGCAACTCTAGCCACCGTCTCTGTCTCATATTGAGTTCCTTCTGATCAAATAGATATTTTAAGCTTTTATGATCGGTGAAGATTTCAAAAGTAATACCATACATGTAGTGTCTCCATATCTTTAAAGCGAAAACTACGACAGCTAATTCAAGGTCATGTGTTGGGTAGTTCTTCTCATGTGTCATGAGCTGTCGTGATGCATACGCAACTACCTTACCATGTTGCATAAGGACCGCCCCAAGTCCTTCTTTAGATGCGTCAGTGTACACTGTAAACCCTTCACTCCCGGAGGGTAGAGTAAGGATGGGTGAAGATGTTAGGCATTCTTTCAGTGTCTGAAAACTAGCTTCACTTGTATCAGACCATAAGAATGGGACCTCCTTTTGAGTTAGTCTAGTCATTGGCAATGCTATCCATGAAAAGTCCTTCACAAATCTTCTATAATATCCAGCTAATCCCAGAATAGATCGTATTTCTGTGACAGTCTTCGGACGTTCCCAACTCATCACCGCACTAACCTTTGTAGGATCAACTGATATACCTTCCCCAGAAATAACATGGCCTAAGAAAGATACTTCAGATAGCCAGAAGTCACATTTGTTATATTTAGCATACAGTTTGTTCTTCCTTAGAGTTTCAAGTGCCTTCCTGAGATGATGTTCATGCAGATACTTATCCTTTGAGTAAATAAGCACATCATCAATAAAGACTACTACAAAGTGATCTAATAACTCCTTGAATACTCTATTCATGAGATCCATGAAGGCTGCTGGGGCATTTGTCAGTCCAAAAGGCATAACTAAGAATTCATAATGCCCGTATCTAGTTCGAAAAGCTGTCTTAGGAATATCTGTATCTTTAATTTTCAACTGATGGTATCCAGATCTTAAATCAATCTTGGAATACACAGTTGAACCTTGTAACTGATCAATGAGATCATCTATTCTTGGCAAAGGATACTTGTTCTTTATTGTCCTCTTGTTTAGTTGTCTATAGTCAATGCACAACCGCATCGACCCATCCTTTTTTCCTAACAAATAAGACAGGTGCACCCCATGGTGAAGTACTAGGACGAATGAATCCTTTATCTAACAGTTCTTGCAATTGTACCTTTAACTCTCGTAACTCAGCTGGTGCCATCCTATACGGAGGGATAGAGATAGGCTGAGTATCAGGTATGAGAGAGATTTCAAATTCAATCTCTCGCTCAGGTGGTAATCCAGTTAGTTCCTATGGAAATACATCAGTAAACTCGCACACTATAGGCACATCTTCTATCATTCTTTCTGACCCTGATGTAGTGGATACATAAGCTAAATAACCTTGGCACCCTTGCTCTAACAACTGTTGTGCCTTCAATGTAGAGATATATTTGATATTATCATTGGATGTCTTTCCAATAAACTGGAACTCTATCGAGTTAGGAAGGTGAAATGTTACTGTCTTCTGGAAACAATCAAGACATGCATGATGCCTTTCTAACCAATCCATTCCTAGTATAAGATCAAAGTCCTCCATTTCGATTAGTAGTAGTGAAACAGGTAACTGATGTCCCGCTATCAGTATTATACAATTATCCAGGATTTCTCGGATTATAAATACTTGTCCTCATGGTCCCTTGATCAGATAGGACTGTTGTACTTCTACTGGTATCTTACCCAAAGTGGGTACTAACCGTCGAGCAATAAATGAATGTGAAGCACCAGAATCAAATAAGGCATGTACTGAAAAGCCATGAATAGTAACGGTGCCTCGTACGACTGTGCCTGAGTGGTAGGCTTGTTCCTCAGTAATTGCATTGAGCTGGCCATTAGGAATAGGCAAGCTAGAACCCGCAACACTTTGTAGTGGTTGTTGTGTAGGAGACGCTCCTTGTGAGCCTCGACCTCTACCATGTCTTCCTCCATGTGTTGCTCCATTGCTCGAGGTGGATGTTATACTATTAATTGGGGTTGATTTAAACCCTGAACCTCTCAACTTCGGACAATCTTTCTTGATGTGGCCTTCCTGATGACAGTAAAAACACACACGTGCTCCTGTTTGAGCTGAAGATCCAGCCACAGAGGTGCTAGCTCCTGCTGCTGAGTCGCGAGGATATAGTGGAGGTCTAGAGAAACCCCTTCTTCCTGATAATTCCTGACCCAAGGTCTGTGGTGAGCTTATTTTGGAACCGACTAGATGATAGCGACGATCTCTACGATTATAATGTGTCTTGCTTTTGGATGGTCCACCATTAAAGTGGAAACTTCTTCTTTGGCGGTTTTCATCCCTCTCCATCCCAATACGAGAGGCGATGTCCATTGCTTCATCTACGACAGTGGCTCTAAAATCAGCAAGCTTTTCTCGTAGATCTCCCTGAAGACCGCTAACAAATTTGGTAAGACACTCTTGTGATGAAGCTTCTAGAGCTGGTGAGTACCGTAGTAGCTCAGTAAAGTGGATATGATAATCTCGTACAGTCTTAGAACCCTGATTCAGAGAAGCCAACTCTCTCCTCTTTAATTCTTCCCAATGAGAGGGACATAAGTGAGCTCAGAATCTCTCTTCGAAGATATCCCATGGAACAAGATCTGCTAACTTCTTGGAAATTGCTCTCCACCATCGTCTTGCATAGTCTGCTAAGGAGTAATCAGCAAAGTGCACCCAAGTATCTATTGGTGTGTGTATTATTCTCAACATCCTACTGACGTCATCAAGCCATAATTCAGCCTCGGTAGGTGTCTCTACACCTTTGAATCGAGGAATTTTTCCCTTTCGGTAATTATCTAGTATTGTTTGGTGTCTAAGAAGGGCCTTCTCCATTGCTCCTTCAGCCGGGGTAGGAGCAGACTTAGTTAAAGGATGGTAATTAGATTCTTCCTCAGAAAGATGGACAGAACCTTCAATCCTAGCATCCGCAGGCTTAGATGCCTCGGGTCTCTCAGCTTGTGCATTGAGCCTCTCCTCCAATGCTTGTTGCCTTGCCCCATGTCTTGGAGCATTGCCATCGTAGCCGCTAATTGTCTAGACATGTCTTGGTCTGCCATGATCCTGGGATGAGTCAAGGTCAAAGGTTAGATCCTATATGTCTTAGCATGATGTACATAAGGGACAATGACTTGTGAAAGGTACTACAGTCATTTATTAAGATCAAAGGATCTTAATACAACCTTAGTTTCTGAATACCGCTCATAGTTATTAATTACTAAATAAATTACTGGAGTAACCAAGCTCTGATACCAATCTGTCATGACCCATTTCTGGGGCCGTCGGATCCTCCCATAACCGGATCTGGTTACTCAACAATAATTTATTCAGCAATCACAACTAACAATCAGAAATATAATGCAAATAAAAATACTCGGAAGAAAGTATTTCAACACTTTTCCATTCACAAAATAAAGTTCAGATGATACACTGTTCCACTATAACCATTTACATGTACATCAGCTTGAAAGGAAAATATACAAAAGATCACTAACTACCTTAAAAAGTAAAGCTACTGTGGCTGGCTGGATGTCTAGTATGTAAGTTGGATGAATTTTTAAAGTCCTTGCGATGTCTCACCGATACCTATTGGGTTTTCCATAAATCATAGGATAAAAAATTAGCGAATGCTAAGTAACGAAGAAGAGAAAAGCAAACAAATTGTGTAATTTTTCAAAACTTGATATCACAAAAATTTCAATCATTCTCATTAATTTAAGTCCTATTCCTTTCTATTCCACATCAGGGATTAGTCCAGGGGAACCCCACCATTCTTGGACTCCGAAGCTGTGGACACTTCGGGATTGGAGATTGTGTTGATCTTGGTAAGCTTATGCCGCCGCACGTCGCCTCAACCAATCCTCCAATACTACCCTGACAATTTCCTTTTCTTTTATTAAACATGGTCTCAACCCTCAGCCTGGAAAATCAAATGAGCACACCGTCCTCGAGGACTCGGTTGCTTAAAACCTCAGGCTAACATGTAATCATATAACCCAGCGGCTTTAAATACATGTTATCGTGACCCAGCCGCTATTGAACCACCCGTGCCTCCACATGGCACGACCACATCATCCGTCGTTCCAACCCGAATATATTGGCTCCCGGTACCACGCATTGCAAAACATTCATTTCGTGCGCACTTATCATAACAGGTCAACCGTGTACCACCTAGGTAGGGAAACACCAATATGGGTTCCTTCCGACAAACCTACAGGTTGCATGCCCGACCTATAGTTCTACTCCCAGTCATCCTTAACGTGACACATGATCCTTTTCAGGATCCAACTCAAATCACATCAATTCACATGATGTAATTCTTTCGTTAAGTCTACGATTTGCATAATCAGCAATACTTAGTATAAACTCACATATATATTATTCATAACCATATATATATATATATTCGTATTTATGCCTATTTTAACTCCCAAACCCTAACTTTCAAATCCACCACATCAATATGATGCTTAAACCTTATTTTAGTGGGAATCACAAAGCAATTCTTCAGACTTTTTTCAAAAATAGCCAAAATTAGGGTTCTTCGTAGTAAAGAACACAAAATCAGGAATTTCAATAATTTCGTATGAAAACCCAACAGCAAAGGGAAGGATTTCGTTACCTAATCGAGCTCTCTCTCGTGTATGCAAGGCTTTATCGAGTTTCGTTTTTAGAAAGGCTATTTTAAGGCTCCTGAAAAGATCGAATTTCATTTTTCGTATCAAAACGTTAAGAACATGTTAAGAACGCGAAGAACGCGAAGAACACGAAGAACGTCAAGAACATAGTTTCTCTTAAAATTTCGGCAGAGTTTCCCCTTATATCGGGACATATTTCTCGGAAAATTTCGGCAGAGTTTCCGCTTATATCGGGACATATTTCTCGGAAAATTTCGGCAGAGTTTCCTCTTATATCGGGACATATTTCTCGGAAAATTTCGGTAGAGTTCCCCCTTATATCGGGACATATTTCAAAATAAAAATGAAAAGAGTTTCCTCTATAAAATCAATCGAGAGGAAAATAACAACAAAACTGAAAGAATGTACTCAACAACAAGAGATGAAGAACCGGTAGACACCACACATCTTAGGTGAGTGAACGTGTGACGAATCACAGGGTCACTGACGTGCATAGCCGCCCGCACCTAAGTAGGGTATTACACAGATTTCTCCATCAAAATAACTATAAAAGCATAATGCGAAGAATAGAAACATAAACGATGGAGAATCGGTAGACACCACGTGTCTTAGATGAGTGAACGTGTGACGAATCACAGGGTCACTGACGTGCATAGCCGCCCGCACCTAAGTAGGGTGTTACACAGATTTCTCCTCGAACCACAACAGGAAAACGAATCGGAAAGATAGATGAATCAAGAACAAAACTTGGAAGAACAAGAGTATGAATTGAAAGCCTAGCTTACGAAGCAACTAAGAGAGGATCATACCTTTCTCCTCCTCGTTCTCCCAGCAGCGCTTCGCTAGCGCTCCTCCCTCGCCTCCCACTCCTCCTCCCAACCTCTCGACCCTAGCCCTTGGGGTGGTGGTGGTAGTGGAATTTGTAGAGAATGAATGGGTAGGGGGGGTCTATTTATAGGCCCCAGAAAACCACTAACCATGGTTAGAAAACCATAGTTTAGACCTTAACCATGGTTTAGCGGCCCATGATTTTGGCCCATGGTTTTAGCCAAAACTTATCCCAAACTTGGAGCTTAAGTTAGAACATTCTAGAGGATTCTAGTTCGCTAATGACACTTAAAGACAATCATTATGGATTAATGACTTCTCTTTCTTCGGAAAATCATAACAATTCGAAACGAAGTCCGATTCACTTGAAACAAATTTCGTTGGTTTTCTCTTGACGATCCGGATCTTATTATATAGGATCCGAGATATGCCAAGTTCAAGGTTTTACACTAACAGTGAGTTGTTGATGGAAGCTTGATCATATAAGAATGGTGGTGGTCTCTGCTCATCTGGATGTTCCTCTCTACCGTCCATGTCTTGGGTCTCTGCAAAGGCAAAAGAACCCATCGCAGGTGCCGTCAAATGATCTGAGCTCTGTGCTTCACTAAACTCTGACACTACTGGACTGATGGAGGAATAAGGGTGGTCGAGGGGGGACAGGGTGGAAGTGAACTCAGGCTCGGAGAGTGGGTCTAAACTCCCCGAAGCCGTCCTAGATGAATAGGGAGGAGTGATGGATAGCAGTGCCACCAGAGTCGGTCTAAGAGATCTCCTTCCCATCATCGTGATTATTGAGAAGAGTGAAAACGAAGAAGAGGGGCAAAATTGTGCACAATTGTGCAGTGTTTTTGATCTTGACCATAATTCAACTATTCAATCAAACACAATACAAGGGATTCACCAACTCAACGCGTGAAGCCTTGAAGGATCGTCTATTATCTTTGTAGTTTTTAGATTGAATTCATGCAATTAATCTTTGAACGAATCCTTAGAGTGCTACGCCTATAGGAGAGAGAGTACTGCCAGAAAAGAATCCCGTACTTGTCCTCCTCCTATGTAACCTGTAGTCTGTACTTTTTGAGGTCCTTGTAACCCTTCCCGGATCCCTACTCAGCCAAAGAAATAGAGGGAGGAAGCCGATAGGCGAAACTGATACTTCAGATCTCGCTCGCAACGAATCATCCGTGAGCGTGCAAGATCCCACTCGGACGCAAGACGATGAGACAGACACCCCCGTGAAGGAGTGGCCTATGCTCGATACTTCGGACAAGGTCAATGCTTTACACAATAGAGAGTCATCAATGTCTACCAAGCCCTACTCGTCTACGTATAATAGAAGCGCCAATACTTCGGAAATCTAGGCGATACACAAGGCAACCACAGACTGGGTTTTGGGCTCTAATCCTTACGAAGCCGCTCTCTCACTTGGAAGGAGACCTTCCCATGCAACCTGAATACAATGGAGGGCTTTGCTCACCCCAAGCAATGTATCCAATTAGCCGATTTTATTTAGGTCAAGCTTTCTTTAGCAGTTCCTTTTTAATTTTTTTGGTGTTATCACTTGCTTTGAGTCAATTCAATACAAGCACCTAATGTTTTTGTATTTTTCCTTGTTTCCTATTTGATCCAAAAACAGAGGGAGAGAGTCGGAAAAGCAATGCGAGTTGGCACAAAGATGGAAATCTCACCTTCATGCCGAAATGATGAATGCTCAAATAAGAAGACTTACAATGCCTCCAGCTCTCTTCATGCAGGATGCAACGCAGGAATTTATAAACCTAATCTATATGCGGGATGCAATCCGATGAAATCGCCCTAGGATGAGGATAGACTATTAGCGTGAAGAACCGTTTTCAAAATTTGACTAAGTCCAAAGAATCGAGACTATTGGTGCATGCAAGGTTAATTAAGGTGTTTGGACCTAATCTTACGCCAATAAATCCTAAAGCTAGGGCTCAATCACACAAAATAAGAAAACAAAATCAGAAAACAAGGAAAAAATGCGATGAAAATCCGATGAAAACGGCGGTGAGCCCCCAAGTGTACAAACACTTGGAAATTGGGCCCGAATGCCCAAGTTCGAATGTACCTGTATTATTACAAATAATAGTCACTCTCTCACCAAAAATTACACAAAGGTAATGAACTAAATCTAATCTACGTCAAAGTCTTCTTGGTGCTCAAGTAGCAGGCAGAAGCCGGCTTCACGTGGGTACGTCGGCTCCTAGAGAAAGGCGCCTCCCTCGATCCGCGGTACCTCACATGAAGTCAACAAAGAATAGGTTAGATAGCTCACCAAAAATGTCTAATAAAATGTGGGAAAGAAATGGAGCAATAATGGTAAACTCACAATCACAATCAATCACAAAATATGATCTATACGCTGTTGCTCCCCGGCAACGGCACCATTTGATATATCTGAATTTCGGTGATCTTAAGTTCCACACAAGGCGGAAACTCAGTCGCTGAACCGACCACTCAAAAATCCGAACTACAATCAACAATAAACCCACAATGTGTATCAAGCTATAAGAAGCAAATGTGGAGTCAAAATTTATTATAACTCTACAAAAATGTGTATAGTGAGTAAGTGTGTAGAGGTCGAACTCAGGGAGCACACAAGATAGATCAAGGAAATAATGCACAAAAATGAATGTGACGTGTCTACCAATGCTATTTTTGTGGGTTTTTAATTTTAGATATTTTTTATTTAATTTTTTGGATTTTATATTTTTGTATTTTGATTTTTAATTTACTGATTTTAAATTTTTTTATGTTTGGAATTTTATATTTTCTTTTTCTTTTAATGAATATATAAAACTATATAAAATATATAATACAAGAGAGATAAAAATAGGAAAAATACTCAAAATACAAGAAATAAAGTATTTTTGTGAATTTTTATATTTTTCTATTGTTTTTGTGATTTTTCTAGATTTTTCCTATTTTTTGGTATTTTAAAGATAAAAATACTAGAAAACAGTGGACTAGGTTGCTGGCCGAAATTAAAATGAAGAGGAAAAATATCAAACAGTGTCAAAAATACCTCAAATTAATTTTATTGAAAGATAATAAATTAGGCAAAATATAGAAACTGAGATCGCATTTTTAAGATTTTTGTAGAATTTTTAAGATTTTATGAAGTTTTTAGGGGTTTTCTAATTTTTAGAAGTTTTACTTTGAATTTTTTAGTGATTTTTGGACTGACATTAAAAGATGCTAAGACACACAAAATATATTTTTTTGGAATTTTTCAAAAACTTTTACTAATTTTTATGGATTTTCTAATGCAACAGTACTGAAAATGCATGTTTTTAAATTTAAAAAATGTAAAAATGCAATAAAAATGCAAACCAAAAATATGGCGTGGAAGAGCAAGCAAACATGAACTTAACTTGATTTTTTGGTGATTTTTAGAAATTTATAGACACATGAAATAAATAGAAACAATACAAAGAAATTACACTACTAGCAGGGGTATAAATGCAAATAACAGGAAATCCAGGGGCCAAAGTGTAAATTTCCACAAATTTTATAACTAATAAATATATTTCCAGGACCAAATACAAATATCAAAACCCGCAAGGGTACACCTGCAAAATACCCAACCCCGCACGTGCTATACACGCACCTGGGAAGGACCTAAATGCAATAAACAAAACTTCCAAGGGCTGATATGCAAAATATTACATGTTACAAAATATTTCTTGGACTAAAGCGAAATAAGCAAACCCCCAGGGGGTTCTTGCAAAATGCCCAGTCCCCTCACGCGCACAGGCACGTGAGGTGATGTGGACTGGACTTAACTGCAATTAATGAAAGTTTGGGGGTGTCTATACAAATATTACACAAATATTTAAACAACAGATGTAAATTTTTGGACTAAATAGAAATATAAAATGACACGGGGTAAAAGTGCAAAATACCCCTTTGCGCGCGATCTAATGACCGGAAGCGATGCACTTAAACACGTGACGGCTTAGGAGCGCTTGATGACGCTTCGGTGATGAGTGGCTCCGATTAGATCTGCTGGAGGTGATCAACGGTCGAGGCGCAAGCAGATCTAACAGCTGGGATGTGAACTGGAGCGAGGGCCTGATCTGACAGCAGAGAGGCGAGCTCCAAGAACAGGGAAGAACACTAACGAGGGTGAACTTCCACGAGCTAGATCTCAGGCCTCCGACGGTCTGGAAGTGTGCAAGGTAGCGTGGGCACGTCCTGTGGTACTCCTCTTGCTCCCGGTGGCTCCAAAAGGCTCCGGCGGTGGCCGGAGCTCTCGCAAGGTGGCGTCAGAGCTGTGGGGCTCCAGGCACCTCCGACGAGTAATCAAAACGAGCCCCAGGCTCGAGTTGTGCTTCAAGGACCTGCAGAAAAGCATGAGAGGGTCCAGGGCAAAGTGCCTGGACCCAGCGGTGGTGGAGTGGCGGTGAGGAGCGGTGAAACGAAGGGTGGCCGGAGCAAGCTCCGGTGAAGGATTCGATTGAGTGAATTGATGGATGAAAGTCGAAGCCAAGGGTAGCTATGGATTCCTACGACTATAAAGAAAAGAACGGGAGAGAAACGAGAGAGGGAAGGAGTATACCTTGATGGCTGGGGCCATAGGTTGGTCCTCAACGACGAGGTGTCTCGCCGGAGGTGGTGGAGACCGCCACAGACGTCCCCAAGGCCTGCTGATCGTGGGCGAAGGCTCCCCTGTCACCGGAGGTTCGCTAGAGCACGAGAGTCCTGGTGGATTTGGGTCAAATGGGGTTCAAAATCGAGAGGAAAGAGGAGGGGTAGTTTAAGTAGGGTTGACAGTCAGGCGAGGAAGAACAAGGTGTCGGGGGTGGACCAGTGATTCAACGCCCAAGGATAGCTAAGGGCATGAATCACCATTGCCCAAGGAATAAAAGTTGTGAAGGAAGTGGGGCGATTTGGTGCAAGAGGACTCCTCGAAAAAATCATGAATAAGAGTCAAAACTCAACTCTGACAGGCGCACATGGGGCGGGTCAGAGAGTTGACCCGCTGGTAAACTCTCAGAGGCACCTGGTTGGTCCACGTGGACCAACCAGGAAAAATCCCCGAAAAATGTTTTATTAATTCAATTTAAAATAGAAAATGAATTTATTACTTTAATATTATTAAATAAAAAATGTTTGTTATTTTATAAATTATTTTATGATGATTTTTATTTATTTTTTGAGATGTAAAATAACAAGTTACCATTTATAGGCTATATAGGTATACATATCTATATATTTTAATATTTTTATTTTTATTTTGTGTATTTATTTTATTTATTTTGTTTATGTTTTTATAAATTTATAAAATATTTTTATACACTTAAATATATTTTTATTTTATTTTTCTGAAGTGTTTTATATACTTAATAAAATAGAAGAGTCAATTCTGTGGGTATATGTATAGGTATTATACCTAGGTATGTGATATATACAAGTATTTTATTTTGTATTTTCTTTAGGTTTTTATTCTGATTTTAATGTACAAATATATTATAAATAATATTTACAAAATTATAAAAATATAAAATTATAAAAATAGTGAATAATAAATAAAATGAATATTTTAATCTGTACAAGTATACAATAGGGGTCCAAAACTCGACTTTCAAACCGTAGATCCGCCAAATGCGAAACCACCATCATTAAATAGCTTATTTCAAATTATATACAATTAAAGTGAGTTTGATGCATTTCGAGTTTTTATTTGCGAGATACATGTCTGGGAAGTTGTGATTCTGGAATCTTATTCAGATCATAACTTTTTATCTGTACATTATTTTTGAGTGAAATCAATTTTGTATTTTTATTTATTTAATTATCTACAACTTTCATGTACAAATTTTCTTTATTTAAGGTGTAAAAAGTGGAACCAAAAATAGGTCCAAAAATGAATAAAGAATGAATAAAATGAATAGGTATTTTTATTGTATTCTGGCCCTTATCTCCCTCTACTTTATTCCTTGTCGACCTATTCATCTAGATGCCTAGGTCTCAGGGTTTTGGGTTATAAAATATTTACCATATTTTATTCTTTTTCTTTTCTTTTATTTATTCTATAATTTTGGCTTTAAAAACAGTATTTTATACACTATTTATATGCACATGCATGGATGCTAAGATGCTGGAATTAATGGTATTTACACACATTTGCCAGGGTATTTGAGGCCAAAATGATAGAATAAAGATGATGAAATGTGGATTCATCAACTGGCACTTCAGATTTCGCTATAGGAGCTGTGTTGGGACAACGGTGAGATGGGATCCCGTTTGCGATTCATTAGGAGAGCAAAGTATTAGACCCTACACATAAGAATTATACCATGACTGAAAAGGAAATGCTCATTGTAGTATGGGCCCTCGAGAAATTTATGCCGCATGTTCTGGGTTCTAAGGTGACAATCTACACTGATCACACAACCATTCGATATTTAATGGAAAAGAAGGACGTGAAGGCGCATCTTCTTAGGTGGATTTTGCTCCTCAAGGAGTTTGATTTAGAGATAAAAGATAAACCTGGAGTGAAGAATGTTGTGGCTGATCATCGTTCTCGAATTGAACTTAAGGATTCTCCTGATTTTGAGCATATTAGAGAGACCTTTCGAGACGAGTCAATTTGTGTTATTGACTCACTCCTGTGGTATGCCAACATGGTGAACTTATCTCCAAGAAAGTTCCCCAAGGTTGGAGTAGGAGCAACATTGACTGACTGAAGTTGGATTTGAGGAGATACCACTAGGATGATCCGTTCCTTTCGTTTGAAGGGTCGGATTATGTTTAGAGAAGGTGTATTCCTCAGGAGGAATACCAGAGTGTCCTCACGTATTGTCGTTCTCTTAAGGTTGGAGGACACCATTCGAGGAAGAGAACTGCTCACAAGGTACTCCAATGTGGATTGTATTGGCCGACCCTATTTAGAGACGCTATTGATTTTGCTCGATCGTAGCCGATTTGTTAGAGGATGGGAGGGACATTTACTCAGAGATCTGAAATGCCCATGCATCCCTTGATCATTTGTGATGTCTTTGATGCATGGGGTATAGATTTTATGGGTCCCTTCCCAATAGCCAAGGACATGAGTACATCTTGTTGGCAGTTGATTATTTATCTAGGTGGGTGGAGGCTATCCCAACCCGTACCACAGACAGCAAGATTGTCTGTAAGTTTGTGAAAAATCATATTATTGCTAGGTTCGGGGTGCCAAAAGTGTTGATATCAGATGGGGGTAGCCACTTTGTGAATAGAGATGTGATATGTTTAGCTAAGGACTATGGGTTTGAGCATAGAGTCACTAGTCCTTACCACCCACAGACCAATGGCATGGCAGAGGTTTCAAATAGAGAGGTGAAGAGTATTTTGTAGAAGTTGATTCGTCTTGATAGGAAGAACTGGTCCCCGCTCTTGGACCAAGTTCTGTGGGCCTATATGACAACCTACAAGACACCCTTGGGCACTTTACCATTCATAATGATCTATGGCAAGCCATGCCATTTGCCCGTAGAGCTGATTCAAAAATCCGAATGGACAATTAAGAAAACTAATCGGAGTTGTCACTTGGGGAAGCTTTGTCAAGACTTGAACTTGAACAAGCTCGTGGAAATCCAAAATAGGGCATACAACAATAGTCTGATTTATAAGGACAAAGTAAATATATGACATGACCAGCACATTAGGTGCAAAGTCTCTGTCCCTGGTGAAAAGGTATGGTTGTTTAATGCCCGATTAAAAATGTTCCATGGGAAGCTCAAATCTAAGTGGACGGGTCTCTTCATTGTCAAGAAAGTGCACAGGAATGGAAGTGTAGGGATATCCAATCTCACAGACGGTGCATAATCTCATGTGGTGAATGGACAACTGTTGAAGTATTTTATAGATTCCAAGGAGCAGTTAGTACAAGTCGAGGTCATCAACTTCATGCAGAATGAGCACATAGTAGATATATCAGACTACTCTCCATGAAGATGCAACATCAAGATTCTCATGTAGATCCTTCCTTCTCTGTACATTCTACAGATCTCATCGGTTCTCACACTCAGTTCCGTTCCAGACTTAGGCTAACCAGAGCCTAAGTATAGGGGGAACCGATGCCATCATGTATATATACTCATCCATATCCCCTCTTGACCTCACCCACCCTATTTTTGATCTTCCTCTACATTTAGAATGCTAGAGCCTAAGTATAGGGGGGCAGAGCAACTTCTATACTTTTTTTTATTTTAGCTCTCCTACGCTTAGCACGAGCTATGTTTTCTTCCTCGCTTCTCGTGCTATGAGGACATAACACATGCTAAGTATAGGGGGTCATGTATATATTACATATATACTTTACCCATAGCTAGTACTTTCACGTATTTTTGTATATATTATGCAATAATTACGAGTGGGTAAAAATTGAAAAAAATTGTATAGTATGTATATTGTATAATTTGTGTAATACTTATATAATTTTGTAAAAAAACATGTGTAAATAAAACTCTTGTAAAATTTGTTGTAAAATAGGAGGTATACCGGGTTTTTTTTGAAAAAACAAATAAAAGGAAAAAAATTAATTAAAGAGGCTTCTTATTTACTCATGCATATCGTCCTCACATTTAGAAAAAAGTGACTTACACTACATTCATCTATATCATATCATCTGCATATCTATGCAAAGTGAAAAGTTAGTAGGTTCTGAACCAAGTTATGAATAGAAGTCGAGGATGGATTTGATTTGACCTTAATCTACCTAATTTCATAGGAACCTTATAGGAACTGGAGTTAAGATTTTTCAGGTCAAGTGACTTAATTCTTTGAGTCCGCAAGTCTATGTTCACACATCATCTCGATTGGTCTAAGTAGAATATTTCTTGCACACGCACGATTCTTTTAGACAGTGACCTAAGTTGGACAAGCACCATGCACGTAGCTCTTCATTGATGAGGTGGTGAGGAGGTAGAATCCTTTGTCTTGGAGTAGCACACGGGTGGAAACATCCGTCCTCCTCTAGGGAGGGTAGTGCATCTCAACCTAGTCTAGTGGCATTGACGTCTAACGACGGGATGCTGTGGGTTGCAATAATGCTTCAAAAGAGGGATAGTCTACTAGCTCAAGAAGAAAAACTTCTTATGTACATGATGCACCTTGTATATATGTCAAAAAAAGAGAAAAAAAGAAGAAAAATGCATAATCTCCAAAAGTGGACAGGTCTGATTAAAAAGTAAAATGCCTGTTAGATTGTATATACAAGTATAGAAAAATAAGAATAGCTTCAAAGTTTTTGTAAGCTTGCAACTGGATGACTTGGCTACACTGGTCAAGCATCCTAGGGTAGGTAGCTACACTGGCTACCGTCCATTCTTCTCTCCACCCCCTCTTCTTGAGCTAGTCGCACTTGAACTTAGAAGGGAATACCCCGCTCCTCTAGGAAAGAGTTGCGAGACTGAAGAATTAGAGTTACATTGTTAGAGGAGGCTGGTTCTTTGCCATTTCTGATGTGGAGAGTTATATTTCACTTACACAGTACAAGTAAGATCCATAGTCATCATAATTTGCATATGAGGATCTATTTTGACCTGACTGTTGAGTCAACTTGAATAAGAGACTTGTGGAACTTAAAGGCCGTTAGGTCTTAAATTCAATTCCCAATAAGGTTCTGCCACACTATTAATCCAAAGGTCGAGTCAAGCTCCATTTTCACCTTTTGTTAATGACCATGGTATGGAACCCCAAATCATTTCACTATTGTATTTTATTTTAGTTGCTCGGGGACAAGCAAGGTTTAAGTATAGGGGGTTGAAGAATTTGTGATTCATTACTTTAAAAGTCGAAAATAGAGCTTTGTTCCCTAGTAATTAAATGCATATTTCCATTTATTATGCATTATTCACCTTCATGCATCTAGACTTAATGTTCGCAACATTCATATTTGCATTAAATAAGAAGCCAAATTTACTTGTTCATATTCACATGTATATTAGCTAATTTAATATTCACCTGTATATTAGCTAAATTCATCTATTTGTATCTAGTTTATACTAACTCTAAATCCAATAAAATCAACTATATAGTGTATATATTACTAACACTAATACAAGAAAAATATCAAAAAAATACTAACTTGTAAAATTGTCCAATAAAACTCAAATCTAAGTTTGAGACTATGAATCTTAAAATGTGCATATCTCTCTCATACAACATCCGATTTAGGTCTACTCACTTTTAAAGTAATATACATTCAAAGACCTTCAAAAGAAGATCGATTTCATAAAAATCGGAGTTCATTTGTGAAACTTAAGTTTTGGGCCCCTATTGTATATTGTACATATTAACTAAAATACCCTTCATTTTGTTCTTTTATTTTCTTAATTATTAATAATCCAAAAATTAGATTAAGTTGTAAATATTTCTTTCATATTTTCTCTAACTTTATTTTGATTTTTCTCTTATTTAAAAATATAAAAAAGAAAATTGCAAAGATAAAAATTTGGTATTTTATACATATATGATACCACCCAAAAATACACTTTGTACATATGATTTATTTTGATTTCTGATCCTGCGCAAAAGTTTTAGATCTCGTCGAGATGAGCAACTTTCGTGTTGTCTAAATTTTTATTTGACCCCTTTTATTATTTCTTTTTTATTTTTCTTTTGATTTAATTTGTGATTTTTCTGGGAGCGACACATGGCAGCTTCCACATCCCCATGTTTCACCCCAATTTATTTTATTTTATTCATTATTTTAATTATTATTTATTTACTTTATTTATTATATATTATTTATTTATTTTAATTATTACTTATTTTAGTTATTTACTCTAATTTATTTCTTTATTTATATTAATTATTTACTAATTATTATTACTATTATTATTTTATTTATTTATTTTGTGTTTTATTTTAAAAATAATTACACCCGCCACATGGTCGCTCCTGTGCGTGCCACATGGCACCTCCTTTTTCCTCCTCTCCACCTGGTCACATGCCCATCACGTGACGACTTCCCTCCCACTCCCCTACGCGCCTGTTCCCCGCCCCATGCGGTACACGCAACCACCACCTGCGCCCGCGTCACGCGCAACTCCCGTATTTCTCATCTCTCTCTCTCTTCCCCTGCAGCTCAGCTTCCCGCACCTCACACGACGTGTGACAATCGCACCTCGTGCGACTCCCTCACTCTCCCTCTCTCTTCCAATCAAAGCGCAACAACCCTCCCTGCTTCGCGCGGCAGCATTCACAAGCACTACTCGCACCCACTCTCCCCTCTCGCACCTCTAACTTCCTCCACCTCATTTGCTCCCCTCATCTTACGGCCCACTCACCAACCTCCTTTAAAAGGAGCTCCTCTGCCCTCGTCGCACATCATCCGCCACCTCAAGGAGTCGAGGTTCTCCAGCTTCAAGGATGGCTGGTGACAGCAGAGGGATTCTTTCGACAACGACGATGAGAGTCTTTCTCCAAGCGAGGTCCATTGGGCACTCCTCCATTGTTGCTGCACTATCCTATGGGTTTGCTACCAAGTTTCTCACGCTACACTGGCGTTGATCGAAGCGACGATCGGAGCTACTTCGCTACTCCTCTTCACAGTCGTCCATCCATACTCCTCCATGTATACACCTCCTTTCTCTTCCTCTCCCGCTATTCTTTTTCTTCCATCGTTCTTCCCTCCTCTTTTTTCTACCAAATACCTTGTTCCTTATCGCACCATATTCTTCGACCTTCTCGTCTCCTCATCAAGGGGCATCCTTCTTTCTCCCCACTCAAGCACGCATTCCCTCACCCATGCACGGAGGAGCTCCTCCTCCACCTCACCACATGTGTATCGATCTATCACCACCGCCTCTCATGTCCCTCATATTTCATCACCCAGAGCATCTTCAAGCTTTACACAAGCTTGAGTCATATGGACCTCCACCTTCTCTACTCGACACAAGTCCTCCAGTTTTCCGTCACCGACTCGCGCCCCCCGTCACTTGATTCACCTCCTCTAAGCTCTAGCTCCACAGAGCAGAGCTCCTCCATATCTTCCAAGCAGCCCTCGACATCGAAGCCCTCAGATCTCCTGCAATCATCTTCTGCCTTGACGTCGACAACCTAGCCGCACTGCCATACGACTCCTGCTACATCGCGTGTCTACGAGCAAGGAGACTGACTTCACCGCACAACCCTCCAGTCTGCTCGAGCGTGACCACCATCGATGAAGGTCGAAGACGCAAGAAGCAGAGGGTCCATCGCCTCCTACCTCTCATCCAACGGCAAGGGGAATTTCTCAGCCTCGAATTCAAACTGCGTGCTTTGGGCATGCCCGAAGCTATAGTTGCCTGACACGTGGAGAGGCGACAACGAGCCTGACCCCACTCACGTGCACAACACATGGGGCGAGGGAAATTTGCACCCGCACCTCCGATCTCTCGACAAATAACAGAAAGGACCAGTAGGGCACGTGGAAGGCACGTGCCCCTTGGGTGATTTGCAATCAAGCCCCCGTTGATCCATCAAATTGCATAGGAGTCCCCACTTCCAGGGATCACATGCGATGCATGTGCGTCGAGGAAAAAATGCAAGAAGGTCCCCCGAAGTTTAGGTAATTGCATGCAAGTCCCCGTCAGCATATTTTTTTCAATTTTATGCATTAAGATCCCTATCTTTGGGACTTAATTTGAACATTCATTTAGTCTCATTTTATCCTTTTAAAAACTACATTTTGTAGAATAACTCTTTCTCTACCATTATGGACATTGAATATATTTTTAGGAATTGTGTTTTATTTAATATCGTTATTATTATGGAAAATATCTTATTTTACCTACTGCGTGATGTTTAATGATATTAAATTAACTATTACTCCAAAAATTGCGAAAAATTATAGTAGGCAGATTTTAGTGTATTCTACATTGCTTCCAAATTTCATATCATTTGCATGCATATCGAGGTCAAAATAAATAGAATGGTGATTTCATTAATTGATTTTAAATTAATCCCTCACATAGTATTTTTAGGAATTAAAAATTATTCTAGATATCTCTTACATAGGACTATCTAGCATAATTTAGATTCTGGAAAATATTAACTTTGGTATTTATAAAATTAATTAACTCAAAATCATCTAGTCTGCATTTTAAATTCATAGTTAATTCATTTTGCATCCAGAAATTTCGGAAAAAATGTAGTAGATTCATTTTGCATTCATACATATATTGGCCAAATTTGAGAATTTTTGGACTTAAATTGATCGAAAATTTGCATTTTTACCCTTAAACTAGCCTGAATTTGCACTTGAATTTCAATTGCATAAAAAATACCAAAAAATTCTCTCTGAAAACCTAATCTCTAGATCGACTAAAAATAAACCTAAAGAGATAGTGGTCTCCCTGAGTTCGACGTTGGGGTTGCTTAAGTAAAAAATTATAACCGCTCGCTTTAATCGATTAATTCATTAATTAGCGGTTTTTGATCAATCCAAATTTTACCCAACTGCAATGAGATTCGAACATTGATTCGACAAAATTAAGAGGGAGATTGATGGGTTTTTCACCTCGCTACCCAACAAAATACTTAGTTTCCAAATATTCAAATATCTCCATTCACCCAGAACCTTATTTCCCAACATTCACTACCATGTGGCACGCCCCCTCAGCTCCACATCCCAAATCAACCTCGATAACCCTCCTAGCCGCCACATAACATTGCATCCACGCTTCCAAAAATCCTCTCACCATATCTTACCAAAAAATACGACTCATCTCTTTGACCACAATGCCTCATTCCGTGGAAGCATTGCAACTCCTGCCAACCCCCTCGCTTCACCCACTTGCTTTAAATGTCTACATCTGGGGCATAACAATCGATTCTACCCCTTACGAATCATCAGCTTCTCATGCAAAAATCATGGGCACATTTCCATCTATATATTAAATCCCAAACCCACACACATGTCAAACCCGCCAACTGACCAGAACAAACAGAAACACATCCCCTCCCCGACCATGAACTTGCCAAACTTACATCTAAAAAAACAAGGCAGCTCGACCTTCCACATCTGAGCATTGTCCATCACCACCACCACCTTCCAGAGACCCTCTTCCCATGTAGACACAATTATATCCCCCATCCAGTGAGCGAAAGTCTCCTAAAATACTTAGTCGCCAAATGACAGATACAACATAGAGTTCTCCATCGACATTCTGTCCTTCAAGTGGGCCAAAAATTTCCCTCTGGACAAAATATTTGACAACACATTCTGTCTACTTTGGAAGATCTCCAAGCAGCAAGTCATCATTGAAGGTACTTTCGAGTCCTTGTACCTGAAGCTCGTGGGGACCTCCTGCACCTCTCTTGATGAAGTCATGATACGGTTCCAACACTGGTCACCATCGTTCGATGCTAAACATTTCGAGGAAACCAATCCATATTGGTTAGCGGTCCTTGGCCTCCCACTACAAAACATGTACCCATACATCTTGAATAACCTAGTAAGGAATTTTGGGAAGCTCCTAGCCTACGAGGTACCTCCACTATCCGAGGATTGTGGTGATGCCTCTTTGGTTACTCATTTTTGACATACTTAAAGTCCAGTATGTCCCTAAAGGGATTGATGTGGTTACTATAGATGGCGTTGGTGAAGCCACTTTCCACCCACATTAACCAATACCGTGAATTCTCCTTCTTGTAATACGACATGCCCTCCTCTGAGAACACTGCCGCCTGATTCCTAGTCTCTAAATACTAACCTGTTGAACCCGCTCAACACTCCCCCTTCACATGGAACTGTGTGAAAGCATCACCATCCTCTATAGTCAAACTTGCACCACCCTCTTTGATCTTTGCCCCGATTCTATGTGGGTCAAAGCCAATATTGAACCACTTCCCTTTCCCATCATACGATGGCTACTCCTACGATGTTGGTCTCTGCTTCACCAATGATCTCGATAGGGAATCGACAAAAAACACCATACTGTGGATGAAAGCCCTATGCATCAACATCGACGAAACATCGTCAAGCGTATGACCTGGCTTCCAAACAAGAAGGACAAGGAAATGATGAAGTCCACCCTAAGCATCATGTCAACTTTGCTGACCAGTCAAACTTCGACTACCCCTGCAACCCCCATGGGACCAAATCCCTCTTATAATACGACAACAAAGAAGGAAACCACTGCTCAAGTGGTCAAGAAAAATAGTGAACCCTCCTCCACATGTATGCCTAATACCTGGCTCATTCCCCCTAGCCTCTCAAAGTTTGATGATCTTTTTGATGAAACATCCTCCCCTTTGTTATATAAGTCGCTCATCACTCCAAATACCAAACAAATCTACGAAGATATGCTCCTGAACTTGTCTATTTTTCGAGGACTCCCTTAATAAGGATTAGTTTCTTGAACGCATCTAGAGATATAAAATCCCCTCCTTCTAAACATGTTTTCCGATCCAAATTACTCGATGATTCATTTGGTTCCTACAGATATCAGAATATTATTTTGGAACATTTGCGACCTAGGGGGACCTTGGAAGAGGACCCATATGCAAGGTTTTCTGAAAATACAACATAAACCTAATTGCTCTCTAGGAAAGTAGGAGTAGGGACCCATCTCACTTGACTCATTTTTCAATGAATGAAACCCTCTGTTGGCATGTCGATACCTCATGTAAATCCTGAACTATACTATATGGATGGGACCCATTGATATACTCCTCCATTAGTTGTGTAGACTATGATTTGCATACCTCAATCCAACTTCCCAGCAATAAACAATTAAACTTCACCACCATTTACGACCCCATGTGCACTTATGAGAAAGAAGCCTTCCTAGTCCATATAGAGACCATCACAATCGTTGTACATCACCTCATCCCAGCTGGTAACTTCAATATCATCCACTTGCAAACTGAATGATCCCATCCACCCACTCCAGGAGATTTGTACATTGGTGTCACGACTTTGGCCTTATTGATCTAAAAGACCCAAAGACCATCTTCACCTGGATTGACAAACCTCAAACCTGATGGTCTCTCCTAGATCGTATCCTTATCTCCCCATACCTTCTAGACACCCCTAGCAAAAACTGAATCACTTCCCAAAACATTCTCTGACCATAACCCGCTCCTCGCATCCATCACTTAACTTAAACATGTACGCCCCCCATTCAAAATGGAGGTCTTTTGGTTTAGAAAACCATCTTTCACCCCACTCCTGGAAATCCCCTGGAATAAACCATGCTCATGTTTCAACCCTTTCTACACATGGCACCTTAAAATTAGAAGAATAAAACTCGATATTATTGCTTGGAAACATGATAATATCTGCCCATTCAACTCATCCTCTGAATCGATCCTTTCTCAAATTTATATCTTGGAGGGATCTCTCACCTCAAATAACCCAAACCTTGACACTTGCATCGAACTATCCTGCCTGCACAAAGATCGTGAGTGTCTAAATGAGGATGAATTTCTCTACCTAAACTAACACACTAAAGTTCATTGACTACATGAGAGCGACTGCAATACCAAAGTCCTCTAGGTTGTAGCCTCTGCTCGAAGGAGATGGTATTCCATCTTAGCACTCAAAGATTTCTAGGGTAACACACATATCTCCACAGAAGATATATCATAAATTGTAACTACCTTTTACCATAAACTTTACTTTAGATACAAATCCATTTAATTCTGTTGAGCTAGAGAACTCCCTTTTAGGCAAAATCATAAATCCCTTCGACCTCACTGAACATCTCTGAAATTGAGACATTTGATGTCATCCGTAACCTAAAATCCCTGAAAGATCCATGCCCGGATGGCTGTATTCAAGAATTCTTTAAAAAGTACTAGATCATAATCAAGCACGACTTCATGAACATGATCAACACCTCATTTCCCTAGATTTTAATGCCTCAAGCCTGAAATTTGTGAATAACTCTATGGTTACTTGATAACCGCAGATTATCGAGGGTCTAAATACGTCGCTGTGGCGACCCACAATAAAATGTGATTAATCAACAATGAACCCACAATCAAGTATATCAAACAATGAAAAACAAGTGTGGAGTCAAATTTATTTTTAACTCTGCACAAATGGTGTATAGTGACAAGTATGCAGAGAGTTCGAACACAGGGAGCAAGCAGGGTAATTCACAAAATGTGCTCAAGTGTGTGTGTGATATGTGAAGTGTCTACACTAAGCAAACAAGCAAAGGAAATTTATGTGGGTTTTTAATTTTTAATTTCTAATTTTTTTATTTAATTTTTTTAATTTTGTATTTTGATTTTTAATTTTCTGATTTTTATAATTTTATAATTTATATTTTTATATTTTCTTTTTCAATATTGGAAAATAAAGACAAGGTAATGAAAGACAAGGTAAAATATTTATAAAAAATGTGCAAAAATAACCAAAAATTCAGAACTAAAATGTTTTTGATATTTTTAGGATTTTTTTACTGTTTTTGTGATTTTTGGGGATTTTTCAAGGTGTTTTTGATATTTTTAATTACTGAAATGACTCAAAACAGTGAAACAAGGGCTGGCTGTGAATAAAATAGGATTTAAAAATAGCAACCAGTATCAAAATTTTTCAACACTATTTTTCAAATAAAGAGAATAAAATAAGGAACAAACAGGAACTGAGTTTGTGATTTTTGGAGTTTTCTACTATTTTATATTTTTTTTTGAAGTTTTTGAGTGTTTTTAAATTTTTAGTGTTTTTCTTTTGAGATTTTTAATGATTTTTGGACTGACGTTAAAATAGGTTAAAATAGACACTATGTAATTTTTTTAGAATTTTTCGAAGTGTTTTAATATTTTTTTGGTATTTTCTAAGCTAGACAGTGCACAAAAAGCATGTTTTTGATTTTTAATAAATATGAAAATAAAATAAAATCAAAAACTAAAAGGATAACGTGAAAGCACAAGTATCCAGGAGCTTAACCCTATTTTTGTGGAATTTTTGGGCTTAAAATGATCATTCAAATAATTACAACAAGCATCCAATTAATAAATAGGCCTGGCAGGGGCAGTTGTGCAAATATTAGAACAACCAGGGGTACACATGCAAAATCTCCACAAAAGTTTATACTAAAACTCGCATTTAATGGGTTACAAATAAATAGCGAAACCCGCAAGGGTGTCTGAGCAATTTACCCACCAGGGCGCGTGACTTGCACACGCCTGGGAAGGGTAAGAGTGCGAATACAAAAACCTAGAGGGTCTTGAATGCAAAATATCCAAAACTATTACTCTTAATAGGCAATTTTAAGGACTGAATACAAATGTCAAACCCCGGAGGGGGTTCACTACAAAAATGCCAACCCACGTGCTTTCACACGTGACCTGGCAGGGGTATCCCTGTAATATTACAATAATCCAAAGGTCGAGATGCAAATAGCCCCAGGTTTTTAAACTACAGGTGCAGATTTAAGTATTAAATCTAAATGCAAAAAGGTGCAGGGGTTAAGATGCAAAATACCCCTATTTGCGCGCGATCCAACGGCGGGGATGATTTCACTTGAACACATGGCGCTCAGAGGACGGCCGATGTCGCTTCGTAGATGTCCGGCTGAGATTAGATCGCGGGGAAGAATCGGACGGTACTGGCGAGGATGGATCAGACGGCCGATGTTGGATCTGGAGCTGCGGCTCGATCAGACGGTAGAAAAGCGAGGAGGAAGAACAGGGAAGAACACCGGCGGAGGCGGACTTCCCTGACTCCGATCTCACTCCTCAGGCTGTGGATAGGCTCCAAAATGGAGCTGCAGACTCCCGGAAGGTCACTCTGTGGACTGGAGGGCTCGGATTCGTCGGAGAGGCGTCGAGGTGCTGGCGCGGAGGCGGCTGAGCTCTAAGCTCCAGGTATCTCCGGCGAAGATCACAAAATGCCTTCCAGGTGCGTTCACTGCTCTTTGACCTGCAAGAAATGGTGAAATGGTCCAGGGCAAACTGCCTGGACCTCGCGGAGGCGTGGGGATGCTTGGTCGATGGAGGGGAGGCTCGGAAAACAACTTTGGCCGGAGATAGCTCCGGCGAGGGGTGATTGGGCGAATCGACCCACGATTGAAACGAATGAACGGGGGAAATGGAGCGCGAGATGATAAGGAATGAAATGCAAACGAAACTATAGGAGATAAAGCTGCCTCAAGCCCAGATTGGGCGAGGGAAGGGGGTACCTCGACGGCGGCTGCCGGAGGTGCGGAACACGCCTGAGATTTCGTTCTTCCTCCGCTTGGGCGATGGAGAGCCGATGCTGTCACCAACAGCTTCTCACTCGACCCTCAGGTGGACGAAAACTTGGTACAATGCGGTTCAAAACTCAAATGAAGTCAAGGGCAGCTTAAGTATGGTTGACGGTCACGGTGGGAAGAACGAGGTGCAGAGGTGGTTGGCGTGATGCATGTCCCGATGCAAACACTAGGCGTGCAAGACGGTCCAGCGAGGAAGGATTTTGCAGAAGATTTGAGTCGAAAAGATGAAAGATCGCTCCTCGAAAAAAACGTGAAAACGGGGGTCAAACATAGTCTGACACAGCCCAGGGGCTGGGTCAGAGAGTTGACCGAGGTCAACTCTCAGACCCTCCTGGTTGGTCCACGTGGACCAACCAGGAAAAACCCTGGAAAAACCTATTAATAAATTATTTTAAAATAGCAGATGGTGTTATTTTAATTAGGTGATAAAATAAAAAATGTCTAAAATTTTATCTAGTATTTTATTCCGATTTTTAATTATTTTTATGAGTTATATTTTTACAAGTTCACTTTTTAGCCTTATATAGGTATAATACCTATGTATTTAAGTATTAAATTTTTATTTTGTGTATTTTAATTTCATTATTGTTATTTATTATTTTCTAAAATTACAAGATACTTTTATGTACACAAATATATTTTTATTTTATTTTTCTGATTTATTTTGTATAATTAATAAAATAGAAGTATATTTTATATAGATCTAAGTACAGGTATAATACCTATGTATCAAATATGTATGTATTGTATTTTATTTTAAGTTTTATTTAGGTTTTTATTTTGATTTTAATGCACATATATATTATAAGTAATATTTACAATATTATAAAAATATAAAATTATAAAAATAATGAGTAAATAATAAATTGAATATTTTAATATGTACAAGTATACAATGAGGGTCCAAAACTCAACTTTCAAACCGTAGCTCCGCCAAATGCGAAACCACCGCCATTAATTAGCTTATTTTCTTCTATATACAATTAAAGGTGAGTACGCTGCATTTGGAGTTTTCATTTGTGAGATACGGGTCTGGGAAGTTGGGATTTTGGATTCTTATTCAGACAATAACTTTTTATCTGTACATTATTTTTCTGTGAAATTAATTTTGTATTTTTCTTTATTAAATTATCTACAACTTTCATGTACAAAGTTTCTTTATTTGATGAATAAAAAGTGGAACCAAAAATAGGTCCCAAAATGAATAAAGAATGAATAGAATATAGGTATTTTCTCTGTATTTCTGACCTTATCTCCCCCTACTTTATTCCTTGTCGACCTATTCATCAAGATGCCTAGGTCTCGGGGGTTTTGGGTCATAACATATTTACAATATTTTATTCTTTTTCTTTTCTTTATTTATTCTATAATTTTGGCCTTAATTACAGTGATTTATACATTGTTGAAATGCACATGCATGGATGCTAAGATGCTCTATTTAAGGGTATTTACAGGCATTTGCTAGGGTTTTTGGTGCCAAAATGATAGAATAAAGATGATGAAATGTGGATTCATCATCCCCCTATACTTTACCTTTGCTAGTCCCTAGCAAACACTTATGCAATAAGTGCAAAAGAAAAGAAAGAAAAGAAAAAGAAGAACTTGGATTTTATTCAATTATCAAACTTGTCTTCACAAAATCAAAGTTTGGAGCTTAAGTCGGACCTTTGGAATTTTAGTGCGGGCGGAACCTTATTGAGAACCGTGTTTGAAGTCCAACAGTCCCTGAGAATCCCAAAACTATGTCCAAGTCTTCTCAATAGCCAGGTCAGAAATACTTCAATCCATACGCAAACTCTTACGACTATGAGTCTGACTTGTACAGTGTAAGTGGTGGTGGCTCTTCCCAACTAGAATGGCAAAGAAACTGACTTCTCCAGTATGACAACCCAATGATTCCCCAATCCAGCAACTCCGTCCTCGAGGAGCGGGGTATTCCCTTCTAAGTTCAAGTGGCAACCAACTCAAGAGGAGGGGGTGAAGAGAAGAATGGACGGTAGCCAGTGTAGCTACCTATCCTTGGATGCAAGACCAGTGTAGTCAAGTCATCCAGCTGCAGGCTCACATGATATGACTTTGGAACTCAAGCTTGCTTATTTTCTTTGTACATACTTGCAGGCTTTTTATTTTTGTACATGCCTGAACCTTTTTTTTTATATCCAAAACTATATACAGCAGCATTTACATAAGGAGTTTTTCCTCTTGAGCTAGTAGGCTATCCCTCTTTTGAAGCTTTATCGCAACCCACAGCCTCCTGTCTTTAGACTTCCTAATCACTGGACGGGTTGGGGTGCACTTCCCTCCCTAGAGGAGGACAAGTGTTTCCACTTGTGTGCGTCTCATACCGGCAAATCCAATCCCCTCACCACTCCAACTGAGTTGAGCCATGTGAAAGGTGCAGGTGTCCAAGTTAGGTCATTATCAACAAGAATCGTGCGTGTGCTCCGAAATACTCTACTTAGGCAGTCAAGAATCCATTGAACCAAGTCTCGTGATCCTCAAAGAATTAAGTCAACTAGACCTGAAGTACCTCAAACCCAGTTCCTATAAGGTTCCTGTTATTAGGTAGATTTTAAGGTCCACTCAAGCTCCAATCTCCGGATTTTATTCAGACTCGTTCAACGATCAAACTCAATCCGAAAAATGCTAATGCTATGCAATGCAATGCAGAAAATATTTTTGTGATACAATTTTCAAAGGCTTTGAACTTTTTATGGATTTTTGAAAAGATGATGATGATGCATATGCTTTTTTTTGTCTTTTTCAAAAAGATTTTTTTCAGATGTTTTTGGATTTTAGTTTTGCAAATGTTTTTGGGATTTTTGAAAAGAAAACGTTTTGGCTGAAAACTAGGTTAAACATATGTACACGGGAGTGCTTCTTATATATACAAGAAGTGGATTTTGGTGTGATGTGAATATTCCTCAAACCCATTTGACACAAGCTTTTCACACAATTTTTGAAAACTATAGTCCAAAATAATTTTTACAAACATTTTACAAACATTTACACACATTTGAAAATCATTTTGCAAAAGGCTTTCAAACAGTATATATAGGTTGTTCAAATCATTTTTGCAATCATTTTTCAAACCATTTGCAAATCATTTTTCAAACATTTTATTTCACACAAAGAAAATAAATTTTACAAACCACACATTTTTCACACAGGTTGAAAATATGTAACAAAATATTTTCAAAATAGTTTTCAATAAGTGTTCACAAAGATTTTCAAACTATTTTTCAAACATTTTGCAAAAAAAACATTTTCACCTGATTTATTAATCAGTAATTACAAAAAGAATTTGAGGAATAACCACATCTTCTTATTAAGGATTTTTAATGAATTTTGAAAAATTATTAACCATCTTTATTAAGAAAATACGAAATTACGAGTTATGGCTAAAGTATATACGTAGTATATACGACCCCCCTATACTTAGCTTGAGCTATGTCCTCATAGATCGTATAGAAAAGAGAAGACATAACTCGTACTAAGTATAGGAAAATCTAAATAATAAAGGAACAAATGAATCAAACGAATGAGAAGTTGACCGTCCCCCCTATACTTAGGATCAAATAATCCTAAGTATAGCAGACTGTACACAAAGCAGGGAGGGTCAAGGGTGGGAATGAACAGATCGTACTCAGATTGTCTCCCCCTATACTTAGGGTAAGATATCCCTAAGTATAGACAAGAAGAGGAGACAATGGAGAGGATCGAAATGAAAATGAAAGGAACTCGGGGTGCCAACCCCCCTATACTTAGGACAAAGTACGTCCTAAGTATGGAAAACTGTCTACAAGGGCAACACCTTTTCGGTAGATGAAGAAGATAGAAAAGGAAAAGAAGAAAAGAAGAAAATAAGAAAATAACTCAACAGACAACAGAGTGATATAAACAGATGGATATGTACAGCGGACGATAGAATTGATCACCATGTATGAGATGTAGATGATGAGAGTCAAAGGACACATCTCATACCAGAAGAATGGGGGCAACGTCAATGGTCGGCGGATCATGATCAAGATATAGTTTCAAGCGTTGACCATTGACGCGGAAGGTAGAGGAAGATGACGGATCGGATATGTCGATGCTGCCATTGTCATGTACCTTCCTGACCACATACGGGCCTTTCCACTTGCTCTGCAACTTCCCTGGAAATAACTTCAGCCTAGAATCAAACAACCATACTCTTTGATCTGGCTCAAACTGTTAATGGCTGATATGCGAATCATGCCATGTCTTCACTTTCTCTTTGTACTGTAGGCTGTTAGAAAAGGCTGTATCTCGCAATTCTTCCAGGGCTGCCAATTCAGCTCTTCTTTGGTCTCCTATACTCTCGGGATCTAAAAGCAACTCAGTAACTGCCCAAAAAGATTTATGCTTGATCTCCACTGGCAAATGGCACGGCTTGCCATAGACGAGACGAAAGGGAGATGTCCCCAATGGATTCTTGAAAGATGTCCGATAAGCCCACAAGACCGAGTCCAAAAGCTGTGACCAATCCTTTCGGTCTGGGCGGACAACTTTCTGCAAGATAGTCTTTATCTCCCTATTTGATACTTCGGCAAGACCATTAGTCTGAGGGTGATAAGGAGTGGCAACCCGATGATCAATGCCGAACTCGTCTGCAAGGGCCCTGACTTTGTCATTGATGAAGTGAGACCCCCCGTCTGAAATCAAGACTCTAGGTACCCCGAACCGTGAAATGATATTTCTCCTCAAAAATTTGCAAACGGTTTTAGCATCTGCGGCTCGGGCGGGGATGGCCTCAACCCATCGGCTGACATAATCTACAGCGAGCAAAATATGCTCGAATCCCTGACTTTTAGGAAATGGGCCCATGAAATCAATTCCCCATGCATCAAAAACCTCACAGAAGTGAATGGGTTGCATGGGCATCATGTCTCTCTGTCCGCAGGTTCCCATTTTCTGACAGTCAGTACATCTCTTCACGAACTCATTAGAATCCTTGAAGAGAGTAGGCCACCATAGGCCGGATTGAAGCACCTTCTGTGCTGTCCTTTTTCCAGAATGATGTCCTCCTGCCTCAAGCTTGTGGCAGTATGTGAGGACGCTATGATGCTCTTCTTGAGGAATGCACCTTCTCCAGATACTGTCCCCTCCTTCGTGATAAAGGATGGGATCCTCCCAATGGTAGAACTTGGCCTTCGCCAGGAAGGTCTCGAGTTTCTGCCTGGGCCAACCTTGTGGAACCGTTTTGGCAACAAGATAATTCACAATGTCAGCATACCATGGGAGCGAGGTGACAGCCAAGATCGCCTCATCTGGAAATGTCTCTGTGATAGGTGCGCTGGGCTCAGATTCCTCAAGATTCTCCAATCTGGAGAGATGATCCGCCACCACATTCTTGACTCCAGGCTTATCCTTAATTTCAATATCAAATTCCTGGAGTAGAAGGATCCATCTGGTGAGGCGTGCTTTGGCATCCTTCTTGGCCATTAAGTACCGGATGGCGGTATGATCAGTGTAGATTGTCACTCTAGATCCAAGAATATATGATCGATACTTATCAAGAGCAAAGACTACAGCTAGCATCTCTTTCTCAGTCACAGTGTAATTCCGCTGCGCGGCATCCAAAGTCCGGTTGGCGTAGTGAATGGAAAAAGGTAAACCATCCCTCCTCTGTCCGAGCACAGCCCCAACGGCAAAATCTGAAGCATCCGTCATGATCTCGAATGGGAGAGACCAATCGGGTGGCTGAAGGACAGGAGCTGAAACAACCATATTCTTGAGAGTCTCAAAAGATTCAAGACACTTATCATTAACAATAAACTCGGTGTCTTTGGTTAGCAAGTCAGTGAGCGGTCGGGCAATTCGACTGAAGTCCTGAATGAACCGTCGGTAGAAACCGACATGCCCCAGAAAAGACCGTAACTGACGCAAGTTGGACGGCGGATTGAGTTTTCTGATGATATCCACCTTAGCCGGATCGACCTCCATGCCCCTGTTGGAGACGATATGACCAAGGACCGTCCCTTGAGTCATCATAAAATGACTCTTCTCCCAGGATAAGACAAGATTAACCTCAATGCAGCGCTTGAGCACACGGTCTAGGCAGTCAAGACAAGCATCGAATCCGTCGCCATAGACCGAGAAGTCATCCATGAAGACCTCTAAACAGTCACCCACCATGTCCGAGAATATGGACAACATGCACCTTTGGAATGTCGCTGGAGCGTTACATAGACCAAAGGGCATCCGTCTGAAAGCATAAGTCCCAAACGGACAGGTGAATGTCGTTTTCTCCTGGTCTTCGGGCGCAATGGCCACTTGATTATATCCAGAGTACCCGTCGAGAAAACAGTAATGGCTCTTCCCAGCTAACCGCTCGATAATCTGATCAATGAAGGGAAGCGGGAAGTGATCCTTCTTGGTGGCCTCATTCAATCGTCTGTAGTCCACACAGACCCTCCAAGAAGTTGGTACTCTGGTAGCGATCTCCTCTCCAGACTCATTGACAACTGTAGTGATACCCGTCTTCTTGGGTACCACATGTAGCGGACTTACCCATTTGGAGTCGGAGATGGGATAGATGAAATCGGCGCTCCACCACCTTGAAATTTCTTTCATGACTACGTCTCGAAGATTCGGCTTCAGCCGTCGTTGGAACTCACGTGACGGCTTAGCGTTATCTTCAAGATAGATGTGGTGGGAGCAAAGATTTGGGCTCAGCCCCTGGAGATCAGCTATACTCCAACCGATTGCCTTGCGGTTTCTTTCAAGAACCTCCATCAGACGAGATTCTTGTTCTCCAGTCAAATCTGTTGAGATAATGACTGGGTACATTTCTGGCTCACCTGCAAGGAATCTGTATGTCATCGACTGCGGCAGGGGTTTTCGTTCTGGGCAACTGGGAGGCGGCAGATCTGGCTTCTGATATGTCTGTGTAAATGCTACCAGGTCTGCATGGGAGAACTCTCGCTCTGCATGAATTCCTGACGAAGGGCGGCCTGCTGAATCAACTATAAACTGTACTGGCTCGCACTCTGTCATGGTTGTTGGCTCAGTAGGAATCAGACAAGGCAAATAATCATCAAAGTCATCCCAGTCAATGTCTGAATCTGAGGGATCAGAAGAAGATGAGCAAGAATGAAAATCATCTGCACCACTCATCACAACACTGTCAGCTTCAGATGTATCCTCATCCAGGGATGTGCCTTCCCGGCTCTCGACTGCCATGAGCTTAAGATATAGTGAATCTGTAGGCAATGCGAGGGTCGGTGCTACGGGATCTTTCCAACTGGATTCATCATCAGTCATCTCGAAATCACAAACCTGGTGGATGTCTAGCTCCTCCTCTGTCATCTGCGCTGCTTCACTGGACTGCTCGGAGCACTCTACCTCTCTGGCTCTGATCTCTTCGATCGTCTCTATTTGTATGGTTTCGCCCTCTACGCGAAAGCATACCTTCCCGCTATCATGGTCGGTCACCGCCTTGGCTGTGGCCAAGAATGGACGTCCGAGAATGATGGGGGCATCAGTTACCGACTCAGGGATCTCCATGTCCAACACAACGAAGTCCACGGGGAATTTCAGGCCCTGAATGGTAACGACCACGTCTTTCAACAACCCCTTCGGCCTCTTAATCGACCTATCAGCAAACTGAAGGACGGTTCTGCTTCGAAGAAGAGGACCAAACTCGAATTGCTTGAGTAAGGCTGCCGGAAGGAGGTTAATTGAAGAGCCGCTGTCTAATAGAGTACGATCAAACTGCTGCTCCTGAATCTCGCATCTGACATAGGGGGCTCCTGCGTCTGGTCGCTTGGCTGGCAGCTTGTTCTGGATGATGCAACATGTGTCATGAGTGAGCATATGGATTTGATCTCTGTGCCTCTTCTTCCTTCGAACAGTAGTTGTTTCTTTCAAGTTCTTTTTGAAGAAGGGGATATGCTCAAATGCTTCCCGTAGAGTCAGCTGAATGTGAAATCTATCAATCATTTGGTTGACGAACTCTACTTGCTGATTCTTTTTTGGATTTTTTTCTTTTTTGTTCCCCTTCACACGGCGGAGTGCCTCAGGGAAGGGGATGGTAGGGGCCTCCTCAGATGGAGGACTAGGAATCGGTCCCTGTGCCTGTGAAGAAGGAGAATCCATACAATTATCATCATTCACCACATATGGATCCGCAGTTTGAACAGAAACCTTTCCTTTATTCATGTTTTTGTTTTTGTTCCCACAGTCTCCAGATACAAAATGTGGCAACATCACAGCTGGTGGCTCAACAAAAGAAGATGTGGTGGCCTCAGTACCACCACTAGCACCTGTCTCTGCGGCATCAGCACCGCGCTCTGGTTCATCATCCAAAATGGTGGCTTCAGCACCATCGTCTGCATCTGGTATTACAACGGCATCAGCACCGTCGTCCTGGACTCCATCATTGGTGGCATCAGCACCACCGTCTTCAACATCATCATGTGCGGCATCAGCACCGCTCCTCTACTCCTCTGGCGCTCCTGATCCTGCATCTGGCTGTCGCTCAGAAGAGGCGCCGCCGGCTGGCATCCTACCGCTCCTAGTAGTAACAAAATCAGCATCATAATAGGAATAAGACATGTCACTCAAATAGTCGCTAGGTGAGGCATCCTCTGTGAACTCTACCTGCTCAGATTTTCTTTTTAGGTTATTAGGGTTAGGTTCGATCTGAGCGGGTATGGCGGCTTTGCCTTTGAGAATATCCCGCATCTCCTGCCTGAAGTCATCCATTTCTTGCCTGAAAGATGCTCGCTGTTCAGATAGCAAGCGGGCAAGATCATCGAGTGCTGGGTTCTCAAAGGCTGGACCCTGAGAACCGGATGTCTGTCCCTGCTGGAAATGGGGCTGCTGCTGCTGATGTTGCTGCTGATACTGGGGGGAAGGCTGGTGATAAGACTGCTGAGGCGGCTGTCGCTGCCTCCACTGCTGTCCCTGATAGGAGGGACGAGGACCACTATGGTATTGTTGCTGATGGGCATACTGGGGCTGTTGCTGCTGTGTCGGCTGGCTGTTTTGCTGTCCTTGGGCAGGAGGATGCTGCTGGGATGAGGATCCACCATTGCCCCAACGGAATCCGGGGTGATCCCTACGAATTGCGGGCTGAGGGTATCGGTCATACCAAATCCCATTGACTTCCATCAATGGTTCCTGCTCAAAGGAGGGTGGCGGAAGAACTGCCAGTGGCTGCTCTGGCTGATAAACCACCATCTGTGTGTCCGAAGATGGCGGTTGCTCTGAATGGTATTGCAGCAATGGAACCGGCTCCGCCTGGATATGGTTCACCTGGCGGTATGAGGTAGAGGCCTGGTTGGGATTGCTGCTGCTGGAAGCAACCTGTGACCTGGGAGGCTGTTGGGAATGGGCTTGTGCCTCCTGAATACATAGAATTTGAGTCTTCAGGTCACTCATGGTTTTGGTGAGAAGGTCCATCTGGGCTAGACCTTGGTTCTGCTTCTTTTCCAGGATCTCCATGCGGTCCAACTTTTCACTAATGATGCCCATGTCGGCTGCGGCTGATTCGGCTTGAGCTGCGGCTACCGATGTTGTGTTGGGACCGGCATCGATGCGGGCGATCCTCTGAAATGATCCTGCTCCTTGCGGGGGCTTCTGCTGAGTATAGACTCGGGCCTGGGTCATCACTGTGGAGTTTTCTGCCATGCCTTCATAGATGGCCCAGACGTCGTCTTCTCCCTTGGAGAAATAGGATCCACCGCAAGAGGCGTTCACAAGCCCCTGCAGCTCCGGTGTCAGCCCACAGAAGAAACTCTGTACGAGACTGGGCTTGGAGATATCATGGTGCGGACACCGGTCAATGAGCTCTCCGAATCGATCCCAGGCTTCGTGGAACTGTTCATTTGGGATCATGACGAAATTGCTAATCATAGCTCTAGCTGCATTGGTCCGGCCGAGAGGATAGTATTTCTTCAAATATGCGGTCCGGAGATCTGCCCAAGTATCGACGAATCGCCCTAGATGCTTGAGCCAATATGCGGCTTTATCAACCAATGAGAACGGGAAGGCGATCATCTTAATGGTGTCCTCGGTCATCAACCGATCATGGATAGTGCTGTAAATCATTTCAAATTCCTGGAGGTGGAGGTGCGGTTCTTCGGTCGGCAACCCATGGAACTTGGGAAGAAGCTGGATCGTATGGGGCCGAAGCTCGAAATCTCCGTAGATTGGCGGGAGTCTGATCCATCGGTGAGTGAGGGATGCAGCTGGGTTGTGCAGTTCCCTCATGATGGTCTGTGGCGGTCGCTCAGCGTCTGGATCGCCTCCTCCTGCATCGGGTCCTCCTCCTCCTCCGCCACCGCCCCCAGGTCGGTTCTCTCTCATCTGCGCTATTTCTCTCATCAGATCACCCATGAATGTTCCCTGGTCCCGGATTTGTCTCTGCATGGTCTCCAGGGATGCTAACAAGGAGTTGTTGATGGCCACTTGATCGATTATGAACGGAGGGTGATCGTGGTCATCTGGGTGCTCGCCTCTGTCTGCCATTGCAGGATTTTCTGAAAAAGCAAAAGAGGCCATCTCAGGTGCTGTCGAATGAGCGGAACTCTGTGATGCACTGAATTCTGACACAATTGGACTGAGAGAAGGAGAATGGGAAGGGTGGTCGAGGGGGAACAGGGTGGATGTGAACTCGGGCTCGGAGAGCGGACTCTCCGAGGTATTCCTAGATGAATGAGGAGGAGTGCTGGATAGCGGTGCCGACAAGGTCGGCCTAAGAGATCTCCGTCCCATCATCTTGATTATTCGGAAGGAGCAGGGAAAATGCAAGAGAAGAAGGAGATGATATGCAACAAAATTGTGCACAATTGTGCGGTGTTTTTGATCTTGACCTAAACAAATCTAGCAATCAAACGCAAAGCAAGGGTGAATTCACCAACTCAACTCGTGAAGCCGTGAAGGTTCGGCTTTTATCTTGTCAATTTTAGCTTGTTTTCAGGTATTTATCTTGTCACGAGTCCTTAGAACGCTACGCCTATAGGAGAGAGAGTACTGCCAGGAAAGTGTCCCCGTACTTGTCCTCCTCCTGTGTAACCTGTAACTTGCGCTTTTTGAGGTCCTTGTAACCCTTCCTGGATCCCTACTCAGCCAAAGAAATAGAGGGAGGAAGCTGATAGGCGAAACCGATACTTCGGACCTCGCTCGCAACGGAATCACCCGTGAGCATGCAAGATCCTACTCGGACGCAGCCGGTGAGACAGACACACCCGTGAAGGCGTGGCCTAAGCTCGGTACTTCGGACAAGGTCGGTGCTCACACAATAGCGAGTCACCAATGGCGACCAAGTCCTACTCGACTACGTACGATAGTAGCGCCAATACTTCGGAAATCCAGGCGATACACAAGGCAGCCACAAGTTGGGTTTTGGGCTCTAATCCTTACGAAGCGCTCACCTCACTTGGAAGGAGACCTTCCCATGCAACCTGAAGACAAGTGAGGGTGTTACTCTCCCCAAGCAATGAATCCAATTACAGATTTTATTTTTGGTCAAGTTTTCTTTAGCAGTCCCTTTTTTAATTTTTTTAGTGTTATCGCTTTTTTTTGAGTAGATTCAAACAAGCGCCTAACGGTTTTTGTATTTTTCCTTTATCCTACTTTGTTCCAAAAACAGAGGGAGAATAGAGTCGGAAAAGCCGTGCAAGTCGACGCCAAGGTGGAAATCTCACCTTTGTGCCTAGATGATGTATGCAAAGTAAGAAGACTTACAGCGAATCCCAGCTCTCTCCATGCGGGATGCAAAGCAGAATTTATAAACCTATGCTATATGGCGATATGCAAGCGGAAATCGTCCTAGAACAGGCAACTACTAGCGTGAAGAACCACAAGCTAGCTATTAACTCCTAATCCGAGTGTCCGGTCTAAGCTCACCCCTCCTCTGCTCAACACATTTGAGTTAGGAGAAAGCGCTTGTTCGGGTGTGAGCTCGCGGCGCGTGGATCGGAAGCTACTAGGTAACTGTTTAATTAGTCTAAGTCCAAATACGAATCTATAGGAGCATGCGAAGATAATTAGGTGTTTGGACCTATTCTAATCGAATTAAGCAGGACCTAGAACTAAGAGCTCAATCCACAAAAGAAAAGAAAAATGAAAACAAAACCGGAAAATGACGGCGATAGAACACGATGAAAACTGCGGTGAGCCCCCGGGTGAACTAACACCCGAAAATTAGGCCCGATAGTGTCTAAGTGTCCAAGAGTCCAAGTGTCCCTGTATTATTACAATTAAATAAATCACTCTCTCACAAAAATAAAAGAAGAGCTATCTAATCACTCTCTCTCACTCCTCTTGCTCTCTCCTGCCGGCTTGGCTAAAGACTTGCCGGCTCCGCTTCCCAAGGTTGCTCCGGGTCACCTAAGCGATCCGCCTCGCTCCGCAGTCCCTCGTAAGAAGACAAAGAAGAGTGGTCAGAATATCTCAATCAATATATGTATCAAAAAATGTAAGAGAGATAAAAACTAAAGCTATGGTAGACAACAAGCACAAACAGACAAAATGTAAACTACTCGCTGTTGCTCCCCGGCAACGGCGCCATTTGATAACCGCAGATTATCGAGGGTCTAAATACGTCGCTGTGGCGACCCACAATAAAATGTGATTAATCAACAATGAACCCACAATCAAGTATATCAAACAATGAAAAACAAGTGTGGAGTCAAATTTATTTTTAACTCTGCACAAATGGTGTATAGTGACAAGTATGCAGAGAGTTCGAACACAGGGAGCAGCAGGGTAATTCACAAAATGTGCTCAAGTGTGTGTGTGATATGTGAAGTGTCTACACTAAGCAAACAAGCAAATGAAATTTATGTGGGTTTTTAATTTTTAATTTCTAATTTTTTTATTTAATTTTTTTAATTTTGTATTTTGATTTTTAATTTTCTGATTTTTATAATTTTATATTTTATATTTTTATATTTTCTTTTTCAATATTGGAAAATAAAGACAAGGTAATGAAAGACAAGGTAAAATATTTATAAAAAATATGCAAAGATAACCAAAAATTCAGAACTAAAATGTTTTTGATATTTTTAGGATTTTTTACTATTTTTGTGATTTTTGGGGATTTTTCAAGGTGTTTTTGATATTTTTAATTACTGAAATGACTCAAAACAGTGAAACAAGGGCTGGCTGTGAATAAAATAGGATTTAAAAATAGCAACCAGTACTCAAAATTTTTCACACTATTTTTCAAATAATGAGAATAAAATAAGGAACAAATAGGAACTGAGTTTGTGATTTTTGGAGTTTTCTACTATTTTATATATTTTTTTGAAGTTTTTGAGTGTTTTTAAATTTTTAGTGTTTTTCTTTTGAGATTTTAAATGATTTTTGGACTGACGTTAAAATAGGTTAAAATAGACACTATGTAATTTTTTAGAATTTTTCGAAGTGTTTTAATATTTTTTTGGTATTTTCTAAGCTAGACAGTGCACAAAAAGCATGTTTTTGATTTTTAATAAATATGAAAATAAAATAAAATCAAAAACTAAAATGATAACGTGAAAGCACAAGTATCCAGGAGCTTAACCCTATTTTTGTGGAATTTTTGGGCTTAAAATGATCATTCAAATAATTACAACAAGCATCCAATTAATAAATAGGCCTGGCAGGGGCAGTTGTGCAAATATTAAAACAACCAGGGGTACACATGCAAAATCTCCACAAAAGTTTATACTAAAACTCGCATTTAATGGGTTACAAATAAATAGCAAAACCCGCAAGGGTGTCTGAGCAATTTACCCACCAGGGCGCGTGACTTGCACGCGCCTGGGAAGGGTAAGAGTGCGAATACAAAAACCTAGAGGGTCTTGAATGCAAAATATCCAAAACTATTACTCTTAATAGGCAATTTTAAGGACTGAATACAAATGTCAAAACCCGGAGGGGGTTCACTACAAAAATGCCAACTCACGTGCTTTCACACGTGACCTGGCAGGGGTATCCCTGTAATATTACAATAATCCAAAGGTCGAGATGCAAATAGCCCCAGGTTTTTAAACTACAGGTGCAGATTTAAGTATTAAATCTAAATGCAAAAAGGCGCAGGGGTTAAGATGCAAAATACCCCTATTTGCGCGCGATCCAACGGCGGGGATGATTTCACTTGAACACGTGGCGCTCAGAGGACGGCCGATGTCGCTTCGCAGATGTCCGGCTGAGATTAGATCGCGGGGAAGAATCGGACGGTACTGGCGAGGATGGATCGGATGGCCGATGTTGGATCTGGAGCTGCGGCTCGATCAGACGGTAGAAAAGCGAGGAGGAAGAACAGGGAAGAACACCGGCGGAGGCGGACTTCCCTGACTCCGATCTCACTCCTCAGGCTGTGGATAGGCTCCAAAATGGAGCTGCAGACTCCCGGAAGGTCACTCTGTGGACTGGAGGGCTCGGATTCGTCGGAGAGGCGTCGAGGTGCTGGCACGGAGGCGGCTGAGCTCTAAGCTCCAGGTATCTCCGGCGAAGATCGCAAAATGCCTTCCAGGTGCGTTCACTGCTCTTTGACCTGCAAGAAATGGTGAAAAGGTCCAGGGCAAACTGCCTGGACCTCGCGGAGGCGTGGGGATGCTTGGTCGATGGAGGGGAGGCTCGGAAAACAACTGTGGCCGGAGATAGCTCCGACGAGGGGTGATTGGGCGAATCGACCCACGATTGAAACGAATGAACGGGGAAATGGAGCGCGAGATGATAAGGAATGAAATGCAAACGAAACTATAGGAGATAAAGCTGCCTCAAGCCCAGATTGGGCGAGGGAAGGGGGTACCTCGACGGCGGCGGCCGGAGGTGCGGAACACGCCTGAGATTTCGTTCTTCCTCCGCTTGGGCGATGGAGAGCCGATGCTGTCACCAACAGCTTCTCACTCGACCCTCAGGTGGACGAAAACTTGGTACAATGCGGTTCAAAACTCAAATGAAGTCAAGGGCAGCTTAAGTATGGTTGACGGTCACGGTGGGAAGAACGAGGTGCGGAGGTGGTTGGCATGATGCACGTCCCGATGCAAACACTAGGCGTGCAAGACGGTCCAGCGAGGAAGGATTTTGCAGAAGATTTGAGTCGAAAAGATGAAAGATCGCTCCTCGAAAAAAACGTGAAAACGGGGGTCAAACATAGTCTGACACAGCCCAGGGGCTGGGTCAGAGAGTTGACCGAGGTCAACTCTCAGACCCTCCTGGTTGGTCCACGTGGACCAACCAGGAAAAACCCTGGAAAAACCTATTAATAAATTATTTTAAAATAGCAGATGGTGTTATTTTAATTAGGTGATAAAATAAAAAATGTCTAAAATTTTATCTAGTATTTTATTCCGATTTTTAATTATTTTTATGAGTTATATTTTTACAAGTTCACTTTTTAGCCTTATATAGGTATAATACCTATGTATTTAAGTATTAAATTTTTATTTTGTGTATTTTAATTTCATTATTGTTATTTATTATTTTCTAAAATTACAAGATACTTTTATGTACACAAATATATTTTTATTTTATTTTTCTGATTTATTTTGTATAATTAATAAAATAGAAGTATATTTTATATAGATCTAAGTACAGGTATAATACCTATGTATCAAATATGTATGTATTGTATTTTATTTTAAGTTTTATTTAGGTTTTTATTTTGATTTTAATGCACATATATATTATAAGTAATATTTACAATATTATAAAAATATAAAATTATAAAAATAATGAGTAAATAATAAATTGAATATTTTAATATGTACAAGTATACAATGAGGGTCCAAAACTCAACTTTCAAACCGTAGCTCCACCAAATGCGAAACCACCGCCATTAATTAGCTTATTTTCTTCTATATACAATTAAAGGTGAGTACGCTGCATTTGGAGTTTTCATTTGTGAGATACGGGTCTGGGAAGTTGGGATTTTGGATTCTTATTCAGACAATAACTTTTTATTTGTACATTATTTTTCTGTGAAATTAATTTTGTATTTTTCTTTATTAAATTATCTACAACTTTCATGTACAAAGTTTCTTTATTTGATGAATAAAAAGTGGAACCAAAAATAGGTCCCAAAATGAATAAAGAATGAATAGAAATATAGGTATTTTCTCTGTATTTCTGACCTTATCTCCCCCTACTTTATTCCTTGTCGACCTATTCATCAAGATGCCTAGGTCTAGGGGGTTTTGGGTCATAACATATTTACAATATTTTATTCTTTTTCTTTTCTTTATTTATTCTATAATTTTGGCCTTAATTACAGTGATTTATACACTGTTGAAATGCACATGCATGGATGCTAAGATGCTCTATTTAAGGGTATTTACAGGCATTTGCTAGGGTTTTTGGTGCCAAAATGATAGAATAAAGATGATGAAATGTGGATTCATCATCACTCCCATATACAAAAAGGAAAACCCCAAGTTATTATTACCCCGTCAGCCTTTGATGGTCTTCTAAGCTTAGCGAGCATATACCATCCTCCTAGTGTGGCTTTCTCAACGAAAGATGAGTCTTTGATGCCTTTGCTGAGTTCAGAAATATTCACGCATTGGAATCATAAGAAAACCAAGATCGTGGTCTTCAAAATGGATCTAAAAAACATTCGACTCCCTCAGATGGAGTACCATGTTCAAAGCCCTATCATTTATCAGATGCTCTCCCTTGTTTGTAAATTAGATCCCTGTCCTTCTAAAAAGCACGTGTATATCCCTCAAAGTCAATAACTCCACATTGATATTCTTAAAACCTTCTTGTGGTGTCGGGTAAGGAGACCCTATGTCACCCTTCCTATTCATAAACATATAAATATCCTTGAGGATATGTTAGAGAGCCTAGCCAAAGCCAAACTTATTGAATAGTATTAGATTCCCAATGAAGATATGGTCATTACAAATATGCTATTCATGGATGCCATCCTTATTTTTACAAAGTTCAATGTGAATGCTCTTAATTAGCTCAAGTTTACATTAAGAGTGTTTTCTGAGCTCTCAAATCTAAGCGTTAACAAAGACAAGTCCACGATCCACTGCCTCAACCTTTTAGATTCTGAAAATAATATGGTATTCTTAATTTTTAATTGATATCTCAATAACTTTCCAATCACTTATCTCATGATTCCTCTTTACTCAAACCTCTCAAGAGAAATGATTGGCTCCCTATTATAAAGAATTTCAAAAAATAAAACTCATAGGATGGAAATCCTGCATGCTCTTCCTGGGATGGAAATCCTGCACACTCTTTCTCCCATCCCATGTTTCACTTCTTAACTTGTCATTAACCCCACAAATTCATCACATGCTAGCCTCCTTAAAAATCTATAAGAGTATATTGCTGGAGATCAATAAAATTTGAAAGTGTTTTCTTTGGAGTTGACTTTGTCAAAAAGACATCAACATCAATCCTGATGGGAGCTTATCTGTTGTCTTGGAGATAACGATGGTTGGGGGATCTTAGACATTGAGACATTTGACTGCTCTTTGTTATCTAAAACCTGGATTAACACTCAGGATAATCCTAATTCGCTATTCACCCGTATAATTCACGACTGATTACGCAGCTATGGTCATTGCCCTATCCCAAAATCGCACAATCTCCATGACTACCCTTGTTGGCGATAAATTTAAAAAAGGCTCTGATCGCATTCGTCAATTGTCTTCTCATCCTTAGGATCGGAAGAAAACTCCCTCCTTTGGATCGACAACATTGATACCAACCTACCACTCTCGATTCTCTTTCCTGGTCTCTTTGTCTTGTCCAAGAATAAACACGCTTCCCTGGTGCATGCCCATTTCACACTTGGGGCCAAACAAAATGGATACAAGGCCCTAGCCAAAAGATCGAACTCCCATCTCGACATTCCCAAGCTCATAGATTTTCTCCTTAATAACACACCACATACATTGCGACATCTTTGACTCAATTCTCTTACTGGACAAAACCTCCAACCTAAGATTAACTGAACAAATATACAACCTTCTTTCTCATAGAGGTATGAGCATGAATCTTAACTCCAGCTTTTGGCCAAAATCTTTGCACCCATGTGTCTCGTTTTTTATTTATGGCCTCTATGCCACAATAAACTAAGGGTATAAGATTGCCCTTTCTACCCAGACACACCAACCTCGAATGTGTGGCTCCTTTGCCTCTTAGATGCAGAAACCATCCCCCATCTATTCCTACTCTACCCTTTTAATTTCTTTATCTTTTCCCTGCTAAATTATTCTAATTACGGTGGGAACTTTGAGGATTTTTTGAACAACATAATTCACTTCTATACTACTCATCCCATTGAGAGATATCCACCATACATGCATCAATTTGGTGGTTGAACTAGAAGGATAGAGGTTCAAGAATCTACCAGGGTATTTCGCTCCCCTCGTCAAATTGTTAAAGAGGCCACCCTCATCATTAATCATCCATCTTAAGCTTGATTATCCTATCTTCTTTAGATTTTGAAAAATTTTTGGAATTTGTTTTATTTACTAATTTACGAAATGCAACCAAAAACTTGTCAGCTCCCTGAGTCCTCGCCCCTGCACCCGCTGCTAACTCGCAAACAAGAAGTAGATCACTGCAACTGCAATGGATGCTCCTCAATGCCTAAGTTGAAGGACAAGCCTTCTTTTTTTTATTGTCTCAAGTAGCAAAAAACAATATCACCCATGTGGTATTCATTGGTTTGTACTAAATGCTAAGCCCATATGGGGTTTTCATTTGCCTCCTCTTTTATCCTCTTGATTTTATCTTGGCCCTCATCATGAGCTCGGGTGAAACTTTTATGTTTCATGTATATTTTTTGATGGAATGAATAGTGATCTTTTATCTAAAAAACCGAGTTAACTATTCATGGGTTAAATCTAACCAAACACACCAAAATAACAATCCAATGGTCAATCTCCCGCACCTTTCCACCTTCTCACCGTCTCTCCTCCACCTCCCCTCTTCCTCCCACCTTTTTGTCTTGTCTTCTCTGATGGATGGCCTATTCCTACTCAGACGATGAGTATAACTACTGTCGATGATGTTGTGCTCCGATGATGCTCGATCAATGGTCATGATGCTTGGAAGGGAGATGAGGCAAGATGGATGTACAACACCTTTAAGACATGGTGGTGATGGTATGATTGGAGTCTCAAAGCTGGAGATGATGATGGAGAGGTCTTTGCAGCATTGAGGAGGTCAGCATAGGCATTGCCTAGGAACATGGGATCTAAGGGCATTTGTGAGATGCCCTGGAGTTGTGCACGTGAGAGGAAACCTGTACTTGAGGACGAAGCCATAGACAATGTCCTCTACACCACCCAGTCTGCTAAGGGAGACCTAAGTTCCCTCATTGGAATGTAGCTACTCATTTTTTAGCCTAGTAGTCAGAGCCTCTACAAAAGAAGAAAATTTATTAAATTTTCAGATTATTATGGAATTTTTGAAAAAGGTTAATTTTATTTACAAAAAGTTAATCCCTCAATTTTCAAATAGGTTTTTACAGCAATTTTTATAAAAATCGATTTACAAGTCAACTTAAACCAATCCCAAAAAGTTTTCAAAATAATTGTAATACACGAGCTATGGCTAAAGTATATTTATAGTAATGTATGTTATACCCCTATACTTAACTTTTGCTATATCCTCATAGCACAAATGATACGAAGCCATAGCTCTGATTAAATACAAGGTTATATAACAGAACTGAGTTGGAGGGTCCCCTATACTTGGTAAAAAATGACCTACGTATAAGAAGAAAGATAGAGGGAACATGGATTTGGTCGGGTCCCCCCTATACTTAGGCTAAAAATAGCCTAAATAACATATGCAGAATTTTTGGGCTGGGGGCCTGTGGCTGTTAGGGTTAGAGGGTGCGTTTATACAGATGAAATGACATAGGAAATGGGGGCAATTTTCACAGATGAATATGTAGATGCGGGAGGTGAGTATGTGAATATACAGAAATGGTGGGGAGGGGGTGAGTGGATATATAGATATGGATGCATGCGTGAGTGTGTGTGTAGGGGGGAGGGGTAGATCATCTAGCCATCTATATTTTTCCTTTTTTTTGAAACTCACGCGAGCCCTCAAACGAGGATAGGGACACGACTTCGAATATATGAAAGTTATTTTACTTGGCAAGTATACCAAGGTCGAACATAAGGACATCAGCCTCTTCGTCTATTTATCGAAAATTATTGTTTAATTCAAGAGTGAGTATCTTCTAGTTTTAAGTCTTCATGCAGATGTGATGCAAATAAAATATGCAGATAAAATAACAGAATGGTGCATGAAAGAGATGCAATTTTTATTTGATTTTATGCAGGTTAAATGTATGGAGTATGAATGATATGCAAGCTTAGGTGCTATATACAAAAAGCCCCTAAAAGATCAAATCAATGAGCACAAATTATGGTTTCATTTCAGAGTCAAACCGAGCATCAAAATCAAGAACACACATCTATTAATGGCAAAGATTTATAGAATAAGAGACACTATATATCATCAAAATTCATCACATTTAATTTAGTGTTAAATTAAGAAATTAAGTATGCCATTAGATAGAGGGTGAAACAAGCATCAAAATGAAACTGAAATCATGCAATTTGGACTTAAGATGCTTAAGATATGAAGAAACAGTGCAAGGGGCATAAATGTAACAAAAATGCAAGGCAAACAAAGACAAATATTGCAAATAGGTTCCTGGAGGGACCTATTTGCAAATACCAAAAACTATTTGGGCCCTTCTATAAATTCTCCATGAAGCATGGGGGCCTCTCTATAATTATGAAAGACCGACGAGGCTTTATTGTAAATTATCTAGGCGTGCACTTGAGGCATACGCGCCTGGACCTGGATGTAATTCTAAAAAACCCATGGTTCTCTTATGTAATTTGCGCAGCCCCTCACGTGCATGGCACGCGAGGGGGCTAGGCTCAGGAGGTGGCTCAGCTCTTGGCCACGTGGTTTGTTCAGGTGCTTCGGCTGGTGGCCTGGTGACGCTCGAGCCTAGAGGCTTGGTGCTAAGGTCGTGGCTTGATCTGGCCCGTTGGATGGCCGCCGCGAGGCACCATCCAACGGTTCCTGTACTTTGTTGTCTGCTGGAGGAGTGGAGGCGATTATGGGCTCCGAAGAGCGCCTCCCTAACACCACTGAGCTTCTTCGCAGCATCTGAGGGTCGGGAAAGCTCGCTGGTCATCAGGCGAAGATGCTGGCGAGTTGTGGCGGCGAAGGCGATGGCTGTCATGAGCTGTAGATGGTGTCTCTCCTGTGGAGATGGAGGATGATGGAGAGGAGGGACAAGGTCTGGCTATTGACGAGTCATGCAATGTTAGTCTAGCAGAAGCGACTCGTGTGTGCGATGTGAATGAAGTGGGGGTCCAACAGGCGGGATCCGGCGAGCTCTTCTTTGACAGGCCAAAGGAGAGAAGGAGCGGAGGTGATGAAGGAAGAGGGTGAACGGAATGGTCGACGAATATGGGGGTGATATGGAGGAGGTCTTCGAGTGATCATGTGACAGTAATAGGTGAGTGTGTGCGCCAGAAAATGTAGAGAAAAAAAAAAGAAAAACCAGGGTTAGAAGTTACCTGATTGGAGGTGTAGCTAAGGTGGAGTAGGCAGTCTGTGCTGAGGGTCTATTCGACCCTCCGGTCATCGCTCAACCTAGTCGACCGGTCCAGGGGATTCTGCAGTGCCTAGGGCAGCCACTACGTGGCCGGAGAGGCCATGGATCACACTGGGGCAGGAGATCGTCGTGGCCTCAACGAACTGCCCCTCCGTTGTTACCAGAGGGGAAGGGGAAGCTGGGACAATGCCGTGAATGGTGGATGAGGTGTACATGAGGCGTTCGAGGTGGTTTTATAGAGAAGAGAGACGGTGGCTTCAGATGGTGGCGGAAGGTTTTCGAATGGCTGGCGAAGGGCGTTTGAGGGAGGAATGAAGGCATTGATGGGCGAGCGGAAGGTGGAGGTAACGACTATGGCGAGGGGGCCTTAGGTTGTGGGTTGGCGAATAGGAGCGGAGACTAAAAATGGAAGGGGGTGGGGGTGTCATGAGGTGTAACGACAAGATCAGGGGGGGGGGGGGTTGGAGGAGGATGATGAAGGATGATCGTTGGATCTTACGGTCCAACGGTCTAGATGGACGCGCTGATGGAAGGTGCATATCTGATCATTAGATAATATCGAGCGATGAGGGAGGGAGAGGTAATGAATGGTTAGGATGAGATCTAAGGATTTCATCTAATGGTGGAGTGATTAGTGGTGACGTGGAGGAAGGTGGGTCGTAGGATGAGATGGAGATCGTACGATTGAGGAAGAGGCGGAAGGGGAGGGCTAAGATCTGATCTGGGATCAGATCTGATGACTGACAGCAAAGCGGAGAGGGATGACTGTGACGGAGGTGGGAGTAGGTGATCCAACGGTCAAGAAACAAGGCTGGGTGGCGAGCAGTGGTGCGACCACGTGGGTGACCGAGAGTGCGCCACATGGCTGCTCCAGAAAATTCAGAAAAATAAAAAAAATAAAGAAAAAAATGAAAGAAATGGAAGGAAGCAAAATTTGCAAAAAGTCAAAACATTAAAGTTGTGGATCTCAATGAGATCTACAAGTTTCAAGTTGGACAAAAAGTCAAAAGATGTCATTTGTACAAAATTGTATTTTTGGGAGTATTTTTAAGAGGTAAAAACACCGCTATTTGTAGCGTTGAGATTTTTTGTATTTTTAATTTCTTTTAAAAGTAAACATAAATATAGACAATATTTAATCTGATTTTCAAGGGTTCTAATAAAATATAAAAACAAAGAAAAAGGGTTAGTAATAAAAGACAATGATTAATGTTAGCAACTATAGGTTAATTATACACATATTATTCACAGTATAATACAAGTTAAGATTAGTGAATTATTAATGGTTTTTAATGAATTGCTTAATCAAGGAGATTAATAATTAGATTTTAATGATGAATCTGAGATTAATCATCAACACATACCCGACAAGATGTCGGTACCCGAGTGGATTGTAATAACGGTAACCTTGGCCTTCTTCGAAACTACATGTAGAGGACACACCCATTTTGATTCAGAGATGAGATAAATGAAGCCCGTGTCACACCATTTTGTGACTTCTTTCATGACTATATCCCGCAAATTTGGGTTCAGTCTTCTTTGAAAATCTCGGGATGGCTTGACATCTTCTTCCAAGTAAATATGGTGTGAGCACAGAGTAGGATTTATCCCGCGGATGTCTGATACGTGCAAACTAAGTGCCTTGCGTTTTTTCTCTAGAACCTCGAGAAGTTAAGATTCTTGATCTGAGGTGAGCCTGCTACTGATGATAACCTGCTACATATTCTTTGCACCTGCAAGGAAGGCATACTTAAGGCATGCTGAAAGTGGCTTTAATTCCAGTTCTGATCTAGCCTGCCTCTCGGTCACTTCAGAAAATGTGCTGATAGGTGGACGATCAACCATGCCTTTGGAGGTGATGCTAACCTTTGTAGCTTGTTGTTCCACTAACAATGTACTGAACAGATCTGCAAATGGATTCACAATGTTCGAATTGGCAAGGTTTGTAGTATAAAAATTGGATTTTTACACCCATAACCCTGAGTAATTTTGCAATTGCAATCATAACCTGCATAATAACGAATTACACGAGAAACCTCGGATAGTCACTCCGTCTCACATTCATAACCTTCCGTTAGTTTTCACTTTAACTCAACCATATCATTAGATTAATCTAACCCTTATTCTATTCAATGGCTGCTAAAAAATTAAAAAAAAAACATAAAACCCAAATCCCCTCCCCTTCCTTCTTCAACGCCCCTCCCCTTCTTCCTCCTCCAGCTTGCCCCCCTCCCCTTCTTCCTCCTCCATCTCACCCCTCCCCTTCTCATACCAGATCTCCAATTGCACCCATGTCCATGCATGAAGAGAGCTTGGGGGGAGGGTTGCGACGGGAAGGGGGCTTCGATGGTGAGGCTTCCGGGGGCAGCGAGGGGAGGGCTTCCAGTTGGCTTCCATGCATGCGGGCGGGGGGATGGGGGGCTTCCATATAGGGACGGTTGTGGGGAGGGTTGCGAAGGGTTGGGGGCTTCGACAGTGAGGCTTCCGAGGGCAGCGAGGGGAGGGATTCTAAGTCAAGAGCGGGTCAGGTGCTTTGGCTTCCGGGCGGCCGGGGTAGGGCTTCCTAATAGGGGAGCGGTTGGGGGAGGGTTGCGAGCGTTGAGGCTTGGCGCTTTCAGACGGGGGTGCGATTGGGGGAGGATTGCGAGCGGTGAGGCTTCTTCAAAGGCAGGGGCGGTGGGGCTTTGGCGATGAGGGCCGCGAGGGGGGGGGGGGGGGGATTGGGGGAGGGTTGCAAGCGAAGAGGCTTATTCCAGGTCAAGGGCGGCGGGGCTTTGGCGGTGAGAGTCGGGGGGGGGGGGGGTGGGGTTCCAGACGGGGACGTAGTTGAAGGAGGGTTGCAACAGTGAGGCTTCTTCCAAGTTAGATCGACGGGGCTTTGGCGGGGGGGGGGGGGGTGTTCCAGACAGGGACGTGGTTGGGGGAGGGTTATAACTGTGAGGCTTCTTCCAAGTCAGGGGCGGCGGGGCTTTGGCGGGGGGGGGGGGGTTTCCAGACGGGGACGCGGTTGGGGGAGGGTTGCACTGGCAACGGAGTTGGTCGAGCTCATCCTCATGACGCTCGTAGCGCAGTTGGAGCAATGTGGGGGCACTTGATCGTCCAACTGGAGCCGTGCCGTGCAGGAGCGCTCGATGACGTGGCGACCACGTCGGAGGAGGCGACAGAGGGAGGGTTCTGGGAAATGTAAGAAGGGGGACATCATTTTATAGATATAAATATTTTGAAGGGCAAAATTGTCCTCATATAACTTTTTCCATCTGAGTTAACGGAGATTCAAAACGGAACTTAGACACAGGGTTATA